>JAWNPA010000041.1:4145000-4745000 GCA_035045345.1 Drosophila hamatofila
TTCACATAATAGTTCACATAATAGATCCAATGTGTAGAGCATTTGGCCATCGGTTATGGCCGTTTAACCGTTAACCGTTGTGGCCTGTTCAGGCGGCATTAAGCGTGCCGCAACGCCGCGAACCGGCCCGGTTAACGTTCGAATGGAACGCGATAAAAAAAAAACCACGTTCAAAAAAATAATTCACAATTTATATATGAGCGATGCGAGCACGCAAACTTGGCTCAAAATATAGAAAGATGCTGAAGAAGAAGAAGAAGAGGAGGATGAGGAAAAACCAAGCAGGAAAACTGCAAAAATTGTGCAAAGCGAATTTCTATTGCGCCAACAGAGGAGCCGATGCGAATCAAATGTTGAGCAAATCAGTTTAACCAAAGCGAAATGCAATACGAATTGAATTTGGGCCTCAACTGAGCCTCGACTGGGATTCAACTTTGACCAGATGTTCAGATGAATGCAATGCTATGCAATCTCCCGCTGCTGCGGCTGCTGAAGTGTTAAATGAGGCACAGCGTGGTCAGCGCTGTCCGCTCTGCTAAGGTACGGAGCGGTACGGTGCGGTATGGAGCGGCTCGGCTTGGCTCACTATTGGGCCATTGAGGTGCGAATGTCAAACGCTTTGACACGGTTGCGGCCTGGCGTGCAGCCAGAGTCAGGCTGCGTTCAGCGTCAATGGCTAACAATGGCCAACAAATGCCAAATGCTAAATGCTTTCGAGTGCGTGCGCTGCTGAGCACCGACCTTCGTTGCAACAACGGGACGTTGGCCATAAAGGACTAACGGGCATTAGCAGTGGAAGTGTTAATAGTTAAATGCAACCGGGCGGGGTGTTAATGCGACCTGACCCTGACAGCCAAGCCAAGCCAACGTGTCTGTCGTTCAGCCAGCTCCTAGGCGAGCCACCTCATCACAAGCAAATGGGAGCAGATGGGAGCAACTGCTGCTGCTCCAAAAAGCAAGCAAGGCACACGAATGGCCAAGCAACCGGTTCGCAGCCGGCACGCGACAGCGCCAAAGAAACACACACACAGAGAGAGAGAGGGAGGGAGAGGGAGAGACATATACAGAGAGAGAGAGAGAGGGAGAGAGAGAGAGAGAGAGAGAGAGATAAAGCTGAAGAGCGGCAGCCAGTCAATGGACACAGACATATAATCAAAAGCAGCTGCCTGAATAGCAACAACAACATAGCTAAAACAAGAAGAAGAAGCAGAAGAAGAAGCAGAAAAGGAAGCTGAAAAACAACTCGAATGAAATAAGCAAAAAACAAAAAACTCTTCCCAGTCTCAAAAAAGACTCAAGACGCACTCAAGACGCACTCCAGACTCTTCCCAGCTCAAAGAGAGCGAGCGAGTGAGTGAGTGAGTGAGCGAGTGAGTGAGTGAGTGAGTGAGTGAGTGAGTGAGTGAGTGAGTGAGTTGACTCAAACTACTCTGAGTGAGTCTTTGCATTTGTTGAGTCTGAGCAACTGTGATCCTTGAGCGGATGCTGTCTGGTTGGCTGGCTGCGCAGTTTGCACCTTTTGTCTGGAACACAGGTAGCTGCTGTCGCTGCCGCTGCTGCTGCTGCTGCTGCTGCTGCTGCTGCGGCAGGTGAGAATTGTGGCTACGTGCTGCCCTATAAATAGCGCGCACGGTGCAGGGAAGGGCATCAGAACAGCGACAGAGTTCGCAGAGCCAACTACCAAAAGATCAGCTCAAACTGAACTAGACTACAGAAGCAAAACTAATACCAACATCAAGATGGCATTAGGCAGCGAGAATCAAAGCCAAAGTCTCTCTCTCTATCATCATCATCAGCAGCTGCAGCAGCAGCAGCAGCAGCAGCAGCAGCGGCAGCAGCAGCAGCGGCAGCGATTGGCGCCCTATGCCAAGCCCAGCAGCTATTTGCAGCAGCAACTCGATGACGACGATGAGCCGCTGCAGCTGCTGGGCGGTGGTTCGGTGGTGCGACGCAATGCTAGAGAACGCAATCGTGTCAAGCAGGTGAACAACGGCTTTAGCCAGCTGCGCCAGCACATACCCGTTGCCATCATTGCCGACCTGAGCAATGGCAGGCGCGGCATTGGACCCGGCGCCAACAAGAAGCTGAGCAAGGTCAGCACCTTGCGCATGGCCGTGGAGTATATTAGGCGGCTGCAGCGCGTCATCGATGACAACGATCAGCAGCAGCAGCAGCAGCAGCACCAACAACAGCACCAACAACAGCAGCAGCAGCACCAACAACAGCATCAGCAGCATCAGCAGCAGCAACAGCAGCAACACTTCAGCTACCAGCAGCAACAGTTGCAGCAACAGCAACAGCAACTGTATGCGCTGCAACAGCAGCTGCAGCTCATCTCGCCCAGCTCCAGCACGTGCTCATCATCATCATCCGCCGGCTCAGCCAGCAGCTCCAGCTTCGATTCATCCTATTTCGCTTGCGCTCCTGCTCAGCTCAAGCAGGAGGAGACGAGCGCCGGCTGCTACGAAGATTATCCCAATAACTCGTGCAGCTCGGGCGCCGAGGATGACGACATACTCGACTATATATCGCTCTGGCAGGACGATATGTAAGCGATATAGACACTATTCCCTACAACAACAACAACAACAACAACAACTAGTCAAGTTTTTACCACCTCAAGTATTACCTCAGCCAACGCCCAAGTATTTATTCTATTATTAAGCACAACCTTTTTTTTTTTTTATTTTGCAATCATTTTGTACAAATTAGTTTTAAGTGCGCTGAATGTGCCTGTTCTTTATATAGTTTATAAGACTGCCTACTCTTAAGAACTAGCTTAACATGGAAGACAATTAGTTTTAAGAAATTCTATTTTTTTTTCCCTAAACCTAAGCAAACACATGGAGGACACTAAACTGATACTTATAGTAAAAAAAATGATTTAAAAAACAAAAAAAAAAAAAAATGTTTTTCTGCTTATTTGGGAAGGGAAAATCTTAGGTGTAAAGAGTGTTTATCTGGCAATCCTCTGTGATATACTTAGTGGCAACGCTGTCATGAACTGAAGTTCTTCATCTCCATTCGCCAACAGAGAGATATGGTTAAAATAGGAATGTTCTATTGGGTTGAACCAATTTCAAGATGTATGCATATATTTTCTCTTTCTTCAAGCAATTTCAATTATTTCATATTTGTTATATTATATTAATATATTAATATTTACATCTATCGAATGAAGAAACTTGATGTGATATATGTGATATATTATATACATATATATCATTTAAAATAATAAAAATTTAAATATAATAATATATTTTATGAAATGTTGCATAATAACGAGTGAGATGTCTAAAAGGATTCCACATTCAATAGATAATAGAGCATGCGAATATATGGATTGAGTTCACTGGATGGTAGATAGATAGTAGATAAGGTGCTAGATATGGGTATTTCTCCAAAAAAACTCAACTCTTTGTAGCGAGCGAGCCCCTTGGTTTTTTGTAATTATCTTGATTATAGAAATTCTTTTTTTATAAGATTCACTATTTGTCAAAATAAAAAGTATTTTGACATTTGTTTGGAACAAAATTTGGTTCGTTTTATAGAATAGATAATTACAAAAAACCAAAGAGCTCGCTCGCTACAAAAAGTTGTCTTTTTGTAGCTAGATAGCTAATGTAGAATGTAAGCATATGTATTGAGTTCAATGCAGCTCAAGCCATGCGATTATTTGTAGTTAATGTTTATCAATTTGCTTATTGCTTAGATTGCAAATAAAACATGAATTACAAAAATATATGTCCATATAAATGTATTCGAATTTTGTATTTTATTTTTTGCTACTTTTCCAATATCAAGGCAGTGGACTTTTTGCAAGAAAACCCAATTTAAGCTGTTGCTTCTGTTAAGCAAAAAGTCAGTACATGGATTCAATACACAATCGATATGGCTCTTCGAATTCCCCAACATAAACTTGCCATCGTTAACCGTTACGTTACGTTCTACTGGCGACAAATTGTGCTGAAATGCAACGAAAAAAAAAATGAGTGCGCAGATTATGCAAACGATTTTGGCCTGGCCAAGAGAAAGAAGCACAACAACAGAGAAGTTAAATTACTTGAAACATTTTTGCATATGCAAAGCTTAAACAACAAAGCTGTTTATATGCCGCCAATTCCAGACGATCGATCGATCGAATGCTCGATCGATGCTTTCAATTGAACTAATTTTGAGATATGCGCAAAATGCAGCAACAATTTTGCATAAGTTCAGATATAGGTGTATATATATATATACATGTATATATATATGTATATATATGTGTATATATATGTGTATGTATATGAGATCGCCCCCGACAAGCGAGCAAAGCAATTGTCTTTGGAGCTGAGCGGTTTTGGGGAGCACAGCTTGGAACGGAAGCTGGCTTTTACAATTCGCGATGCTTCAAAGCAGATAAACAGCAAAGCAAAGCCGACAAGCCGACCATATACATATATATATATACATATGTATACTTATGTATATATATATATATATTTGCACAGATCCGGGCTAAGCGGATGCGTCTGTTCTAGTCAAGAACTTTTGTGCTTAAGCAACTTAAGACTCCCACGCGCATTTCCGCTGCAGCTCTTCCTATCTCTCCCTCTCTCTCCCTCTCTCTCTCTCTCTCCCTCTCTCTCTCTCTTTGTCTCTGTTAACGGCTGCCATTAATAGATAAATGAATTGGCTTACGCATTTCCGTCACTTGCCGTGGGGTCAATTGTGGGTCAAGCAGGGCGCAGGGAGCGCATTGTTTTTAATGCCAATTTCGAGAGTTGCTGTTGTTGTTGTTCCTGTTGTTGTTGTTGTTGTTGTTGTTGGGGTCTCGTTGCAATCAATTCGCAACGCAGCCAGCAGCTAAACGAAACGGTTTGGCAGTTCATGCAACACAAGCTACAGGTTACAGCTTCAGTTTTCAGCCTCAGCTTTTGCTTCGGTTTCTGTTTTTTGTTTTTGTTTCTGTTTTTTTTTTTTTTTTTTTTGGGAGGGCTGCATCTTCATGGCACATTTATCGAATTGTTATTTCCGGTTTTTGTTTTTGCTTTTCATTTCATATACCCTGTGCAAAAACGAAAGTCTTCACGAAAGTGTAATAACTATTGTGAATATTAGACAATTTAGTCTGTATTTCTAGCTAGATATACATAGATATTCTTATATAACATTTCCTAATCTAGCACTTCAACTACCATGGTTTCGATTTGCCACGCCTCTAGTGGGCGCATCGGGAAAATCTAGACACTTGAGCAGACGAGGCTATACACGAGTATATTTTTCAACTTTCTCTCTGAAGTCTCTAGCTTCAATGGACGGACAGACAGACGGACGATTAGAAGGACATTGCCTAAAACAAATGTACTCAATTCATTTTCTTGAAGGAGTATAAAAACTAACATAATTTTTTTAATTTTTTAATCTAATTTAAATTTAATTTTAAGCCCACATAATTTTAACTCGAGAACTTTAAGAGCTAAGTCCACAAATTAGTTATATAAATTCTAGTTAAGTGTACTTAGGCTTGAGAGTATAGAAACTAACATAATTTTTTAAATTTTTAATCTAATTTAAAATTAGGTTTAAGCCAACATAATTTCAGCTCGAGAAATTTGAGAGCTGAGGTCCACAAATTAGTTATATAAATTCTAGTTAAGTGTACTCAGACTTTAAATAATTTTCTTTTTGAACAACAGTTTAAGCTTATACTGAAATCAAAGAGGTCCCAAGTGGAATTAAGAGACGTAGCTCTTTTTTTTTTTTTTGCAAAACAGTTAACTCTAGAACTAAAATCAAAGAACTAAGAGACCTAGTCTTAAGATTTGCTTGACTCGACTGTTGTTGTACCCTGTCATACCCTACTCATATATACATATCTCAATCACACATCTGTTGTCAAATTGAACATTTTGACACTCACTGAGACCAAATAAGTGACTTGAACAAGCTCTTTCATTATGAATTTTGCGCCCCTTCCATAAGAATTGCTAACAAGAAAAAGCTCTACCAAAACTTTCCAGGGTAACTGCTAGTCAATCCCATAATTGCATAATGAAACGCAACACTTGTTGCTGCACTTGGGCTGGCAATAATGTATGCATCGAAGGCACCAAATCCAAGTTCAAAAGATGAGATACAACAACATCGTCAACAAGGGGCTAAGGCTGGGGACAGAGGGCAAAGGGAGCCGGATTTGGGTTTCCTGGTGGCGGTCGCATTGGGCGACATACGACAAAACTGGTGCAAAATCGAACGCTCTTTGTGTGAACTTCATAAAATGTTTGACAACGAGCGAGCAGAACACGAACATACATACACACACATATATATATATATATATATATGAAGATATAAAGATATGTATAATGTATATGTATGCATGCAGAATTGCAGGCAAACAAATGCAAGACCCTGGCTGCGAGTCTTTACATGCGCCTGCAAGAGACCCCGAATAAATTTATGATTTATTAAGGATGCTCTGATTACAACACGCCAGCAGCCGTGAGTGAGAGCGAGAGAGAGGGTGAGAGAGGGAGAGATCGAGAGGAGCGGGGGGCAAGCTTTGGGTACCTGCAAAAGCAGCCTGACTGATGTCTCGTAAATAACGCTCGCATAAACAACAACATGAAGAAGAAGAAGCAGCAGCAGCAGCAGCCGCAGTTGAGGCAGCAGCAGCAGCAGCAGCAGCAGCAACAAGTGAGTTATTTGTTTAACATGAACAGCGAACACGTTTTTGACTCACAAATGTTGACAAAGAATAATGTAATTTATGTTCAAGCCCTATATGCTGACATTTTTGGTTTTTCTTTCAGCTCAAGATTTCACCCAGACAGACAGACAGAGGGAGAGGGCGAGAGAGAGAGAGACAGAGAGAGAGAGAGAGGGGCAGAGCAAGCACTTGTGTCAACTAGATCAAACCACATTGCAATTACAGATATTTGCACCGATAGCAGGCTATGATGATGGCCTGACACGCCCCCTGCGCCGGCCAGTACTTGAAAGGGCGGCAAGATCTGAGCAGCAAAATTGTTTCACAAGTTTCCCTAGAACAAGTGCATTTCCACTTGTCGCTCTGCTCGTCTCGTGCTCGTAAATTAAGCGCTTTGCGTATTATATATTTTCATCTTTTGTTACAATTTTCCACATTTTCCATCAATTTTCAAATTGAACAAAAAGCAAAAAGGAAAAAAAAGGAAAAAACGAACGCCCACAAAAAGAACATGAAATAATAAAAGGAAATAAGATGGAATTGTTAAGGACAATTGCGTGTGTTGCGTGCATTGCGTGATCTCTGTATGTGTGTGTGTGTGAGTTTAGTAGTTAGGATATCTTTCGATATGCTGGGACAGTGTATTATAAATTTGCTCTTCTTCTTCATCGTTCTTCTCGCAGCTAAGCTGATTAGTTTTTAGTTTAGTTTCCTTTCTCTTTCCAGCTGAAATTTTAATAACAGGGGACGACTGTCGTTGTTCCAATTGTGAATGAAGTGAGCGTAGCCAAGTGCAATTAAATTTACTAAACGATTCTCTTGGGGGATTAGACGAGCGATTCGAGCGAACCATCGCAGTAAGCAGGAATTGTTTAGAGCACGATTCTTACTAGTGTGACAATCAAATTAGCGACTGAAGAAGATTGAAGTATTAGTTGAGATCGTCAGTGTGCTTGGGCGGCAGGGAATTAGAGACAAGTGGAAATTGAGATGGTAAGAGGAGGGGAGGGGAAAAGGTTATAGATAGAGGTGGACAAAAACAGAAAAGAAAAGTGAGATATATAGGGATATATAAAGATAAAGATAGATAGAGCGTCATCTAAAGAGAGAGAGAGAGAGAGGGAGAGGGAGAGAGTGAGAGTGAGATAGAGGGAAAGGAAGAGGGAGAGGAAGAGGGAGAGGAAGAGACAGAGAAAGCGGGAGAGAGAGAAAACGATAGTGAACTAGTGAGAAACAAATAGAATAAACGATAGAGAACTAGAGAGAGAGAGAGAGTGAGAGAGAGAAATAGAGATGGAAAGGAAAGGGAGAAGAAGAGGCAGAGGAACCGGGAGAGAGCGGGAGAGAGAAAACACGATACAGAACGAGTGGGAGAGAAATAGAGAAAACGAGAAAGAACTAGAGAGAGAGAGAGAGAGAGAGAGAGACAGAGAGAGTGAAAGAGAATTAGAGAAATAGAGAAAACGAGAAAGAGCCAAAGAGAGAGGGAGAGAGAGAAATAGAGAAAACGAGAGAGAGAGAGAGAAATAGAGAAAACGAGAGAGAGAGAGAGAGAGAGAGAGAAATAGAGAAAACGAGAGAGTCGGAGATTTATATAGATGAGAAATATAGAGCTTTTTAGCGATAGCGAGAGAGATGTTTACATAGAGAGAAAGAGAATGAGAGAGGAGAGAGAATAGAGATAGAGCGAGATATTTAGAGAGATGGAGATGCATATCGAGGGAAATGAAAAGATAGATTTGAAGAGAGAAATATATATATAAAGATACAGATATAGAGATGGAAATATATATAAATGTATATATAGGAGAAGACAAATTTAGAAACAGAAAAGTAGAAACACCGTGAATGTCCCGTCCCTTTCTTCCTTTGGCTTCTCGTCTACTTTTATAACTCTCCAAATCCCAGTCAATCCTTTCTTTTCAACTCACACACATATACACTCATATTAGTCTCATTTCCCTGTCTTTTGTTTAATTGCATTCTGTTTCAAGTTGAGATTCTCTTTTGCCTCTTCTTCTTCTTCGTCTCGAACTTGTGGCTTCCATCAAGAATGTCTCTTAAATCTTTACGAAAACTTGCATTCTTTGCTCACACTTCTGAGAAATAATGACAAATGTCATTCTAATTCGCTCTCTCTCTCTCTCTCTCTCTTATTTCAATTTCTTTAATTGAATGCAATGCAGCGAATTTTGTTCTGTGCTCCTGCGGCTTAATTACCGAAAGGGCCGAGACAAATGTCTCAATTTGCTTGGGGCACTTTCTCTTGCGCCTTCTTTCATTCTGGCACAATTTGGGGCAAGGAAATTATTTTAAATAATTACGCAAAAAACAAAAAGAAAAAGAAGCTGCATTTTTTGTATAATTTCATTTGTTCTCTCTCTTTTAATTGTAGACTGAGCGAGAGAATGTTTAATTGCGACTTCAGGCTGGACAGATAAATTGTATTTCGCGAGTGAAATTTGGCTCAAGCTGAGAGATATGGCAAATGTAGATAGAGCAGCGAGATAAAGTAGTTGTAGTCAGAGATACTGTGAAACTATTTGATATATGGAGAAGATGGAAAGTATTTGATAGAGCGAGAGGAAAAACTTGGAGGTGCAGGAATTCTTTGAGGATATCAGACAGAGCTGCAACATTTGATTTGAATTGAATTCGAAATTGTGCTTGATTAATATATAAATATTATAATTGAGAGCAATTCCAGAGACATGTTGTTTGGCTTGAGCTAAATGTTATTTCTCTCTCAAGCTGAGAGATATGGCAAATGTAGATAGAGCAGCGAGATAAAGTAGTTGTAGATATTGTGAAACTATTTGATATATGGAGAAGATGGAAAGTATTTGATAGAGCGAGAAGGGAAAATTGGAAGTGCAGGAATTCTTTGAGAATATCAGACAGAGCTGAAATATTTGATTTGAATTGAATTCGGAACTGTGCTTGATTAATATTATATATAAATATTATAATTGAGAGCAATTCCAGAGACATGTTGCTTGGCTTGAGCTAAATTTTATTTCTCTCTGTTTGTGTGTGGCATTCCCTTGACTGTCTCTAGTGCGTGTTGATTTCGCTGCTTTGAGCTTAAGCTGTTTTTGTGTTTTTTTAGCATTTTATAATGAAATTTACAATATTTAATTGCCATAGACTGAGTGCCGCAGTGCCCGCAAGGCAGCAGCAAATTCCAAAAGAACAGAAGCAGCAGCAGCAGCAGCAGCAGCGGCAGCAGCCTAGAAAACGACGTGTGTCATCAAGGCACAGTCTGGCCATCATCATTCCATTATATATATACTATATATATATATATATATATATATATATATATATATATATATATATATATATATATATATATATATATATAGTGAGAGACAGAGAGAGCAGGCAACTATAAATGTAAAACTGCAAATGCAATGCTGCGTGACTGTCCCAATTAGTTGTCTGTCGGACTCGCTCAGTTGCTGGCGATCTGTCGTAATTCACTTTTGATTTCATATGCATTTCATCAAATTGCCGCTGTGCACGCGCAGTTCGCCTCGAGTGCCACGGACAGTTCCAGACCTTGGTTTGATTTGAAAATTACTTCAAAATAAAATATACAAAAAAAAAAACAAAAACAAAAAAACAAAAGTATTGACAAACTGAGCAATGGACGCAATGAGCAACTCTCCTAAACTGGTTCATCGCACACAAAACCAAATCCGAATCTGAATTCGAATCCAAATCTGTAACTGAATCCAAAAGTCAAAACTTAAAATTTACAACTCAAAAAACTCAAATTTTAACTACAATCACGCTGTAGAGCTCCCCCTACCCTCTCTACCCTCTCTAGCCCCCAGCCCCCTCCCTGCTAGCCCCTTCGTTTAGCTGTTGCCATTCTCCTCCAGTCAGGTTGTCATTGCCGCGCGTCGTCCATTTGAAGTGAGCCGCGGCGCGCGCGCTCTCGACTCCAGTGCCAAAATTGCAATCTTTTTGAAATTTATGATGAACAAGTATAAGCTGGCAATGGTCGATGATTGCTCGACTAGCTAGATACCCACTGTTCAAGCAAGCACACTTTCATATTTATGTGACTGATGTCTGTATCCGATATATGACTTTTTAGCTTTATCTTTTATGTCAATCTATGTAACATTATCTTAACATATATATTTCTCATCTATATATCTTGTCTGTTTTATCTATTCTTTTTTATATTTTATACAGTTATATTTACTTATAAATTTTATCTATATATCTTAGCTATCCTATCTCTCATATTTATCGCAATTATCGTATCTATATTGTCCATCCTATCTATATTTATCTATCTCATATATTTAATTTATCTTATATATATGTGATATCTGATTTATTTATCTAAGATGTGTAAGATAGAAAAAACATAAAGTAAATGACCTTATCTACCTTATCTATTTTATCTATTTTATTTATCTTATCTATGCAATCTATCATATATCTTATCTATCACACCTGTCTTATCTATTTTATCTTAACTTACTGATCTTAACTATTTTATCTATCTCATCTATCTTATCTATCGCATCTGTTTTATCTATCTACTATTCTATCTATGATTTTTATCTTTCTATATTTATCTATCTGTCGTATCTGCTTTATCTACCCTATCTATTTGATATATCTTATCTGTCCTGCCTATCTATATATCTCATCTATCATATCTATCTTATCTGATGAGATATCTATGCTATCTAACCTATCTTATTTATCTAACTATTTTATCTATCTTATCTTTATCTTTCATTCAAATTTTTTTCTATATCTACTCTTCTATCAATATCTTTTACCTCTTCTTTCTTCTGTACATTTATATTTGATCTTTATCTATGCTTTTCTCTTCTCAAATCATCTTGTTTATCCATCAGCTCTAGCTCTGTTTCGCACTTCAGGTTAAGTCTTCATTGATTTCAGCCATAATGAATGCATACTCTTTTGCCCTTTATTCTACTTCAGCCCATGATACCACTTCAGCTGATTCAGTTACAGGGTATACAAAAAAATGAGCACTGTCGCTTTTTTGAACATTTTAATTATACACAGCAAGCCGCAGCAAGTCGCCCAGCCTCAGCGATTTCCACAGACGATACAAACAAACGGCGCCCCGTTTCCATTCGGAACCGGTAGCCCAAAGGAACAGCTACATACAATATATATAAGAAAATACATATATTTATATATATTTTTTGGTGGGGTAATTAATAAATTCGAAACGCTGCCACAGGATATTTGCATAAGAAATGATGGCAATGAAATGCTATGACCGCACCGCGCCGTATGACAGACGATGACGAGCAACTCAAACTCGAACTGGAACTGGAACTGGAACTGGAACTGGCACTGGCACTGGCACTGAAACGGTAACGGGACCGAGACCAGGAACGGAAATAACAACTGCGAACTAGCGGCCAATTTCCATGGAACACAAGGTCAGGGCGGAGGATCTGTGTGTGTCGGTGTTTAGGGCTTTGAAGGCGCTTCCGTCGAATCCAGGTCCTTTGAAGGCTCCGCATTGCATAAGGCAAACATTTCTGATTCAATACTCCACATCTAGTTCCAGCTGTGGTCAACATTTATGCATATAATTTAACGCCTGCGGGTGACAAAATGCAAACAAATAGTAGCATGGGCCAAAACAAAATCGAATGCAAAACAAAACACCAAAAAAAAAAAAAAAACAAAAAAAATACAAAATACGAAATCTGGACGCAGCGTGTGGCAAATGTCCGAGAAACCGATTCGAACAAAACACACTGGCCACGGCACATCCTTTTGCCAGGATGAGGATCTTTAGGACGTGCTGCGGTGCACGTGTGTCTGGCAAAGCCAAAGTACTACAATGGGCATTGCCTAAATCAGGAATCATGGCCCATTGTCCATTGTGACAAACTGACAATTGACAATGATGATAATGGAAAGTAGTCAACGTAAATTGCATAAGGATCGTCCTCGCCTTTCATTCCTTTCATTATTCTAGCAAATGCACCTTCTAGTGCAAAAGGAAAAGAATGCGCAAGGCGTTTGTAAGCCTCTTCAGAGGTTGCGCCCAGAAATGTGTTTCTAATTGATCCAGGAGCTACCAGCCTTCGTTACTCTCGCCTCTAGCCTCTAGGTTGACACGCGGCAGGCGCAGTAGCCGCTCTCCTGTCACCAAGCGAAAACGCCGAGAGGAAACCTTTCAACTTTGGCGCGCATCTTACATGGAAGCCAGTGGGTCGCCCCTCAAATACAATTGCCATTTGGCAATTCGCTTGAGCCGCCCTAATGAACGCTACCAATATCCAGATCCACTTGATGGCGAGAGAGAATAGATTTTGAGAAATGATCCTGTGTTGGGGCAGACCTTAGTTGGCTAATAATGGCTATAATGATTCCCAGATACCTACTCCCAGAAATCGTTTCTTATGTTTTTTTTTTTTTTGCCATTGTGCAGCAATTTACTTCTGGAAAAGTGGCTTAGGGGGAAGAAATGGTTACAAAAACCACGGCTAAGTGTTCTCTTGTGCACGTAGAAGTGCAGCCCTTGTAAACTACTCAGCTCTTATAGTTTGATCATCAATCATTCAGTCAATCAGTCACTCAATCATGGATTCTGTTAACTTAATAGCTAATTGTTCCTTTACTCCGCCCGTTTTATTCAATCCAAGTCAATCATGCACTCATTCAATCAGTTAATCAATCAGTTCTCTAAGTTGACAATATATGTTAGTCCGTCAGTCACTCCTGCATTTCGTGGGGTAACCTGAATCAATAGCAATACACTTATTATTTCTTGCAATCAGTCAACAATTAATGCTAATATTATGTTACCTATTCAATCATTATCAATCAAGCAGTCTGACTGCTTCAGAGTCCAGAAACTCATAACATCATAAATCAATCACCATCAATCGTAGCCTAGGCTAGTCATTTATTACTAATTCAATCAGTGTCAATCATTCAATCAGACTTTCAATCAATCTTATACTCATTAATGCAATCAGTCAATCAAAGTCAGCTGCTTATTCAATTAATATCAATCATTCAGAGTAACTTTCAGTATATCAGATATGTATTAATATATTCAATCAGTCAATCAATCATCAACAGTCAGTTACATTATCTTATTCAATCTTATTACTTATATCAATCAATATCAATCATTCAGCTGGACTTTCAGTCAATCATAAACTCATTACCTTATTCAATAAGTCAAGCAATCATCATCAATCAAAACCAGTGTTTGGCTCAATAAATTAACTAGTTAGTCAATCAGTCTTGTCTTCACTTCACTAAAATGATTGATAATGAGGTAGAATGATTCAGAGTATCTCTCTACGATGTACTTAAATATTCATTATAGATCTCTAAAAAATCTATTCCTTAGCTCTTCTGCTCTAAGCTATTTCAAATAATCTCATTCCTCATATCCATATGCAATTTTTGATCTCTTTCTGATTGTTTTCAGCTCTGGAACCTTCTGATTTATTCTATGTACATATGAGAAGAGAGTAAATGAGATTCAAATATACAGTTCTGTAAACAAAAAATCTGCCCCTCTTGCAGCATCCCTCAACATTCCTGTTGCTGTTGTTGTTGTTGTTGTTGGCTGATCCGTGTGGCGTGCGTGTGAATCTATTTAGAAGGCAGCCGCCTTTTTGCATCGATCGATCGATCGATCGATCCTCTAAAACGAAATTCAATTAAGCAAATCGAACACATCCGAATCGATTTGTTTTTGCTTTTATTTTTGTTTTTGTTTTCCTGATGCTGATGCGTTTCTACGAAAAACGTTCTGTTGGGACTTAACGAGGCTGAGCTCAGTCCGTATGCGAGGCACCTGTGTGGCTTCCACTATCGATCGGGTGTGAAAAATGGAAGCGAGGCGCAAAAAACGATTCGATGTGAAAGAGCGGGAAGTGGCAAAAGGGCTGCGAGGACTACGAGTCTCGATTGTTATGCTGATGAGTGGAAGAAGTTTTATAGTGAGGCGAGGGCGTTCAAATCAATTTCCAGTCACTCAGTCAGCCAGTCAGCCAGTCAGTCAGTCTGTCAATCAGAGAGCAGCAAGGGTAAGCGGAAGCGCATCGATTGAGAGAATCTGTTGCTTTTATTGATTTTGAATTTGATGTGGGTTTCGGTTGGCTTTAGTTGGCCTTTTTATCGGCTCAGGCCACAAAATGTGTCGTGCGGTACTTTGCGTGTTTGTTTAGCTGTTTTACAGCTAAAAACGGGGTTTTCCTCTGTGTGGGAAAGTCGATTTTCTAGCGGTTTCCGGTTTCCGTTCGCAGTTTTTACCGCATGCAAATATTTGGCCAGCATTTCGCTACGGCCTCTACGCACATCCTGGCCAAGGATCGAAAGCAATTGCCCAAACGATTAATGGACATTTGATCGGACCGTGACGACAGACGGGGAGAGAGAGAGAGAGAAAGTGAGGGAGTGAGAGAGTGAGAGCGTGAGAAGCTGTGGATGCTGTGCAATCATTAGTAGAAAGTGGGGCGTGCTGTGTTGCAATACAAAGGAATCGTAACGCATCGCATCGAATCGAATTGAGTTTCTTTTATTTCAATTCACTTGATCTAATAATAAGGCGGCAGATCAAAGGGCAATGCCGCGTGCACCTGATCGACACAGAGAAAGGTGCTAAATGGGGCGTACTAATGAGATCAGTGCACACAGGACAAAGCCAGGATGCAACGATTAGAAAGCGATTTATGACAATTCACATGCCACAAACTGAACAATCGCCTACAAAATTTGATAATTGTCTAACAAGGATCGCTTTTATCAAAGGACTCGCGCTGCAACTATCACGTTTTATTAGCCACGAACAATGGCGGCAACAATACAATTGTGAATACATGAATAATGATTTCTATTAAAACTTACTTAGTTGCCTTTGGAAAGTCAAGGTGAAATGATCTACGATGTAAGTTTAGATAGAGTTATAAAAGAAGGCTGTAATCTTCCATTGCCTGGGAATACAGAGAAATTTTATATAGAGAATTTTTATATCGATGTATTTACTTGGTGTCTTAAAGCATAACTTAAAGATCACAACGGCTACAGATTATATATTATATAGTAAATGTTTATAATTTTTCTTTATCGATATTTTTTTCTTTTTCTTAATATCGATAATTATTGATAAAGATTCTGATTTTTCAAAACATAGTTTTAAGGTAACAATAGCTAGAGATTATTATAAAAATGTTTTATAATTATTAACAGTTCACAATTTTATAAATTTTCTTAATATCGATAATTATCGATGTATTGACTTGGTTCCTTTGGCTAAAGATTATTATAGAAATATTTTATAAATAGTAAAAATTTATCATTTTTCTCTATCGATATCTTTTTACTTTTTCTAAATATAGATCATTATTGATGTATTGTCTTGATTTCTTAACCATAACTTAAAGATCACAACAGCTACAGATTATTATGAAAATATTTTATAATTATTAAAAGTTTATAATTTTTGTCTATCGATATCCTTTTCTTAATATCGATATTTATCGATGTAAGTATAACTTAAAGATCACAACAGCTAGAGACACAAATTGAGCTCTTCTTCTAACATAGATCATGAATATTTTCAAGCAGATTTCAAACAGCTGTCCCAGAAACTGAAAGAGTAATATGATCTCAAATAATGAATTTTCAAAGTACTTTTGCTAAATCTATAAAATAGATTATTATAGATGTGACATAAATATATACAACATATAGAATCCAAGTCATTCTATAACTCAATTCACATAGTGGTATTCTCTCTGGGGAAAAAACAAACATAATAATATATTTGCCTTGAATAAATCGAAAAACTATATTCAGGGTATTAAGCTTATTTGGTAGTCGTTCACTCCCCACTGGAATATACACTCACTCAGCTCTTCAGCTCAACAGTTGCGGACTCTTCGCCAGTTGTCACTTTTGGCCACTCAGCGCGACTCGATGCGATGCTGTCGGTAATCGGATCTGTTCAGGATTAGTGTCGCTCACTTCTCAACGTTGTAAGCCGCACGCATTTTGGAGGCGATCGATGGCTCTTTGGCTGCGCTGAGCGTCGCCACCACCCAGGCAGGCAGTGCAATAAACTGCGAATGCCATGCAAATGTCTGTTCAAATAATTTAAATACTAAATTCTGACAAAGGCGCACTGATACACACACACACACACACGCACACACACTGAGTGCATTACAATATCAATCCCCCAACTTAGGAGTCGAAAGCGTATCGACTTTATGCTGCTGTCAACCAACATGTTTGCAACTGCTCCAATGGGCTTAATTGTCATTGTTGCACTTAGATGTGTGTGATGCAAAGCTTTATTTGCCTGCAAGAGATATACATAGGTATATCTTGCAGATTTGTCAGCAGATTAGTGACATAATACCAGATATAAAGCTAATATATTTTAGTAACTTAAAGTTTTATTATAGCATGGCCAATGTTGGTTAATATAGGCTTTAAACTATTACTCTGGTTGGAATTTCACTTTTTCCTATTTATTTTTCAGATTTTTGTCAAGAATAGAGTAAGATTTAGTATTAAAAAAATGCAGTAAAAAATTTATCTATATACATTCATGTCATATACTCATTCACGAAAGTGAAATGAGTATATTGGTTATGTTCAATGTCCGTCTGGCTGACCGTCTGGCTGATCGTCTGTTTGTCCCTCTTTCTGTATCTATCTATCTGGAAATCTGGAACATGCACTCACGTATATTCCCAAATTATGAAGATTTGCCCGATCTGTTTTAGATGAAATAGAATGTAACGTATATTTGTAATAAAAGTACTTTTAAATCATATCAGCAAACTTCAATTGCGACCACATTCTGGGACGTCAAACATCATGGGAATAGATTGTTGATACAGAGACTTATAGCCAACAACCAAATGTCTATCTATATGGTAAACATTCCTGACTTGACTTGATGCAAGGCACAAAATTCAGTTTCTAAACTGCTGGCAAAGTGAGGAAGCAGTTGGCTGCGACTAGGCCAGAGCTAGTATTTATTTACACAGCGTTTGTTGAATTTGAGGTCGATTTTGAAGGCTGCTCTCGACTGTGCAGTTGAATATATATATTTTACTATTTTGTTTTTGCGTCGAGTCATCGATGGAGGTGCGAGAACGTTTAACGCCCGGACGGCTAGAGTTTTTGTAGTTGTTAGCTCGAGTTCGCGTTAATTGGGCAATGTTTGTGCCCGGGACACGGACGGCTGCAAACGATTCGTTAGCACATTTGCGGTTGCGCACAGGCCAGGATAACAAGGATACAACAACAACAACAACATAGAGAGAGAGAGAAATAACTAAAAGTCGCGACTGGCCACTGGCGACGCCACAACTCCTACTCCTACTCCTATTCCTACTCCTACTCCTACTCCTACTCCTGCTCCCACTCCAATTTGTAGTCCTGCTGCTGTCCAGCCACGTACTGTCGGCAGGCTACAAAGACGCATTTCGGCGATCTCTCGGAATTTGAGCATTTTGGGAAAAATGCAATATAATTGCGCTGATTATGAGATGCCGCAACAGCAACAAGGCCTTCCAGGAAAACCGCTGAGAAAACCCTTTCGAGAAGAAAGTCAAACTAGAGAGATTCGACTAGAGGCTCTCGTGCTCACAGCGTGTGCTGTGACTTGTTTAATAAATGTTTACCAAATGTTTTCTTTTCTTTTTCTTTTTTTTTTTTTTTTTTTTTGTATACTTTTATCATACACACAGAATCTCTATATAGGCTAAGTGGGCGTGTGACTATTTTTATTGTGATTTGATTGGATCGAAACACTTTCGCCCAAATAGAGCAATAAATTCTGTTCTGAGTCTACGCCCCCTCGACACAATTTATGATTTAATTATTGTCTTTCTGGTTGTGTCGTGCTGTGCGCTAATTCGTTCGCCTAATGCACCGCGACATTTATCAGTCTGTGATCGCAGTTTGACAAAAAACAGAAAACAAATACCCTAAATAGAGCCGCTCAGCTCGCTGATGCCTAGCCAAAGTCAGGCGACCAGGCGGATGCATAAATCGATATGAAAATCACCAATTATCTTATGCAATGCAACACAGATCAGACACAGGCCAGAGTGACAGAGACAGCGAGGCAGAGAGAGAGGGAGACAGGACGGAAGAGACACGCACACAACTCATAAGCATTGGCAACTTGTTAAGCGCCCCGCAAAACCAGGCAGCAGCATCAAATATGAGGGGATCGTCTTGGCAACGTCTGCAGCATGATGATATACAATAATCGAGCAGTGCTCGCGATCAGAACATTGCCACAAACGAAGCAGGCGACCAGAAGACCAAGCACTACGAATGATCGAACTACAAATGCGCTTTCAGGTTGTATGTAGAAGAAGAAGAAGTGATTAAACTAATCTTAGACCTAGTTGTAATTGAGAACATACATAGGCGTTGCAAGCAGTATATAAATACACACACAAATATAGACTGATCTAAGAACTAAGTAAATTGATCACACAGCATAGATCTATATTCAAGAAGAATGCTTTAGCTGAAGTGAAACTCATGTTTTTATAGACTTAAAGTCTTTTTAGTGCAATTCGAGCTCAAATCTTGGAAATATCTTAGAGCTTTGCATACGCAGCTAGACCTTTAGAAGTCTATGCATAGAATGAGTTTCCAAAACTCTATAAGTATAATAATGAATGTTTTTTGTGCTTAAAGACTTCAGGGAATATATGATTTTTAGCTGAAATTTTTATAATTTATAACTAATAAGAAAGCTCTAGTCGAGAGTGGTCGACTACGAGATCCCCAGAACCCTTCGAAGAACTGATACTTCAAATATTCTTCGCTTCTTTTCTGCTTACACAATAAACAACACATACACACACACATACACACATGCATCGGCTGCAGTGTGGACTTAGTATGAGAACTTAATTGTTTAATAAATTTTATTGCAAATTTACTATCTTCATAAATCTTTCAGACCATGATAATAACATGCAAATGTGTGTATTTACCAACGCACAAGTCTCTAGTATTTAAAATACACTTTTGGCAAGTGTGGAGGGAAATGGGTGGACTTTGAGCTGATATCCAGAATATAACAAAAATCGAAACACTATAAAAAACACATGAATCTTTATTTAAAATTTATAAACACTAGCTCAAAAAATTTGGATATATTGCTTTATAGCTGATTTTCGATAAGGTTTTTAGTCAAAAAAAAAAAAAAACGGGAGTAGTTATCGATTTTTGCAATTCGCGTACCTACAAAAAGTTTCTGTACTTTCTGAGATCGACGCATGCATACACACGGGCAGACGGACAGACGGACAGGGATAAATCGATTCATATATGTACTTTATGGGGTCTGCCACGCCTACTTCTGCCAGTTACATACATTTTCACAAATCCATTATACCCTGATTTCCCATTTCCAATGGCTTCAGGGTGCAAACATAATAACATATCATACAGCTACAAGATATATTCGTATGCCTTTTAAGAAAATCAAATTTCTAATAATAAGTATATATCACTAATCAAAATTTATACAAAATACATCGACTTTTCTATGGACTCTCTGAGTAAATTCAGTTGATTTTAGCTCAGCTCTGGCAATGATGCAAATGCTGCAAAGCTCAAGACGGCCAAGTCCAAGTCCAAGTCCAAGTCCAAGTCAAAGATGATGACCGATGCTAACGACGACTCCTACAAGAGCTTGTTAGTGTGTGTGTGTGTGTGTGTGTGTGTGCTGGATGCTGGATGCTGGTTCAGCGCCCTTTGTGTCGGTCAGCGAAGGCAGCAACAAATGCGTTCATTTCCCTCTCAAGTCAAATATACAATGATATAATAAATTGAATGACATTCATAAATAAACAATATATAAGAGCAACAGCAGCAGCAACAACAACAACATGGATGATGATGACAACGTTGGCCCAGGCGTAGGCTGAGGGTCTTCAATGCAACTGTTGCTGCTGCTTCTGCTGAGTCTTTGGGGAAGCAGCGTAATGAAGACATTAAACGACTTGCAAAAGTCTGCAAAATGAACCGCTTTCTCACACACAGCACAGCACGACAACAGCAGAGATGCCGAGATGCCGAGATGCAGAGATGCAGGAGAGCGGGAGCGGAGGTGTTACATGCAACAACAACACAACACAACATCATTATTAACAATAACAACAACATATCGAATGGCAAGTGCATGGCAAACAGCTAAAAAGAAAAACCGCTAACCGGTAGCTGTTAGCTGGTAGCTGGTAGCTGGTAGATTCAATGCCAAAGCCAAAGCCAGAGTCAGAGCCACAGCCAAATGCATATATGCAAAGATCTCGTCATCAATGTTGATGTCTCATTTAACTAAGCAGCGGGGCAGCAGCCGTCACAGCATCCACAACGGGCATTTGCCCAAAATGCAATCATAATAAATGCGCTGCTTGGGTGGTTAAAGTCGACGTATCCAACGATCATCTGTGCAGCGATCATCATCATCATCAGCATCATCATCATCATCATCATGATGTTCATCAGCATAGAGGCGATCTGCTGCTACAATTGCAGCATCTCCATTTGACTACTCGGGCGGCCACACACATTAACATACAGCTCGAAGCGTGCGGCCAGGGGGAGGATGCCTTTTTGATGAACCTAATTGACAACTTTTTGTCAGCACTGTGTGGGTATTATGATTGCTTTTATGTTAAACTTGCGTTTCGGAGCAGACGAGCTCCCCTTTTCAAAAAGTTCTGCTCCATATGGAATGGTACCCTCTCATCGACTGTTGCTGCTTTGTTAGTTAAATATTTTAATGCCGTTCCGGGTGCATTCGTTATATGTCGTTGATCTGTCCATCAAAGCGCATCAGTTTGATTGATTTGATGTAGAGCAAGTCGCATCGCAGAGGGCGGGACACAGGCAGCCAGGACTGTCTGGGCTGAATGCAAAATTAAGGCCGACAAGCAAAGCAAATGACTTAGGCAACGAACTTGATTGTTGTTGAAACAAATGACTTAGGCAACGAACTTGATTGCTGAATACAAACATCTGAGGCCGTTGTTAACTTCATTACAAACAGTTTAGAGCTTTAGAGCTGTAGAACGAAGTCCTATGGAAATATCGATGACTTAGGCAAAGAACTTGAGCTTGAACAAAGAAAGTGACTTAGACAACGAACTTGTTTATTGAAACAAATGACTTAGGCAACGAACTTGATTGTTGTCTGAGGCAACTAACTTTAGACTTAAGACTTGTGCAACGAAGTCCCTTCGAAATATTGAAGACTGAGACAACAAGCTTGAGCTTGAGCATAGAAAAATGACTTAGACAACGAACTTTCCTGTTATAATTAAAAGACTTAGGAAACAAACTAAAAAAGAACAATTGTGAGTAGTTTGATTAGCTATGATCTATATATAATATAATATATAATATATATAACTTAATACAAATGACTTAAGCAACGAACTTGCACATTTGAAAGCAATACTTTGACAACGAACTTGTTCTGGTAAAGGCTAAGGAAAGAAGGAATGAAAAAAGGTGAGGCAACAAAATTGCGTAAGAAAAACTAATTTGCTTATTTAGAACAAAAGACTTAGGCAACGAACTCGGCTAGCTAAGCCAATGACTTGGACAACGAACTTGTTGCTTCTCATACGAATATTTGATAAAAAAAAAAAGTAAAAAAAGACTCAAACAACAAACTTGACCAACTAAACAAATGACTTTGACAACAAACTTGCTCAGTCAAAAAAGTGATTTAAGCAAAAAACTCAGGCAATTTCTATGCACTGCTTGCCTGCTTGTGTAGCTGCAGCTGCTGATTAACTTTAGACGAAAACCCGAGAAATTAAACCGATTCTCAAAGCAGATCAAGCGGCTTTCGATTCACACATGCTATGGTGACAAAGTCAAGCAAAGATCTGGATCTAGATCAGCAGATTGTGAAGATTTCGTAGATGCTGACAAAGACGATGTTGACAAACCACACTGAAGGCTGACAATGAGTGACAATTGGGTCCTTAAATTGGCTCAATTTCTCTACTGCTAACTAGAGCGATGCAGTGCGGTGCGGCGCGGCGCAGATTAAAAAAGATAACCACAACCACAGTCACACCGTCAGACAGTCACATATGCAGCATTCGCAGCGTGTGCCGTCGTCGTCGTCGTCGTCGTCGTCTGGTGTAGCCAGCACAAAGCGTTTTGCACGCCTCCAAACACACAATGGTCATCTTAATTGCCTTTGACAAACTAGGCGAGAGCTAAGACGATTTGCTCGGTGTCCGCCCCTCGGGCAACGCCCACAGAAACGCACGCGAGTCTCGAGTATCGGCTGCCTGCCTGCATGCCTGGACAATGGTCGATCAAAGCAAACAAAGGACATTGGCAAGCAACAAACACACATGCGACAATTGCTACCTAATGCACAATTGACACGACTCTCCTCATGTTTTTAGTGCGAAATATAAAAGTAATCGAAGGCGTGCGAATCGATTAGACGACCAATTCTTTCAAATGTTTCTTTAAAAGTAGTCAAAATTCTAGAAAAAACAAAGAATTGTAAAATCTATATAAAATTGAGATACAGAAATGAAACTTTTAAGTACTGCGCTTGGGTTTCTTATGGGCGCATATTCCAAGCAAGACAAAACAATTTACTTCAGTTACTGCCAAAATCTTCTATATTGTTTCTTATATTTGTAGCTGAGCAGCTCACACTCTCAGCTCTTAGGCATTAGATTAAGCCTTGTTTGCAAAAGGAATTTGCTCTTATTACAAAATATAAATAGCTCAAGATTATTTATAAATTTCATTGGAATTAATATATTAAAACAGAAAAGTTCATGAATAAATGTGAATAAATGAAATCAAATATTATAGAAATTTAATAAATTAATCAATGACAATTACTACAAAAATGGAAAAAGCTTTCCAATTTCAGCTAGCTAAGCACGATTTGATATACTTACTTGAGACTTGGCTGTAAGCTGTGTAAATGCTTTAGATACTTCATAATATAAGCAACAGCAGTTAGTAGCAAGGGTTAACTAAGCTAACTTCGAGAGTACATATATATGTTTATTTGAAAACTAACTAAAATACATACAATATTATATAGATACAAATCCAACATAAGAGTAGAACATGAAAAGCCCATAGACTTCTAGACTTTATAATATAATATATAATGATATATATACATATATATATATATATATATATATATATATATATATATATATATATATATATATATATATATATATATATATATATATAATTCGTTTATGGTCAGATCAGCAACACAGTTGCTGCGCACCGCTGTCTCCACTCAAGCCCGAGGCAGTTGAGGCTCTCAGCTGTGCGACAGCTCCTGGAATTCGCATGCGCACAAATCCCCACAGAGAGAAAAACTCAAATAAAATGCAATAAAAAGAAAGAATTAAAAATAAAAAACAAAATAAAATACAATTGTAATTATGCGCGCGCCCTAAAAAGTGGGCGTTGCACAGTAGTCCCTGGCTGCCAACGCCGTCAAGCCGCCGCGACAGACGCAGACGGACGACAGTGAAAGCCACATGCCAAGCACAGCGCCTGCCGCCAGGACAGTGACACAAAAGTCGGTCGAAAAGGAACAAATTTTGCAGGACAGCCTGACGATGTGATATATGTATGTTGTACAGGGACAATGAGAATGTCCTTGTGTCCGTCTATGAGTTGTAGGAAAGATTCGCAAGCGCAATAGCAAACATTTGATAGCTTGGAAGACTTTCAATGGAAGATTCTCACACTCTTTTTTCTATTTATCTCACTCACGTTCCATTTCTATTCTTTTCTGTCTGTCTATCTCAATTGCTCTCTTTCGCATTCTGTGACTTACTCTTTACTTCTCTCCCACTCTCTCCCTCTTAAATTGTCTCTTTCACTCTTTTTCTCATTCTCTAACACACACTCTCTCTCTCTATTAATCAATCTCTCTCTTTCTGACTTTCTTTCTCTCTCTTCTCTCTCTTTCTCTCTCTCTATAAGTGTCTCTCTCTCTCACTCTCTCCCTTTAACATTCTCGATCTCTCTTTGGTTATTTTTATCTCTCTCTCTCTCACTTTTTCTTTCTCTTTCTCTTTTTCTCTCTCACTTTTTCTCTCTCTCTCTCTCTCTCTCTCTTTCTCTCTTCCTCTCTCTCTCTCTATTCCTCTCTCTCCCTCTCATTATCTCTACGTATCTCTCTCTCCTTCTCTTTCAGTCTCTCTCTCTCTCTCTATTTACCATACTCTCTCTATCTCCCTTTCTCTTGCTCTCTCTATCTCTCGAATTTACATTGCAACCAAATAGCTTTTGTATCACTGTGCGAGCGTGTCGCATGATGAATGCCCAGCCTCAGCTTTGGGACAGTATTTGATGCTTTTCTCACGCTGTGTGTGTTTGAGGCGTCGTCTCGTATGTTAAACTGTCGCTCGCAGCAAAAATGGCAATTAAACAAATTGCGTGCCACTAAATAAGTAGCAGCAGCCACAGCAGCAGCCGCAGCAACAGTTGAAGCAGCAGCAGCCTCAGCAGTTGAAGCTGCTGCAGAACTTTTCAAGTAAAAGTATTCAGAATTATTTAATTGTTGGCGAAACGACTTAATTATTTTGGCAGCCGGCCCCAGAACTAACTGCAGGCATTATATATGAATATATATAGCTGGCAGACATGCCACAGAGATGGATTTTATATATACATATGTCTGTGTGTGTGTGTGTGTTTGCAGTTGGCAGTTTATTTGTGCCCTGGGGGCTTGCCTGCTAAGTTCTGACTTTTTGCTTTAAGCTGATGTTTATCGCCTGCTGCTGCGACTCGTGTCGACGGCTCAGGTTACACACAAGTTACACACATGCACACACACACACACACACACACATATATATCGACATATACACATGCATAGAGCACACATTACACACGCTCTTATTTTGCATGTAAACAAATCCTAACATATCCTGGCAGCAGCCCTAAAACTAACTCATTGTTCCTTCTGTTTGTGTGTGTGTGTGTGTGTATGTCTTGCGTGTATCTTTCCCATTTCACTAGAAAATGTTCTGTGGAAAAACATAAAATTGTATTTGAAATTTTGCCGACAACAAATCTCACGCCTAACAAGGCTCTAAAGCCGCATTTAGCTGCGGCTAAGCCACAGGCTCTGCACCATCTCTCTCTCTCTCTGTCTCTTTCTCTTTCTGTCTCT
Source organism: Drosophila hamatofila (assembly GCA_035045345.1). Classification (NCBI taxonomy): domain Eukaryota; kingdom Metazoa; phylum Arthropoda; class Insecta; order Diptera; family Drosophilidae; genus Drosophila; species Drosophila hamatofila. The sequence goes on from JAWNPA010000041.1 coordinate 4,170,923, forward strand.
CTCTCCCTTTCTCTTTCACCTCTCTAATCTAAGCGGCATATCTTTAAGAACATTTTGCATAATTTGCGGCTCGCGTAATGCAAATCCCATTTGCATTGCCACCACCACCAGCACCACCAGCACCACCACCACCAACAACAACCACAACAGCACCCGCCCAATTATGACATCTAGCCACCGAACTGATAATAGAGTTTGTATCGCAGATCTTAACTCATAATAGGTAAGAACCTGTAATACCTGAAGAAAGAGAGTTGAGACATCAGTTCATCTGCTACTGTTTCCTAATCCATTTGTCATCTAGATCATCTAGTTCTGCCTAGGATAGAGCTGGACCACATGGAAGCTTCCATTCTCTCTTAGATGAAGCAGTGTTGCGTCTTATTTAGCATTTAGTTCTATTCAAATTGATTCCAGTTGTTACATCAACAAATTTAGAGATTCAAATAGAATTTGTGGTAATTATTTCATATAGAAAACTCAGCAAATCGATATTTATCGATGTATATAGTATTTGAAAAATCAAAAAAAAAACAAAAGTGTATAAATGAGATAACTCATATATGATTAAGAATAAGCTCTATTCGTAGAACAATTTTACTTATTGTAGATTATAATCTATAAATGATCAAAAGATATAAAAATTTTAATCAATTTTAATATGATATATCCTTCCTATTCCTAAATCCTATATCCTAAATTCCTATATCCTAAATTTTAATCAAGATATATCCTTTGTTATGTATCATAGTGACTCGCTACATATCGAGATCAACATTCGCTGCGCCATTGGCAGAATCATACAACTCATATTGAAGGCGTCCTATCTGAAATTGGAACTTACAGAACATTCGAGTGATCTAGATCATTCTAGACATAACTAAGATGTGACTTACAAAAAATGATGAGATGAACACACTTGCCTAAAATACAGGGACCGTAACGATTATAATTATTATAAAAATTGAGATATAATTTTTATATATATTATATATAATTATTTTTTTATTTATTTTAAAAATAATATTTTTAAATATTAAAATTAATATACATGATAAAAATAAAAAGTAATTATTACATATTAAGTTTTATATAAAAATCAAATCATAACTTTTATTTAAAATTTGTATTATAAAAAACAAATAAGAATAAAAATCAAAATAAGAATTATTTCTTATTTTTAAATATTATAATAAAAATTGAAAATAAAAGTTATGATTTGATTCTTATATAAAATTTAATGTGTAATAATTTTTTTTTATCAATAAAAATTCATTTTAATAATTAAGAAAAAGATTTAAACAAAAAAATTGCAAATAAAAGTTTATCTTATTTTTGCATTAGCGGTAAACAGAAAAATTATTTCTATTTTTTCCACTCTTCTTAAAGGATTTTTTGTGCCTCAACTTTTTTAAAATTCATAACTCTTATTTGCGGTTCCTGCTACAATATGAAAGTCACCTAATAATGATACTACAAAAACAAAACTAAATCTTCACAGATCTCAACTACTTTGTATATACCTCAGGCTATACCTATTCTTAGTCCTAGTTCTAGTCCTAACCAACTTTTATTGTAAATCTCTTGGTGCAAATTAGTCGACTTAATGTCACGATGTTTACAAGAACTCCTAAACTAGTTCTGTCTTATGGCCGTCGACTAATTGGTTAATGTTCGAGTAGACTTAAGATGCAAAATTTTTCGAGCGGTTTTATGTTTCTGGCAACAATGTTGCGGAACAAGATGTTGCCAGCGTTTGATTGTGTGCGTTGACTATGTATATGCATATCCGTGTCTGCAGCATAATCATAATAATCATCAATGATCCAAGCTGCAAATGTGTTGCACATGTCGGGGGCGTCGCTTGTCAACTGCATTCAATGTTGTTTTTCTTTTTTCGGTGTTTTTTTTTTTTTTATTGTATTTGATTTCGTTCTTGATTCCATGAGGCAAGGTGTGTGCGGCGCTTCTATGCATGTGTGTGTGTGTGTGTGTGTGTGTGGTGTGTGCGATGGGGTTAGCTGAGTGTCGTATTTGCCTGGCACAGGACGTGGACGTGCCTTAGCTGCAGATGCACCTTGATTGTCTGACGCGCAATCCTTGCAGCCCTTTTCTTTTTTTTTTCTTGTTGTTTCCAAGCAGCTGATACATTCAGCTACAACAACAACAACAACAACAAATCGTGTAAATTAATATTTTCTTGGTGTCGCGCAGTCCTTTTTTTTCGCCCCCGGCTTCTTATCACTTGAAACGAGGACCTCGACGCACGCGTTTGCACATTTGCCCGAACGTCTTCCTGCCCCTGCCACAGTCCGTGCCCGGCGTAACGGCTCTTGCTTCATATTTTGCAGCTTGTCTATGGGCTAGAGCTAGGGCTGGGCTGGCGCGTGTGTGCCGTCCTGTGTGCTCGTCCGTCTGTCTGTCTGTTTCCTTATAAATATTTATTTATTTGTTTGCATGTCCTTCAGGCCTCTCTAGCTTGGAGTGTCGCGCGCGCTCCTCCGCGCTGTTTGCACAGCTTTCAATTGACATTTGGCTTGATGCATACCACATTGTGGCGGGGATTTACATATGAATTGAGCGAATGGGAGAGAGCAAGAAGCCAATATGGAAATAAGGAGAGGGCAAAGAAGAAGCCTAGACAACGTAGTTGTAGAAATTTATCGGAAATGCTATTGTCTGATTGTAGTGATTGATTTATTGGCTGACTAACTATATGTATATATCTAATATAGATATACTGATGACTGATGACTGATGACTAGTGACTTATGACTGATGACTGATGACTGATGATTGATGACTGATGACTAGTAACTGATGACTGATGCCTGATGACTAATGAGTGATGACTAGTGATAGATTACTAATGACTGATAGCTGATAGCTGATGACTGATAACTGATGACTGATGACTAGTAACTGATGACTAATGACTGATGACTAATGAAAGATTACTAATGACTGATGATAGATTACTAATGACTGATGACTAATGACTGATGACTAATGACTAATGACTAATGACTAATGACTGATAGATGATAGCTTATGACTGATGACTGATGACTAATGACTAATGACTAATGACTAATGATTGATGACTAATGACTGATAGCTGACTGCTGATACCTGATGACTGATGACTGATATCTGATAACTGATGACTGATGACTGATGTCTGATGACTGAGTCCTAGTGACTGATGAATAACTGCTTTAATGTTTAATAGGTTATCAGAAAGATTGACGGCCTGATTGATTGACTGACTCCATCTCTATTTGACAATCAAAAGCTATTCAATAAAGGATCTATAAACAGTCCAACTTAATTTATCACTTACTCCACACTTCTAGTCATCGATACTCCTTTGCAATTTTCATCTATAATAATAAAAATACAAAATCGAATAATTTCTGTAATTAGACAGCGTCATAAACGACACCAGAGACAAGCTTACAATCAAGTATTTAGTGCTTCTTCGGCCAGTTATATCGGACACACTATGCATATGTGATAGTTACGACCTTGTGACTCGATAATGATGCAGTTGATAATGAGCGTGATCTTCATTATGATAATGGATATGCTGATGGTATCGAGTGAGGCTTGATTGATATACGGCTAGGCTGACCGGCTGGCTTTAGTATTTAATTTTTTGCTTAAATATTGAAAATTGATAACGTTCATTAAAATCAATAAATTTATAATTAAGTATTTAGTGGTGGAAGCGGGAAGCGGGCAACAGACAAGGGGTAAGGGGCAAGGAGCAAGGATGGATGCGTACGTACGTACGCACTTACGAACTGGCCCAGTGACAGGCCAATTACACGCTAATCAAACAAGCCTGACAACAATTCCCATTGCCAGGGAGTGGTGCTCCTTGGAGGCTGTATGTAGAAGAAGAACCTGATGAAGAAGTGGCCGCAGCAGCAGCCGCAGCAGCAGCAGCAGCACCTAATTGCAGTCAGTTATGTGTCCTTGCGCTTGACAAATTCCGCCTTGCTGCCAGAGGCCACAAACCGAATACAGGCTACAAAATTTAGTGCACTTCAAAAAAAGTTATAGCTAGAGTATGTTTTTTTTTTACTTGACTTGAAGCTGTTAAGAATATAACAGAAAATATGGATAGTTCTTTAATACTTTAATTGGGTATTTTGATCTTGTGCAATATTCGTCTCTCCGTCTCTTCGTCAATTGACACTTTTGAAACTTCAATTTAAGATATACTCGATATACGCTTTGAATTATAAAATGTCAAGAATTTCCTGATGACAAATCGGAATATTGATCTGGCAGAGTCTGGGCTGTGAATGTGTGTTCTGCAGTTGGTAATGCCCGACTTCAACGTTCTGACTTGTTTATTTTATATATATACATTAATCCATATACCAAATAAATCGAGTACTATAAATGCTAGAGCTAAAAATTGATTCATGTGCATTCTTCAAAATAAAATATTTTTAAATTTATAAAAGTAATTTTCAATACTTCATATATAGTATTCAATAGAACTATTTGCAAGACCTTATGGATCCTGAAACTTCCCAAAATTCCTCTCAGTGTATAGTTAGGAGCTATAAAATAGCTAAATAGACGCGCAAAAGAGCCCCGTGGACATTGTTGGGAGTCGGCAAAATGCTTTTGTACTGTTGCATTGGGTGGGACGACAAGTGTTTAATCGTTGCTAATTATACCAACTAGGCAGGAGCCAAGCCTGCGACGGCGACTGCGACTGCGACTGCCGACTTCAAACTGGCGGCGACTGCGCGTGTCACAGTCACAGCCCCACTGGCTCCACTTTAACTGGTATGAGCTACATACAGGTGGAGCTGGGGGCAGCAGTCTGTGCTCTGTGAGCATTGGAATGCCAAGCGTCAATTTAATTATGCGAACAATACAAATTGCGGCGCACAAAAGAAATGTTTATGTCCGACGCAACTGGCTCAATGCAACAAATTGCTGCAACCGCTTGCCCTCGAAAATAATTACAGCTAGCAAAAGCTATAAGCTCGGGAGAGCACACAATATATAAAAACAGTTAACTAAAAGAGCTGCTGCAAATTGAATGCTCTAGAGGCTAGACAAGAGAAGAAGCGCGTAATCAATTGCCTCTCTTGATGATAGATATAGTCTGATGAGATATAGTCTTATAATGATGTTGCTTATAGCAATAGTAAAGATTAACACATACTTGTCTTAGTCTAGTCTTCAAATGTCAAGTACTAATAGTGAAAGAAAGCTTATACTTCTCTTATGACTAGATTAACTAGACTTAGAATGCAATGAACATGAGTTCATTCACAAAAGAGCTTTAAACACTAGTTTGATGCCATTGAGGTAGAGATAAGTTATATGCAGAAAAATATTTAGTTCTTAGATCTCAATAGATGCATAAGTTGATTCATGACTATACATAGAGCAGTTTAACTATATATAGCATATATATATACATATATAATACTTATATAATACAGTATATTGTATAAAAAGTATATAGTATAATATAGTATATAGTATATAGTACATATATATATATAGTATAGTACATGCCGTATATATAATATATAGCCATTAGCCAGTATATAGACAGACTAAAGGATCTTTTCAATCCAAATGCCATAAGGGATAAACAAAGTTTAAGTTAATAAATTATACAATAATCACATTTTCAATTATATTTAGTATGAAATTTTCATTGGACGTAATAAAGCTGTACAGCTTCATCAATTACTAAAAGCTAACCTTGCTTAGCCCTGTTAGCAGAAGTCAAATACTAAGTTTAAGGCAAAGTTCAATATCAAAACATCTCTATTTTCTGGTGCTCATCTACATCTTGTTGTGCGTCCGTTGAGATCTGTCAATTCATATTTCTATTTTCGTTGAGTCTTTCAATTTCATATAGCTAAATACAATATATTAAATTTAATGAGATTTTGATCATTGAAGTTTTCAATATCACTCACAAAAGACTACTAATACTATTCATATAAAACAAATTAATTCAAAGTGAAACCTGCTTTCCCATTTCCAATCATCATATAAACTCCATCGAGCATCAAGTGTATGCATAGAACTCAACACCTCGCAATGCAATAGTATTATCATATCAGATATCATATATATATATATATATATATATACACCCAATCAAAAGTCTCATCTTTCATATTATATGCAAGCAACTCGTTCCATGTGAGGGCATTCAAAAATAAATCAACAACTCTTGGCGGCGCGACAAATTAACACATAAATTCTAGCGCATTTATGAATCCAGACTCAGATATAGACTACATGTGCTGCTCAGCTTCCCTATAAGCTTCTCTCCCCTCGCCAGTTGTTGCTCCCTGAATGCTTCCTCCATTTCTATGGGGCAGCAGCCAATTAATAATATGCGAGGCAACTGACACGATGACAACGCCAGATATGCGTAATGCATGGCGCATTACATGCCGCTTATTGCAGTAACTTGGCCCTCTCCCTCTGCCTACCTCTCTATCTCGCCCTCTCGCCCTCTCGCCCTCTCGCCCTCTCGCCCTCTCGCCCTCTCTCTCTCTCTCTCTCTCTCTGTGTGTGTGTAGCTGTGATCTTGATCACGTGTCGGCGTCGGCGCTGCGATCATTGATCATCGTCAGCAAACAAGAGAAGGGGAGGGGAGAGGAGACTGTGAAACGCATTGGCTTTTACCTTCAGCTTTGACTTTGGCCGCTCATCTACCCCCCCTACATCCCTGCATCCCCCTACATCCCTCATCTTGCCCAGCTCTGATCTACACTCTTTGGAGCTTTGCAATCGGGCAAGATCAGTTGTGGCAGCAGTTGCCATTGCATTGCTTGGCATTTTCAGTCCCCTTCTGAGATTCGAAAATTTCATTTTAATTAAATTGTTGAATGCTCAAGTGCAACACTAAGTTGCCATTTAGCTGCACTCTATCTCCCTCTCTCTCTCTCTCTCTCTCTTTTAGCCGCGATCATATCAATACAACGGTTTATTACTCGCTCGCTTCAAAAAAACAAAAAACAAAAAATAAATAAAAATAAAAATTTAAGGCAAAAAGAAGGCCGCAAAACGCAAAACATTTCGCGCCTCAAATTACATTTTAATGAGCTGTGAAAAATATTTGGAGCAATACGTGAAAAAAATATGAAAAAAAATAAAACAAAAATGGAATCAGAAGATAACCTCAAAGCGATTACAGATTTGGGATTTGCTGCTAAGTGGAGGCAAATTGCTGGCAGCCGAAAAGGGGAAAGTGCAGAAAATGCAGCTTTCAAGTATTTATTATTGGGCGAAATTTAATATGTTGTAATTGGACTGCTTATCGGACATCAGAAGTCCCAAGGAACTGGGGAGCTGTATGTGTGATAGGCTTATGATTTGGTAAGTAGCATCAGCTATGTATGTAATAAGATTTAAAATTGATATGTTGCCGCTTGGGCAGTTAGAACCCTTAGTAATTGTAGATCTCTAGCTGTAATGTAATGTAAAATTCGGCATTTGGCTTCTAATTGATTAGTATTTGACAGATAGCTGAGATATTCGTCATAGAGCTTTTGCATGACTAGAAATTAAATTTCTTTTGCAATTTTCATATAAAACCGCTTATCAACATCCTTCATCCCAAGGAACTCGGGAACTATATGTGTAAAAGCTATCAAATTTAATGGGTAGCTTTTGGTATATGCAAAGCTTTGTTTTTTGTTGTTGTTATATGTTGCAATCTATGATGCTTGAGGTCTATGAATAGTCTCAAAAAACTCGGGAACTATACAATCTATAGCTATCTAACTTGGGTTTTTCGTTTTTGCTTGTTATAATACAAATATTGTGAAAGAAGTGCTCAGTTAACATAAGCAATCTCAAAGAACTCGGGAACTATGCATATTTAAGTTATTAAATTTGGTAAACAGTTTGGGCTTAATGTATACTGAATATATATATTGATGATATTCGAGAGCAGAGATATGCTTAGCTCCTTATATAGATCTCCGCATATTATACATGCTCTAGGGTATATATATGACTAGATATCCCAACATATTATACATTATAGATATTTTCGCATATACGATAATCGATGGCATCTTTACAACGAGCTTTTTATAGATTCGTTTTACAGATTCTAGGGTTTGTCAATGACTAGGTCTCGTAGTCTAACTGCCAACTTGGGATTTGGTGAGTGTTTAATGGATTTCATGTCCATTCGATTGGTTCCCAGGGACTGCAGTTTCTGTTTGCATCTTGCAAATGGAAGGATGATCATCAAAAGGATGCCACAAAGGATCAAACAATAAGCTGATGAGATCCCAAAGCAGAGAACAAAGCCCAAAGCACTTGACTTGCCCGCCAAAAACACACACAAATTGTGAACTGACGCTTTTTGTTTTTGTTTTGTTTTCTTCATACAATGCCACTTGTTGCGCCAACAACGGCAGCAGCCACAAAACTCGAACTTGCCACTTGGCATGATTGACTTATCAAAAGGAGTAGTTGACTGAACAACAACAGCAACAGCAACGACAACGAAATGAAGTGTTGACAAGTGGCAAGCAAAAGGAATGTGTGTGCCCCGTGAATCAATGAGCCAAAAACTGGCTGGCAACGTTTGGGGAGTGCAGGGCAGGAGGCAGGAGGCAGGAGGCAGGGGGCTGCTTGTCAGTTATTGCATGAATGAATGAGCGCGCTTCAAGCAGCTCAGCAGCTCAGCAGCAGCAACAGCAGCAGTCGCATCATGGGGCGGCGTGTTGCATGCAACACACTGCAAAAGCTGGCAACAGCCTGAATTATGCGCACGCATTGTACGCACGTCATGCAGCCAAGTCGAAGCTTGGTCTGGCCAAGTCGGGCACAGACTGGCAGCCGTTGCAACATCAACAGCACCAGTCGGTGGCTACGGTGGCTACGGTGGCCGCAACACTTGTCCGCTCAACGTTTTCTGACGAAATTTACAACAAGTGCGCGCGCGCGTTCGTTCGCTCGCTCGCAAAATGCTAAAGAGATGTTGACGTTGACGTTAACTTTGACGTCGACTTCGACGTGCACGCTGACGTTGACTTAAACTTCAACTATGTTTCGATCTCTCTCTCTCTCACACACACTTGCTCTCTGTATATACGAGTGTGTGTGTGATTTATGATGTGCTTCAAGCAGCAGCCCGCAACTCGATGGGCCGGCGAAATGGCATTGATTGCCGCTAAAAATGCTTTTGTGACAAGTTCAACCGGCAGTCGACTCTACTCTACTCTTCTCTACTCTCTCGCTCGCTCTCTCTTTGTCTCAAGCGCCCTTTGGCTGCTTTTTAATTAAAATGTGAAGCGCAGTCATGTAAAGCAGCAAAATGCAATTACATAACTCAATCAATTTGTAAGCAAAGTTGTCCCCAAGCACCCAACCCCCTCTACCCACTACTACCCTGCCCTCTACTACCCTTTTTACCCGGTCTCTGCAAGAGGAGTTTTGCAAATAAATAACATGAACATGCAACTGTACTCTAGCGGAGAGCATGCGACTAGGCATATACCCTGTAACGAGCTGAGTTTTAAGTCGACAATCTAGGGTTCAAGTGACAAATATTAATGATATTCCTTTAGATAAATAAATATTTAGTGTTTTTACTATTTCATATCATTTAACAAGAGTTAAAGAAAAAACTTAAACAAAATATATAATAACTTAATATATTTTAAGTTTTTAGTAAATATTTAATTTAATAAATTGTTTTTTTTTTTTTAACTAAACAAATATATAATATTTTAAAAAATTAAAAATAAACAAATAGATTTTCTTCAATATATATTTTGTTATATAATTTAGGAAGATAAAACTACAAACTATTTAAAATTAGGAACAAAGAAAAATAATTATTTTTATAAATATATATAACTAAGAACATATATAATACCTAGATATAGGGGATAAAATACTAGAAAATATTCAAAGTATATTAAAAAAAATTTTTTTTTTAGTAAGTATTAAGTAAAAAAAAACATATAAAATATTTAAATTTAATTTATTGTTATTCTTAGTACATAGTATATAATTGATCAAATATATATACTTGCGAAAATACTTAATGATAGGAAAACATATGCACAAAATTTAAGAAAGAGTCAAATGTTCTACCAGAATGTTAATAACTTCTCATTCATTAATTAATTACAAAAAAACAAAAATTGAAGAAATAGCTTTATAAACATATTTTAAAAATTCACTTACCTATTTATTTTTAACACTACGAGCTCACAGCTTTTTTTTTCAATAAATCTTTCTGTAAAAAATTTAAAAAAAAATAAAAGTCAGTAAATATCCATGGATTATTTTTGTTTACAAAAAATATTACCAAATACGAATAGTATTATTAAATACTATTTTATTTACATTTGTTTTCATATTGCTCGAATTTCATGATGTAATACAAGCTGTTTAGTTCAATTCTTGACTTGATTGGGCCGTTCATCCTTTGCAAATGAGTGCTGGGTATACATACGATATATACCTATATGTATATATAAACGGAAAATCAATATCAACGACCCATAAAACTTTGCCAATCACTTAATCTGAACTAAAAAACATATATACATATATGCTATACAAGAAAATAAACAGAGAGACAAGCCAAAACTGATCGCTTTTAAATGATTTTGGCTGCTGTAGCTGCGGCGATAAACGAATTTATTGCAACAACGCACACAATAATTGGCTTGCCCAAGACTGAGAGCGAGAGTGAGAGAGAGTGTCAGAGAGAGAGAGGGAGATGGAGAAGCACAGAAAGAGAGTGAGAGAGATCCTTAAAGTTTATTATTGCCGACTGCCCGCTGCTGTTGAGCCGCTTTTAGCTGCTCCTTGGGTGTGCTCGGCTGCTGCTGCTGCTGCTGTTGCTGCCCCCATTGTTTTGCAGCCATAACAATAAGCCAAGCGATTGAAATTAAGTTGCTCCATTGGCCACCCAAACGAACGAACCGATCGCTTCATTTCCGATGATGGCCCGACGTGGCACAGGCAGAGGGTGCACTGAGCACCGACCCCTCTCGGCCCATTTCAGCAGTCCAATTTCCAAGACTTTGTGCGCAATTTATCACGTTCTTTATTAGCGACAAAATAAGGTAGCCCTGCTCCTACCAGCCAGTAACCCAAATAAGACAAAAGCTTCCACAGCTACCACCAGCTTAATCGATTAACAATCGTTGGCGATCTTACAAAACCATGAGATCCTGCTGCAAGTCCTGCGTGTTTCGTAAATTAGTCCATTGTCAAATGGCTGACAGGCCCAAAACTGAATAGCCCCCACGAAAACATATATGAACACATATAGATACACACACACATGACACACACACACACATGAAGTGTATGCTCTGCAGTACTACATGCATAGCTGCTAGGCTGATCGTAAAATATGCCAACAACATAATCATCGATCGGCCCAGCGATTCGACCAATCGATCGCCTATCGCGACAATGTGGCTGCCTATTAAAATCGGCAAGTTTTTACGAAAACCCAAGTCGCAAGCTCTATACACTATGTATGGGTGATGGGCTAATCCGTTGATCAGCTGATCAGTGTGATCGTGTGGTTTATATGATGATGTATGATAGATGATAGATGAGAGGTACATTGTTTAGTATGTGGGATCTTAGATCAAAGAGCCGATCGTCGATGTGCTGAGATCAATTCAAGCATTGTCAGTTAATGATGCCTCAATATATCTATATCTTCAGTATATAATAAGTACCTAGAACATCTATCTACGCAACAGATAGAAAATGCATGATCGCAGTGCCTATATATAATAGTTGAAGATCACTGAGGAGGAGGAGAATCACCCGATGGTGATGATCACCATGAATATCACTGATCAATAAACAAAGTTTGCATTTAAAGCCGCTAAGAATAGACAATGATATGTATTATTCTTCAAGAAAACTTCATCTGACTTAGGAGATTATGTTATTACAACCACTCTCAAATTTGGGTTGCAGAAGAGAGAGAAAGAGAGAGAGAAAGAGAGAGAGAGAGAGAGAGAGAGAGAAAGAGAAAGAGAGAGAGGGAGAGAGCTTCATCGATTTCGATAACCTGATGACAAATTGTGAAGGCTCCATTGTAGAGCATGCAAAATATAACTCAGCTTCAATATAATGATGCTCATAAACTGACACTCGCTGCACTGCAAGAGTGATCCAAACGGAGCTGAAGCTGGATCTGATGCTGCTCCCGTAGCTGTGCTTAAGCGCCGAAAGCCATGATCAAAGTCAGTGATCGGCGACGACAAGCGGCGCATATAAAATTCATCAAAACATTATTAAAATGTTGGCAAAAAAAAAAAAAAGAAACACAAAAAAAAAGTTGTAAATTTTTTAAATACAAATACCAGACAGACGACGGCAGTGGTCGATGAACGAACGCATCGATCGACGCGTCGATAATCTGGCCAAGGATCGGGCTGAGCTGTTGCATGCCCTGACCCTGGCATACTTATTGGCTAACGCTAATTTAAACGATCCGACCAGGCGACGTTTCGTTGGAAAAAAAACGCGAGCCCCATCGAGCCCCATCGAGCAACAGCGTCCGACAGGGCTGGCATAATTTGCATATCAGCTTAATGTAAGGCGTTGGTGATCCGCTGCGAGCCAAGGTTTGTAAAGTGCATCTTATCGCGATCGGCGATCGTGTACCGATGCTCGACGACAAAACTGTCCACGCAGAGATCGCCAAACTTAAATCTGCTGTTGTTGTTGTTGTTGTTGGTGTTTCGGTTTAAGGGCGTGCCCACAGTTTTGTGGCTGTTGCATTAATGAATGCCACAGGCTGACACTTTAATTTTCAATTACAACAAATTGCCTATAATGTCTATGCTTATCGCCCCGTACCTCAACAGATCTCACTGTGTGTGCTTGCTTAATTGCGATCATCGCGTGGCCTGGCTTGCCGCGGATCAACGGCGTTGGGGCGGTGTTCTAATGACAGCTTACAACACACGGACAGCGTTTGCTGTGCGTCGCTTATCAAAATCTACGCAATCTCAAATCAATTCATCAAACTCAAAGATTACAATTGTTGTTTTTTTTTTCGTTCTTTCTTTCTTTGCCTCAGCCTGGCGAGCGATCGGCAGGCGGATCCATAAATAAATGTAGTGCATTTCAGCTTGTGCGTGTGCAGCATATCCGGTCGCGGGTTTCAGCCAGCTTCAGATACAGTTTCTGTTCCGTCAAATGTGCAAAAAAACAAAAAAAAACGAGAGCGACGATCAGCAACGATCTGCTGCTGCCCTATAATAATGAAATGCTCTGGCAGCGAAGACCTCTTCAACGATCTCTGTGTCTCCGACTGCGACTCGGTTTCTGTGTGTCTCTGCCCAGTGATCGATGTGGCAATAATTTTTAAATAAATGATCGCCGCTGCCGCTGTAAATGATCGTCTCCTTTGCTCGCCCCATCTCCCTCTCTCCCTCTCTCTCTCTCTGTCTCTCTCAAGCTGTGCCAGACAGCTACCTAAGTGCCCAGCAGAGCTAGACTCTGTTACTTGCTGCAATCAAAAGTGTTTTTCTGTTTTGTTTTTTTTTGTTTTTTTTTTGCGATCGTTTCGATCTGCTTCTTGTAGGTGTTGTCATTAACTTCTTGGTTAAGTAATTTGCCATGTACACCAAAAACCATTAAGCAAAAAACAAAAATAACTGAGGATACAAATAGCCAATCTATAGAGTGGGCGGTCCACGATGCTGATGGAAGTCTGGCAGCCATTAGAGAGGTTGTTTAAGAAGAGACCAGAGTAGCATGGCCTGTGGAGGTGAAAAGGAAGTGCTTCTCAGGGCACAGCCTAGGTCTAAGGCTTTGCATATCAATCTCTCATAGATTTCCGTTCATTGAATTTTAATCCTTTGTCGCTCACATATATGCCCACTTGAAGCCCACAGAAAACAGGGCAACAAGTACATTAATGAAAAGCCACGCAAAAAGTAAACAAAGTATATGTGGCATCTCAAAGCTTCTTTCTTTTTTTCACACCTTGAAACTTGACTAAAAGCCTGCGGCGCTTAGCGATGCTCAGCAAGCACAAAAAAAAAAGGACCAACTCAACGCCGCCTCCGCAACTTCACACAGACTGTGGACAGGAGGCGGGGTAGGCGGTCTGCGGTTGTATTGGCCTTACCACATAATCCAATTTGAGCATATAAATTATGAGCACGAAACTGAAATAACAAATCGCTTTATTAACCAACGCAAACATTTATCGCAAAAAGTATAAATATTTGTTATTGCATTAGTCCAAAAGCAACTAAACAAACGCATCCTGTCTGACGGAGAAAGAGAGGGAGGGAGAGGTGGAGAGAGGGAGAGGGCGAGGTAGAGAGAAGGAGAGGTAGAGTCTGTATAGAGCTACCTCGTCGCGTTTTGCTGCTGCTGATGATGACAATCTCAAGTGCAGACAGCTAAACGGAATTGTGGACCAAAGCGGGGGCGTCAGAGACTGCAGCTGTAGCGGGTGCCAAAGAGGCAGAGACATGTTGCGTGTTGCCATTTGGCTGCATTTGAATAAAGTGCCCAGTGGTCAATTGGATGGAATTTGATGCTGGAATATCTAGAGTAACAAATATGCGAAATAAGGCAAGTTTAGCTTACTCTAAATGCATTTTCAATAGAAACAATTGTCAGAGAGATTTATTAAAAATTCAATTTTATAATTGATATATAGTATATATAATAAATATATATTACAAGTCATGAAAACATTTATAAAGTATAAATATGCATATGTGTATCTTGTCTACAGGTCTGCCTTGTAGAAGAAATTTCTCTCAAATATTAATAGCTTTCGACAATCGATTATTTATTATTATGCTTTTATTATTATTATTATTATTATTATTATTATTATTATTATTATTATTATTATTATTATTATTATCGATTATTTATTATTATGCTTATTATTATTATTATTATTTATTATTATTATTATTATTTATAAAACTTTATTGCGGTTTTGGTGGATTTGCCAGCAATGAGTTAAAACCTATGCACAATAAACCCAAACGAAACAAAATGATCAAGGGATTTTTTTAATATTGGGGTTTTTTTCTTGCCCCAGACTCTATTAACTATAATACGTAATCCTAAGTGGGCCTATAGTTCCGCAAATAGAAAATAACTTTGCACTTATGTATTTCTTATTATATTCTACACTATTTCAAGTTCATTGAATTCTTCTGTAGTTCAGAGGCTGTAATATTTTCAGCCTTCGCCTGTTAGATACGAGCTAGTTGTGTTGTCAATCTATTTTAAACCTATATCTAGATATAGCTATCATTAGATCCTTACATAACACTAAGTTGCTATATCTAGTGCTATATCTATATATCTATATCTATATCAGCTTCTGTGTATCTTCGTAGCATTTAATTTTATAAGATTTTAATGCTGTTAGCTTTAGACCACGCTGAAGAGTTCCATAGAGGTCTTTGGGCTGACTATAGTCATTGTAAATGATGACTTCTTGAAGTGATCATTTAAATGAGATATGAGACGAATTCCACTTAGACATTGGGACAGGACTTGGCTAGAAATACAAACAATTTCTTACATGAGTTAACATAGAGCAAAGACTGATATAGTATATACATAAATAGAATTAATATTTACAGAGTTCCTTTAGAGCTTCCACATTCCATTTCGCATTGGGCACTCAACTTACGAATCTCAGCTAACGCCTTAATTATATATGCAAGAAACGCAATGGTAGATATATCACCACAGTGCGAGAAAGAAAGTGAGGGAGCGAGAGGAAGAGTGAGAGGGAGAGGCAGAGGGAGAGGGAGACGAAGAGGGAGAGGGAGTTGTGTGCAGCAGTCAAGTCTCCATTGATCAGGTTCAACTGTAGCTGTAGCGCTAATCAGAAACAATTTAAAGGCAGCCAGAAGACGAGAAACCAAAGCTGAATCCACCCGAGCACCGCCATAAAGATTTGAAAATCTGTTGCGAAGGTGTTGAAAGTTTTATATTACGAGATGCTACAGCCTCCGGCAACAGTTCTGTGTCTTATTGCCCACCGATTCACACTCACACACACTCACACACGCACACACACACACACACAGTCGATGGTCTGTGTCGGAATGCTGTGCCTCATCCAAGTCGCGGGGGCTGCTGTAGCTGAATAATGCTTTGCATATAATTCATGCAATTTTATTAGTAACAACTAAGTGTGATATGTAGAGAAATGATGTGCTAAGAAATACCCTAGAAACGGTCATCTATATATTATATATACATAATTTCAGTATAAATTGAATGAAAATATTAAATAAATGCTATATCAATTTTATATTTTTCAAGTATCGTATAGAATCAGCCTTCGCTTGGATACAAGTATCGAAAGCATTAAACTATCGATATCGATATCGTAGCTATAAAATACGAATGGAGCTACTGAAAAGTTACATTTATGATATAGATCAAGCTATGGAGCACAAGTTTCAAACGAAAGGAAGCCGTTGGCTTTAGACTATAGCTATAGCTTATTGTATAGGCTATATATATAGGCTATAGCTTATGCAACTATCAATGAAGCAATGGACTATCGATATGATATACCTCTAGCTCCTAGATTAATGAAGATATGGATCAACCTAGAAGCAAGACGAAGGCGTCGCGGGCACAAAGCTATCAAGCATCTTTAACGGAGCTATCTAAGCTAGGGCCATGCTATATCTCTATCTAATATATAAGTAAGTCAAAAACTATGGGATATCAATATCGTATCTCAGAAACTATGAAATAGAGGTTGCACAAGCTTTAAATAAGCTTTCTCTGATTATCGACAATCTCTAAAACAATGTTCTAATGCACGTAATATACTATAAAATAATATACCCTATACATATATAGCCATACTATCCATATACTATGAACCATTTTTAATGGTTTCTAGGGTATTAAAAAAATTTGCAGGAATTGCATTTTTGGCCTTCGAATGTCGATTGCTGAACTTGATGCTGTTGTTGCTGTTGTCTGTGATTGATGGACATATATATATATATATATATATACATATATATATATATATATATATGGAGGGAGGCAGAGCGACATCTTTAAAGGATCCTCGCTGTATAGCCAATCACATAAAACTATAAAAAGGCGCGCCGCATGTCAACATCGTTTTGGGCATTGCGTCAACGAGCGTAACGTTTTAATTTCTCGGCAATCAAACGGAGCAGCAGACACCCCAGAGACCCGATACCTCCAACGGCACCGCCCTGCCCCCATTCATGGCCCATTGCCAGACCACGAAAGGGGCATCAAGTGCTTCTTGTTTTTTTGCTCTGTGTGTTTGCCTCACAGACAGAGAAATTGGCAGAGAAGTAAATCACGCAGGACTTTGACATTTTGTGACAAAAGTTTGTCTCGTGTTTTTTTGTTTCTCTCTCTCTCTCTCTCTCTCTCTCTCTCTCTCTCTCTCTCTGTCTCTCTGTTTCAGTTGGCCATACCCTGCTGCTGTTCTCTGTATTTTTATGAGACTGAGGTCTGCTGTCTTAAAATTTATAATGTGTGGTCGTTGAATAATTTGAAAGGCGTCTAAATTGGTGCATGTCTAGATTTAATGGCTTAATTGGAACCCAACCAAAAACAACTAACAAAAACAAAAGACCGACAGCTCCTCAGGGCAAGGCAAACTAAACTAAAGCCTGACTCGAGTTATTTTAAAGTCTGATGCGAATTATAAGTGATATAATATAAGATATAGTTCAGACTCTAGTTGGACTAGGACATAAGTTAATTGGAGCCATTGTAAAAGTTTCATATTAATATATAGTATATATGTACATGTATAATTTGTCTATAAAAAATACTGAATTATATTATAAAACATTTAGACAATGATCTAGAAACTATTTGGGTGCAGAAGGCACAGGAAGAAACTGTTCTAAAAAATTCGAAAAGAAAAGAGAAGGGAATTGAAGGAGAGGAGCGAAGAAAAAAAAAGCGAAAATGGGAGATAAACTATATGAGAAGAAACCGAAGATATGAGAGATGAAAGAATAGATCATATACAAAAGATAAGAGAAGAAAGCTAAAAGACAAGACATGAGAGAAAAAGGAGAGAGAAGAAAGGCTAGAATAGAGAGAAAAGACAATTGAGAGAGATAAAAGAAAAGTGAGGAAATAACAGAAATTATATGAGCAAAATAGAAGATATAATATAAGAAGAAAACATAGTAGGTGGGAGAAAAAACATGAGATGGAAGAAAGAATATGAGAGAAAAGAGCAGAGAGCATATCAAAGTAGTTAAGAAATTATGTGAGGAAAAAAGATATAATGGAAGAAAGAACTCATAGTATGTGGGAGAAAAGTGAAAAGAAAGAGGCGAGAAACATTAAATGAGCGGAATGAAAGTAACTAAGAGAACAGAGCAGAGAGCATTTCGAAGTAAGAGAGAAAAAAGAAGCAAGAGAAGAAGAAACAATAAATTAGATAAATGAAGGAAAATGAGAGAATAGAGCATTTCGAAGTAAGCGAAAGTGTGAGAAATATAAAAGTAGAGATAAAAGAAAGAAGAGAATATAGATAAGTTAGTAGGTCTTTTCTACTGTTAAATACTAGAGAGCACAGATTGCAGAAGAATACTGCAAAAAGAAGAAGTAAGCTTAGTCTTTAAACTTTGTCCTTTCAAATGTCAAAGCATTCTAGCTCTTAATCATCTATATATATATAGATATATATAATATGTTTATATACATAAAGAGAAAGTACAGAGTATGATCTATAGCATATCATAAAATATACTGCTGAAAAACCAAATTAATCTCTGTCCGTGCGTTAAAGGAAGCTTTTCAACATGTTTAGTACTGGAATTGAAGAGCAGCTGTTTTTTTTATTTTATGGCTATTTCCGAGTCCTTGGATGGCTGGTTAGGCCTGGCTCTACGGCTGATGTATGATCCATTAAGTTGGCGCCGCGCCATGAACAGGAACAGGAACAGCAATGAGGCGCAGACAATTTTGTTGTTGTTTTTTTTTTTTTTTTTGTTAATGGTAGGCGTGAAATTCATAGAAAAACACGAATCGACAACTTGGGCTGGGCTCGAGGGCTCGACTTAAGAGTCTGTCGTCGCTGCAGGACGAGTTGCGGTCAAACCCAGAACTGGGCAGGGCCAAAAGGCAGATACTTAACGCTAAGCAAAAGGGACTTTTGCCACGTCGAAGGTGCAAATTGGTTTTCACCTTTTTTTGCGCTCGCAATATTTGAAATCGATCTTGTTAAGGCGACGACGACGACGACGGCGACGACGACTGGGACTGAGACTCTGAATGCGAATGCGAATGCGAATCGTGAGTTCAGGGGCATAGTTAAGCGTGTGATTAATGAGTTTTTAAAAGGCTCACTTGGCATTTTAGAGAAGTTTAATTGGAACATGCTGCTGCCTGCGTAAATCAGCTGAAAATTGCCACTAATAGGCGCACGGCACTTCAATCTGTTAACGACTGATTCACAAAAAAAAACAAACAAAAAAAAAACTAAGGCACCAGCAAAAGGTGTCGATTTTGGCACTTGCAACAAATTAGAATGCCGATCAGTCAGATTGATTGATGATTTGTTTTCTTTCTCCTTGCCAAATATTTGGCTAGACAGGATGTGCTCTAGAAGAAGAGAGAGAGAAAGAGAGAGAGAGAGAGAGATATACACACACACACATGTATATATATATATGTCTGGCTTAAGCTTTATAGATAGTCTCATATGCTACTGCTGCTGCTGATCTCTTTCGGGTTTCTGGATCACATCAAAAGTGATCGTCGCTTCGTTCGCTTCATTAAAAATCAATAAACGGCTGCCGATCGGACAGATCGCACAGTCGCATTCGCAGTCGTTCGCCCTGTTGCAGGCGACGGGGCGTGGCAGCAGCTAGTAGGGCGCATAAACAAGTTTCGGCCTCAATACCCAGCAACCATTCCAAAATGCTGCCGACTTAGGGTAGCTCGATTTATATAGTAGAATCTGAGGATTTTTCCTGAGATCTGAGTTTCTATATATATAAGAAACTATCCACAGTCTAAATTTGTATATTGTCCTATTGTGGGTAATTTGATTTTTATAATGGAGGATCTTTACCAGATTTAGGTCTCTATATACCTATGTTAAATGTCTATAGCCCTTTTCTTATTTAAATATCTATAGATTCTTTATCGTGGTTTTTTTCAAAAAGAGCTTTTAGCATTGCATTTGGCATTAAGTTTCTCGTGGATTACCGAAAGTCAAAGGCAATTACTTTTTCCATTCTAGTTATATTAGTATTTTAGACATAGCTCGAACTCTATACGACTTAGCTTCGTCAAACTTAGTATGTAGACTCTTTAAGACAGTGCAAGCATTATGCAAATTTCAATTTTTCTATAACACTCGAACATATCTCGAACACTTTAAACGTTTTTTCTATCAAATTTAGTATATAGACAGCCAGATTGTCTACACAGATTATACAAATTACAATGCTTTGATAACATACATAAACTTTGATATAAATAGCTCTTAACTTTTTGAGCTATATTGGAAAAAACTCGATATTACTTAGAGACCATATGAAGATTAAAGAAATTCAGGTCTGTAAACAATGTGGAAATATTGGGATATTTCTAGAAAGCTACTAGCTTGAAGACTCTAAGAATTAGGCCCATTAAATTAGGTATATATATACTTATATGAGTAATAAATACAGAAAGCAAGACAAATAAAAATTGCTTGAAAGTTCTTTAGTTTTCTATGGAACTAGAAACTAGTTTTAGGAAAACATATGCTTAGAGCTAAAACTCGTAAGATTAGTTCAACGACAGCTCAACTTCAAATTGCAGGATATCTTCTAGTCAATCACATATCAGCAAAGTCAGCTCTTATTAGCTTCACATTCGATTTTCTTTACTCCCTTTTTTTTTTGCTTATCTGGCGTCGTTAAAAGGCGCAAAATGTTGAACGCTGGGCGCATCTTTCTAGGCCGATCGCATTCGCATTCGCATTCGCATTCGCATTCGCATCGCGATCTGCCGCCGTCTGGCATGGCGAAAGAGCGAAAGACATTGTTACAAAAATTTTATGCGTTTTTAAAATTAAACGTTATATGCGCTAATCCCGAACTAAACTGCGATTTACGATCGCGCCACGCAACGAAAAATTGATTAAAATTTAATGAGCCGCAACTGTGTTGGCCATCAATTTTTGTGGGACACACAGCAAATGGCTTCATTTGCATCCAGTTCGCTATTCGCGTTGCCAACATTGATTTGCCGTCTCATCTGTGGGATATTATAATTATTTTGCTGCTTCTACTTCTTCTCCTTCTTCTTCTGCTTCTGCATCGTCTGCATCTTCGTTTACACTTCAAAACACTTTTCCTGTGGCTCTTGGAAAATGGCGCGCGCCACGTTTCACTGCAAGCCAAAGATGTGTCTAGCTATTGACCCCAAAAGACTATAGCATATAATGCACACACACACAGAGAGAGAGAGAGAGAGAGAGAGAGAGAGAGAGAGACTGGGCTGACTGAGCTCGCATAGAGCAGATGTTTTCATGTTGACCGCATCTAATGGTGCGTGCTACTGCCGTTTGTTCTTGCAACTTGCCCCTTGCCCCTTGCCCCTTGACTGTTGCCTGTTGCCGTTTGCCTTTTCCTTTGCAGCACATCAAAATGGATGATGATCAGACGAGGCAGGCTCATGTTCAGACCGCAGAATTGTAGCCAAATACAAAAACAAAAGCCAAACACACACACACACACACACACACATACATTGTCGCTGCGGGTAATGATAGTTATCAGCTGTGTCTGTCTTTGTGGGTTTGTCCCTCTGGCCCGCGACTACTCATAAAGCAAACCTCCAAAAAAAACAAAAAAAAAAAAACAATAAAATAAAAATAAGCGAAAACAAACCGAGAAATAAAACAAAACAAAATTTATTCCAAAACTTTTTCTATGCCAAGCGAAAGCGCAATTTTCATACCCTTTCAAAGTCAAATGTAAATCTAAAATTCTCCAAACTAGTTCAATAAATAATAGTTGATTAAACCCTCTCAGAGCTCAGGTAAACTAATTTTCCATAATTAAAAAAAAAATGTCTTTATTAATCAATGTGTTAAATGCTCTCGTAGTTCATATGAACTAGTTCATTTACAAAAGTTCCATGAACTAGCTCAATAAATTACAGATTTCTTCAAGGCTTTTAGATAACTATAAAATAGTTATAAAAAAACATTGAAAAAAGCTTAAAAACGTTTCAAACATTATTTCTGTTGCTTATATGAACTAGTTCTTTTGCTAAAATATCATGAATTTGTTCAAAAATTAACAAATTTTTTAAACCCTTAGAATAATTGAAAAAAAAAAAAAAAATTACTTGTAAAACACGTTGAAAACTAATTATATGTATACCTTTTAAACACCATTTGCTCATATGAACTAGTTCCTTAACTATAATACTTCTCCACAATCCTTAAGTAAATTTTGCAAAATGTTAACAGAATTGCTATTTTGTTTAAGGCTCATGAACAAGTTTTCTATGTTAAATGAACTATTTCAATTCAGGGCTATTTCATTCAATATTTAAACTGAACTGGTTTCAATACTAGTTCACAGCATTAGCAAATCGAAAACTGCCTGCCATAGTCAAGCGACAGGCATTTGAAGAGTAACAAAAAGAATCAGAAAGCTGAACGTCGATCTCAGCTTGGCAAAGTTTGGATTTTGGCGTCGCGACGTGAACTTTTGCGCTGGCTGCGCACACAAAGTTCAATGAGCCGCTCGCACGGTCGCGTGGACGCTCCGAGGGCTCAGTTCAGCTCCCCTATTTAGTGTGTCTGTTTCTGTGTTGTTTTCTTTTTATATTTCGTTCCCCTGTGTTGTTCTTTGGATGCGAGACAGGCAACCCCTAGCCAAATGGATTTGTGTGCTTTCATTTTCAGCTGCAGTTGTGGACAGAGATAGAGATAGAGAGAGAGAGCTAGTGAGCGAGTGAGCGAGAGTGCGAGAGGGCTGTCTCTAAGCCCGTGCCCCGTTGCCAGCGATCGCGCAGCGATTCGTGATGTTTGGTCGCGTAAATACACCTGCCACGCGTCAGCTCGCAGTCGAGGCGGCCGAGTCCTGTGCCTGCATTTAATTAAAATATTAACTACGAAAATGACTGAGGGATAAACAACAGCAACAACTACGAGTCGGTTGCCTGGACTACGCCAGGACACTGAGCATAGAGAGAGAGAGATAGAGAGAGAGAGAGAGAGATAGAGCCCAATAAAGAACAGGAGCTGGGGCAAGGCTCACAGGCAGGTCCTGACGGAAACTTGTTTCAATTAACATTCATTTTTTTTTTTTTGCATTTCAAGTTTCATTGGAAAAACGCGCCCCAGTTTCAGTGCAGGATACGCCAGTCCAGCTCACTCTCTGTCCCTCTTCCTCTTCCTCTATCTCTATCTCGCTCGCATGCAATTAACGCACGCGCCCTGGCATTGCTGTTGCCCGGTTCGCGTCTCCCGGAACTATGCTTCATATCAAAATAATTATGCATTTAAATCTTCCAAGCGTTGCAAAAGGATATGACGCGGCGGCCAAGGCGGGGGCTGCTGTTGTTGCCGCTTCCAACTGCCAGGGGCCCAGCAGGGCCAGCTCAACATCCTCAAAGTCATATGATCTGTAGCTCAATATTTTTTGGCAAAGATCAGTTTGATCAGCCATAGATCAGCTGATCAGTTTTGATAAGTGATCCTGTTTCCTTTCTGCCACGATTACATTTATGCTCGAGCCCACATGCAGGTAGACCTAACATACGATCAGCGATCAACGATCAGCGATCAGTCAGAGGTCAAGTCTTTCGTTCTTCTCATATGCTGAAGATTTAACTTCTTGATCGCTGTGCGTTTCTTTGATCTGCCGGCAAAATATGAGGGCAAAAAGATATAAGCTTGACTTCACGATCGTTTGATCTGTGGCACACGCTGTATATGAGATCGGGGCTACCAAAAGGCAATCTTTTTGCTTTGCCTGTTCAGTTTAAAGTCTTGCAGATGTATCTAGATAGCAAAATAGAACAACATCAGTGTGATCTCTGTCTTTGAGTAATGCCAAGAGTGAATATTTGATACTTTGACATGCAGTTCTGTTCATCAATATAGTAGTGCTGAAACACACCAAACAAACCGAATGAAAGGATACTCTTTCCATTACACTTTACTTTAGAATAGAAAGCTAAGAATATATGTTGATCTCTTAACCTATAGCTGATACATTTCAACATGATCAATTAGAAATTGTGCACTACTCATATTTATCTAATTGTCAATCCACTTAAATGATCTACAGATCATATACCCGATTCAGAATATGTCTTACAATAGTCACAAAGTACTGTTAATCCATATATATTATCAGTCCTAATAAGTGATCTACAAATGATATATCCAATTCAGAATCTAACTAACAATAGTCACAGGCTAATGTTAATCCATATATATTATCAATCCTATTAAATGATCTACAGATCATATACCAGATTCAAATTCAAACTAACAATACTTACATACTAATGTTAATCCATATATATTATCTATCCTATGAAGTGATCTACAAATAATATATCCGATTCAGAATCTAACTAACAATAGTTACAGACAAATGTTAATCCATATATATATTATCAATCCTATTAAATGATTTACAGATGATATATCCGATTCAGAATTTAACTAACAATAGTTACAGACAAATGTTAATCCATATACATACGTTTTATACTTGAAGCATAAGCCGATCCTCTTTCGATCCATCAGTTTGTGTATACAAACAATTGTCGCACTTTGACTGACTATTAGCCGATCTATTGACACGATCTATTCTCTGCCCTCGACAATCATTACGCAAATGCACTTCAAACCAACGAGGTAACATATGCCGCATATACATACATATATTGAGTTTGTCTCATTGAACTACAACAATGGGCGCCATCATCAGCCAGCAAGCATTCTAGGGGTCAGACAAAAGCCAAGCCAGCCACACAAACAAACAAAAAATGTTCGCCAAACTATTCTGAACATTTCAGCAGGAATTTCAGTTGTCAAGGGTGGAGAGAGTTTTGCATTTATCAAAATCAATTTGAATAGCCAAATGCGGAAAGGAAAGGAAAGGAAAGGATATGTCAAAGGACATGCGAAAAGTGAAAAGAGAATGTCGAACAATGCAAGTGTTAATGATGCCAAAATAATGGAGTCTAAGCCCAAGAGCTCCCTTCGGCATTACAATGCACAAAAATGATAGAGAAACAAGAGAAGAAATGAATATGCAGCATGCAAACAAGAAGCGAACGCTACGCAAATTGTCAAAGTAAACAGCGCCGCTCAGCGGATCATCAGTCGATCGGTCGTCGGTCATGGCTGTCAAAAAGGGTTTTCAGTTTTCGGTTTTCGGTTTTCAGATTTTGGCAAATGGAAAATGAGAAAATTGACACGGCTACCGTTTCGATCGATGATGGTTCAGCACAAAAATGTGGCCAAAACAAACAATGGGAACGAGTTGAAAGAGTGAAAAACAATGCCAGAATAAAACCAAATCGAAAGATCGACAAACGGCAGCAGCAGCACCTGGCCACAGATCGCACTGATCAAACGTTCGATGAGCAGGCAAAAAGACAAAGTAAGAGAGAGAGAGAGAGAGAGAGAGAGAGTAAGAGAGGGGGAGGTAGGTATGGTATGGCCTGGTAGATAGGTACGTAGGTAGGTAGAGTGTCAAACGGAAGTTTGCAGCATGCAGGGAAAAACTTGTGATCTTGTTGATCGTTTAATTAGAGGGGCATATGTGAAATTGTTTGAACACCTAACTCAGGCCTCACTCTGCATAGCTAATAAGCAAAGCGAGCCAGACAGGCCTGGTGACACGCGCATGCCAAAGCGTTTTGGGGGCGAGCTCTTCGCCTTCTACTTTGCAGTGCGTCTTCTTCTTCGGCTTCTGCTTCTTCTTCTTCTTCTTGCACTGGCGGCGCTAATGAATAGGGGCGTGTGCGTGAGCTGCACATGAAATGGGCTGCTAAAAAGAGTGAAGACGACGACGACGACGATCGCGAGTTTTGCTAAGTTAATTAACACGGAAATCAAATTGCTGGCATGCCAAGTCAGCCAGCACAGTCTCAGTCTCAGTCTCCGTCTCAGTCTCAGTCTCTGCCTGAGTCTCCGCCAAAAGCCATAAAGGCACAAAGCGCAGGACAGCCAGCTGCAGTCAGCTAAACTCTCAATGGCAACGCTACTGATCCTCGCAGCAGCTCAAATTCAAGTTGAGCTCAACTTGGCACTGGGAACAGTTTCTGGCAGCTCAAAATCAAAGCCAGCAGCTAAGCAGCTCGAGCCACAGAATCAATCAGACAGAAAAGAAACACACACACACACACACACAAATCATAAAATTAATATTCACGAAGACATGAGACAATTGAGGCTTTGTTTGAGCCACTTGATCCTGGCAACTCAAGCGGTAGAAAATACGCTCCCAAAGCTCTGAGAGCAAAAGCAAGAGCTGAGTGAGTGACTTGAGCCAACTGATCGTTGAGTTTTGGCTCAGTTCAGTACGATCTACCGATCAGTACTATCACAAAATATGCTTCAAATAAAGTTTTAAAAAGTCAGATATATATATATATATATGATCTCTTGCCAAATTTGAAATGATGCTCGAATAGATCTAGAGATCCTTATGATCACTTTGTAAGTGATTTAAGCAAACTGAAGCTGGAGCAACTGATCGTTTAGCCTTGGGCACTCAGCTCAAATATGCCTCAAATATAGTTGAATCAAGTCAAGTTGAATCATGAGATAATACTAATTTTGAAGTGATCCTCCTCTAGAGCTAGCACTCCCCATGATCACTTCAGCTAGCTGATCGTTAAGTTTAGGCAACTGATCTACCGTTCAGCATGATTTGAAAATATGCTTTAACTATATTTGAATATTTATTTTAGTTTTTGATCTTGGTTTCAATCAGAAAAGATCTAGCTATCCTCACCCGATCAACTGAAAATATGCTTCAAATAAAGCTGAATAAAGTTTCATATGCGCGCTAGTGATCCTCTCTCTCTCTCTCTCTCTCTATTTCTCTCCCACTCTGTCCCTCTCTGAAAACATATACAAACCACTCAAAAGATCCTCAATCAGAAAACGAAAAGATAAAACACGCTCAAATTGTAGCCCTGAGTGCAATTGTTGCTTATTGCCTGAGTGGGAACAGTTCGAGTGGCTTATCGTCGAGTCAGGCCAAAGCAGGAGCGAGCAGGCAGGCAGACAGGCAGGCAGATGATCGACAGAGAGTGAGAGAGAGAGAGAGAGAGTGAGCTGAATGTGAGAGAGCTCAATGCGAAGCGCTGTTGCTCTTGCTCTCTACTGTGTCTACCTGTGGCTCAACGACGCCGACTCAATTGCCAGGTGGTTGCAGTCGCTGCACAGGTAAGCGACCAACCGACCGACCGACCGACCGAGAGAGAGAGAGAGAGAGAGCGAGCAGAAGCGCGTGAGCGACGCTTGAGTGAGTTCGCTGTGCGCCGTTTGCTTAATGCGAAAGGTACAAAACATGAAGGTTTAGGACGAAGGGACTCATTCTTGTGCAAGGTGTCAAACGATCAACTTGAGCTACGCTAAGCAAACAAGTAACAAAACTTTTACGTTGCCAACCAAAGCAAATATTTAACCAACAAATTGCACAAAGGAAAAACAATTTTATAAATATAAAAAAAAAAATATATATATATAGTAATAATTTTTTTTTAAACGTGTGTGCGTGTGTGAGAGAGAAAGAGAGAGAGAGAGAGAGAGAGCGAGCGCGATGTCAAGTGTGGTGTTCAATGCAAGCGCCGTCGGCAAAAATGCCGCCGAACTATTCCCCACAACGATCGGTGGCGCAACCAAAATGTTTCGCTATCAGCACATTATGCCCGCCCCAGAGCTGAAGTCGAGCAACGGCGGCAGTGGGGCGCTGATCAAGACACGCAAATATACACCGCGTGGCATGGCACTGGCGAACGCCTCCTCCAGCAACAGCAGCAACAGCTCCTCCTCATCGTCCAGCTGCTCGTCGCCCTACAATGTCGATCAGTCGCAGTCGGTGCAGCGTCGCAATGCCCGGGAACGGAATCGTGTCAAGCAGGTGAACAATAGTTTCGCCCGCCTCCGTCAGCATATACCCCAGTCGATAATTGCGGACCTGACCAAGGGCGGCGGTCGGGGACCGCACAAGAAAATCTCCAAAGTGGACACACTGCGCATCGCTGTCGAATATATACGACGGCTGCAGGATCTGGTTGATGATCTGAACGGTGGACCGAGCACAGCCAGCTGCACTGCCACAGCAGCAGCTCAATTCAATCTGTGCCTGGACGAGACCAGCAGCCAGAGCTCCAATTCGAGCAGCAGCTCCACAACCAGCTCCAGTGCCAGCCAGCAGCTGGCACAGCAGCTCTACTACAGCAGTGCGTTGCTAACGCAAGCCACCGCTACCGCCACCGCCACCGCCACGCCCACAGCACTGCAGCAGCAGCAGCAATTGCAGCGTCAGCAGTATCCCAATCATCCGCTAACGCCGATCACACTGAATGCCAACAATGCACAGACAGCGATCCAGGTGACAGCGACAACGACGACGACGACAACAGCATCGATGATGAATTCGGCTGGCACCACAAATATTGCCGGTGGCTGTGATTCGCCCACCTCGTCGTTCAACTCGAGCATGTCCTTCGACTCGGGCACCTATGAGGCACAGCCGCAGCAACTGTCGCCACCTGTGGCCGCCATGGATGCTCAGCTGCAGCTCAAGTTTGAGCCCTACGAGCACTTTCAGCTCGACGAGGAGGACTGCACGCCCGATGACGAGGAGATCCTCGACTATATATCGCTCTGGCAGGAGCAGTAAAAAAAGAAAACTGAAAAAAAAAACAAACATTTCAAAACTTCAATTAAATTCCTGCTGTTTTGCTATCTAGTCAAATATTTTGAGTTGAACCAAGTGCCTCAAATTGTAAATAGACTCAGTTCTTAGATTTAAGCAACAATTTTTTTTTGCCTTCAGCTATTAAGTTTAAATTTTAAAAAATATATATATATTATTTTAATACGTATTAAACAATTTTTATATATATAAATATTTTTAATATTTTTTTTCTCGCTTAAGCAGATTTTTTTTTTAGTTTAAGTTTTAAATATTATAAACAACTCGACACCAGTTCATAAAATATAATATAAAACATTTTTTTTTTTTTCATTATTACTAATTATTAAATGTTAATTAGTTGTTATAAATGAAATAAAAATATGAAATTCGTAAGCATTAAAAAAAAAAACGTTTTTTACATATATAAAATATTGATATTCCCCAGACCTGCTTTTCAGCTAATCGAGCCAAGCTCTTAACCCTCTTCAGCTCGACACGCGCCTCATTATCAGCAGGAAAACATCATCAGGTAGCTAGGGATTAGTCCAAAGTAAAAGTAAAAGCCCCTAAAATGTGGCGCGTGGTTGGAAACTAAAAATACAAATTCAAATTAAACGTATTAAAAGAGCGAGAGCTAGAGAGAGCGGGAGAGGGAGAAGTGAGAGGGGGAGAAAAAGCGCAGGTAGTATAAGGAAGGTATTCCAGGTTCAGAGACCAGAGCTGATAAGTAAAAAAAAAAAAACAAGAAAAAAAAAACTGACGCCCTTGACGCGTGCTCTTGAAACACTTGAGCGAGACGGCGTCTAAGACAGAGTTAGATATACATATACATATGTATATGCGATGAGAGATAGAGCGAGAGAGTACTGAGTACTGTAGTCAAAAGACAGTACTGAGAACTCTTATCGCCAGCAAATTCAAATAACTTCCACACAGATATGCTATTTCAATTGAAATTTGAGCATTTCGCAAAGCGGAAATAGGCGGCAGCTATTTCAAAGACATATCATAACCTTAATCAGATAAAATCAGCCAAAATATATGAACATATGTAGACTGTAAAGAAACACGATAAAAAGTCGAGCATTTTGAAAGATTTGCGGACATTTTTACATACATCGAAATGATTGAAACTTGATGTTATTTCAAATGTGAGTAGAACCTCAGGAATACTTTTGCTTACTCTGGCTATTGAAGGCGTGGCAGAACTATATTCATATACACATTTTGTTGTCAAATTCATATAGTTTTGCATAAAATTTGCAATCGTACGATTATTATATGCTCTATGATAAATATATTGAAATATGTATATACATTTGTAGATATATAGAGAGTATCTACAAATGTACTCTTGATCAATATAAACATATGCTTTTCTGCTTGTACTCCATCAAAAAGTGAGGTTTATGCAATCTTAAACTATCCACCTATAAGCTCATAGCTCGTCTCTATTCTCTTCTAATCAAGTATATTAAGATATGAGAAAGTACTATAATATAATAACATATATAGAAGCTCAGATAAACTGCTCTTCAAAGCAAATTGATATAATTGATTTTATAATTATATGCAGAATTGCCCATGTTTTTTTTATTTATTTTGTTTATAAAAATTACACAATTTTTTTTAATAAAAATTACACAAATTTTTTTTATAAAAATTACACAATTTTTTTTTTATATTAAGATAGCACATTTAAATCAAATTGAACCAAATAAATAAAATGATTATTATCATCAACATTAAAAAATTGTGTTCTTCTTTGATTTAAAAAATAAAAAAACATGGGTCCATCGAATATGGGCAGCCTCAGATGGATCCGTCGAATATGGACAGCCCTTTATATCTGCATATAAGTAAGACAAATATGCTCGGCATTCAATGAAATAAGGTTGTTTCTATAATACTGAATTAATTAAGTAACAATTGGTTCCAAGCTTTGTCTCCTTAAGTATCTAACCTTCAATTCAGAATATCTGGAATGCGGACGCCGGATTTACTACAGCGAGTATATAAAATTCACTTCTTCTAAGACCTAACAGAGCTTAGTCACTTAACAATCTCAATCTTTTCGATTATGAGAAAATTTGTCTTTTTACTTTAATCTGTATGAAATCCGAAAATAGTCTAATACTTTTCAGGATCAAATGGATGAATATTATGAATATTATATCGATTATTTTAACTTGAAATAAAGGCATTGGCAATAAGATCACTTTCGATTTGGGCACCTTCAAAATCAACTCTACTGCATATTGAAAAACTATTTATCCAATATAACCTCGACTCTTACTGTTTGCAATTCAAGCATGTTAGATATCGGTAACTTGAACTTGCTACAAAGTCATTGGCAATAAGATCACTCTTGATATGAACCAATTTCATGATTCTTCAACATCTACTCTACTTAATATTGAAAAACTATTTATCTAACATATTCTAGACTCTTTCCATTTCTGTTTGCATTTCAATTCAAATCCTTTTTCGTTTTTTATCTAGAGTGAGAGAGAGTGAGCTGATTGTTCAAGCGATTGTTCGCTCCCACGCCCCGCACAATAAATCACTTTTGCATTATAAAAAAAAAAAAAAAAACACACTCGCTCTTGGACTATATTTTGACACATTAAAGTGCAGCAGAACAATGAAAAGATAGTTCTATAAAAAAAAGTAGAATAAAAAGAAACTGAAAAAAACCTTTGTCACCCTTTGGATGCCCATTTTCCATAGAGCTGGCCCTCGTCTAGCCCTAGTTTTCCACTTTTGTGCCATTCTTTCAATGTCAACGCTGACACTTGACAACTCAATGCGATTGTCTTGGAGTTAGGGTATTTGGGGCCGCATTTGTATTAGAATAGTAGGCAAGGATTATTATGATAGAGACACAGCGCCGGAAGAACTTTCACCTTTGCAGGCTGAATAAGAAATGAGCATTTGATAAACAGCAACTGTCAAGCGGCAGCTGTGCTCAGCTGCTCCTTAAATACACATACATATACATATACATATATATATACACATATTTATATTTTAAGTGCATTGGAGAAGTTGTTGTTTAATAGATTTTTTGGCGCGCCGCTTTCTTGGTCAACTTTGTGGCAAGACAAAACGCGCCGCCGTCGCATCAATCAGTCCAACAAATTTGTACAAATTATAGGCTAAGGCTCGAGCCAAGGCGCTGTCTCTCTCCCTATCCCTCTCCCTCTACCCCTCCCTCTCCGTCTCCGTCTCCCTGTCTGTCTTTCTCTAAGGATCCACAGATTGATGGCGATTCCCAAGTTATGCGGGGGCTCAGCACTCGCTCGCATGTGGCCCATAATTCAGCTCTTTAAGAAGTTGTTACTTTAAACATTTATTTTTACACCTAAGGCGTGATGCGAACGCCGCGATAGTCCCAAAAAAAAAGGATTTAAAATAATAATAAAAACAACAAAAACAACCAAAAACTGGGTAAGGACAAAATAGGCAGGACTAGACTGACTATTGAATACTCTGTCGATTGAAAAAGTTTTGTGATTATTAGAGAGAAAAGGACTGCGAATATAATGATAAGAGAGAATTTCGCTATTGGGAATAAAGTACTTGAAGATGGACATCAATAATAAAAATAAAAAAAACTTTCAAGTCATATGACAACACAAGTTTCGTCTGAAGGTTCTAGAATATCTAAGAAAACTCAAATAATGTATATTAATATTTTATAATTATATACGTATGTATAATTATACGTATATATATAAATATGTGATTATACGTATGTATAATTATATATATTAGAGACTAATTTTGATACATAAAACTCAAAATTCCTTCTTGAAGGTTCCTGAAGAACCTTCTTAAGAACCTACTAAAATAAATGAAAATCCTTTTTATGGTCATTATTGTGAATTCTTGATTCATATAATATCATTTGTAATATTCTTCTGTTTTTATTTGGGCTATATATATAATATCTATAATATAAAGTTGAGTTTGGCTTATCTTTAAGTTGACTTTCGTTTGGTCAATGTGCTTTTGATATAAACAAGTTTAGTTATGTTGACTGCAGTTAATTTGGGATCAACGATATTTAGAAAAAAAAACAAAACATTTCTTATCATCCATCATTTCTTATATATGATACAAATCTTACATCAAACAAAGTTGAAAAAGTTGTAAATCAAAGACAGATATATGTATACATCTTTACACATCTATACATCCATACATCTATACATCCACACATCTATACATCCATACATCCATATATCTACACATCCATATATCTACACATCCATCATCTATACACATCTATATATCTATACATCCACACATCCATACATCCATATATCTTCCCACATCTATACATCTATACACATCCATACATCCATACACATCTACACATCTATACATGTATACATCCATACATCTATACATCTATACACATCTATACACATCTATACATCTATACATCCACACATCCATACATCCATATATCTATTCCTCTATACATCTCTACATCTATACACATCTATACATCCATTACACAATCATAACCTCTTATACCTATCTATGCCCGTTACATCCTTCACAACAAACCCCAAATACCCTTCACTCCACAAACCAAGTCTCGAGTAGTGAAAAAACCCCCACAAACTAAAAGTTAAAGCTGAGCGCAATCAAAAACTCCTTCGTACCAAAAACAAAACCAAGAACAAGAGCAAGAAGCAGAAGGAAACGAGGTTTATTTGAATTTCAATAAGGCATTGGGTTATGGCCATGGAGAGTAGGAGCTGCGCGGGGGTCGCTGTGTGGGCGTGGTGTCTCGAGTTCATTATCCTGTTATGTGCATAAGGCGGCATTTTTGGCTTTCATCTTTGCGCTGGCTGCACTCTGCTCTTGTTGGGGCACGCAACATTTGAAACGGGGCGTTATTAATTAGCGTTATGAATTATTGATGCGCTCCTCGCTCTGAGGGGGAAATCTACAGCTCTACCCCCAAGCAAGCCGTATAGAAATATTACGAATTTCGATAGTCCCAACTATTTGCACTTGCGACAAAGATCAGAGAGAGAGAGAGAGAGAGAGAGAGCAGCTTCGAAAATATATTGTCTGATATCTTCATTCGGCTGCAGAAGGATGCATAAATCGGAAACTGAATGCGCGTACATCATGCCGTAGATCCCCAGATCGGGGGAGCCGCAATTGTTGCTGATGCAGCAAAATATGTTCCAATTAGCGAAACTCAAATGCTTGGACAGCTACAGATACCACAAGGACAGCGGGAGCGGGACAGAGAGCGAGGGGAGTAGCAAGAGTTGTCAAGACAACTCGCCAGGATGATGGCCGTTGGGCAGGTGCTGCGGGGCTGCGGGTAGTTCGGGCAAAAGTTATTCGACTTGTCATATTAGGTTGTGATAAATGTAGTTACATACTCAATGTGATAACTTTGCTCGCCGATTGCTGCCGCCGGCGCTTAGGTAAGGGCCACGGTCGGCCAAGTCGGCCCTAACGCCAAGTGCCAAGTCGCAGCTTCAACTCCCAGCCTCATCATCATCATGATGATCTGCTATGCCTTTTCCCAGATTTCGGAATCATTCAAAATGCTTTTACAACAGTCGGGAAATTCCGAGAGCTGCATTTTTTCCACGGCTCTTTGTACATTTACGACTTTAACGACCTTCGCCTTTGACCCTGACTTTACAATTGACTCAACTATTTTGAGTAGAAAACCCCGAACAGATCCTCTTCCCTCCCGCTCGCTCGCTCATCTACCTGCTGAAGCTGACCTGTTTAGGATGCTTAAGATTCCACCTGCCCACAGGGCGGCTGAGCTGGGCAGAAAAGGATTAAAGCTCTACCTGATTCATTAGCAGGCCTATTCGCACATAATCTGGACAATTGGCACGAAATCCTTAGATCTGACGAAGCGTTAGAAAAGCAGAAAATGTTGGGATTGGGAAATCATATAAAAAGCAGTTTACACAGGGATGATGTAATTATTTATATAATTATAATTTAAATAACAGAGGCTACATATACTGTATATACTACATATACTACATATACTACATATACTACATATACTACATATACTACATATACTACATATACTACATATACTACATATACTACATATACTACATATACTACATATACTACATATACTACATATACTACATATACTACATATACTACATATACTACATATACTACATATACTACATATACTACATATACTACATATACTACATATACTACATATACTACATATACTACATATACTACATATACTACATATACTACATATACTACATATACTACATATACTACATATACTACATATACTACATATACTACATATACTACATATACTACATATACTACATATACTACATATACTACATATACTACATATACTACATATACTACATATACTACATATACTACATATACTACATATACTACATATACTACATATACTACATATACTACATATACTACATATACTACATATACTACATATACTACATATACTACATATACTACATATACTACATATACTACATATACTACATATACTACATATACTACATATACTACATATACTACATATACTACATATACTACATATACTACATATACTACATATACTACATATACTACATATACTACATATACTACATATACTACATATACTACATATACTACATATACTACATATACTACATATACTACATATACTACATATACTACATATACTACATATACTACATATACTACATATACTACATATACTACATATACTACATATACTACATATACTACATATACTACATATACTACATATACTACATATACTACATATACTACATATACTACATATACTACATATACTACATATACTACATATACTACATATACTACATATACTACATATACTACATATACTACATATACTACATATACTACATATACTACATATACTACATATACTACATATACTACATATACTACATATACTACATATACTACATATACTACATATACTACATATACTACATATACTACATATACTACATATACTACATATACTACATATACTACATATACTACATATACTACATATACTACATATACTACATATACTACATATACTACATATACTACATATACTACATATACTACATATACTACATATACTACATATACCACATATACTACATATACTACATATACTATATATATCTTTGGGTATATGTATAATCTCATTTCCTGAGACTTCCTTAATAGGTGCGTCGACCACCCGTGCTGCCTTGCCTTAATTAGAGACTTGAGCGTATTTATTTTATAGATTATTATTGCACTGACCAAAGTCAAGTATACTTTAATCTCAAATATCAACACAAACAGCTTCGCCTAGTGCCACTGGGCGTCTCTACGTTCGCACTGCAATAACAAAATGTCAATTTCTCACTCCCAATTTCCAATTCGTCTAATGCATTGTTTTTTCTTTTCACCATATTTTGGGCCTCTAATTGCCCAGCACTTGAGAGGTTTTTACCATGAACCATGACAACAGAAACAACAGCAACAACATTTGCCAACACGTGCCCCAGTGCCCGTTGCCAGAGACGCAAGAGCTGGCACGTAGCATAGGAGAATATACATACATATAAATATATATATATATATCATACAGTCTATATACACACACACACACACATATGTATATATATGCCTGTCTGTGTTGTTGTTCCTGTTTTTGCCAAGATCTCGCATTGAAATTCCATAACACGTACTGCGACCGTCTGAGATGTTCTTTGATGGATTATATGGATTTTGCTCATAAAGTTGAAGTAAGGCAAAAATTAATATCGCAAAAGCGGCAAATAGTTTTTGAAGTATGCATATTATTATATGGGGTATACCTCGCTATAAGAGTGTCTATGTAACAGACAAAAGGTATATAGTTCTAGGTAAATAATTAATACGAATTTCTTTTAGATATCGTCAGATTGGGGTATGTGTCTTTTGAGACATATTTTATATAAATACATCACATATATTATTAAGCTGGGGTCTTTGAGACATCGTCAGATTATACCATGTTGATTGGCTTAAAGTTATATCAAAAGCTATATTATATATTATTATTTATTTTTCCCTAGTATTCGATTTATAGCTAACTAACTCTAAGAGCTAACAAGAAGTTGTAATAAAACTCCATAGCTAGTATATAACATGGTTTTGGCTCTAAAGCTCATGAGCTAGCTGGAAAAAAAACTTGGTATGAAAGTTCTTTCAGACTAAACTATGCGTTCAGCATGTAACCTCCAACTGTTTTGCTTGTATATAACATATTTTTGGAAATACAGCCTATTTGAACTCAGGAGCTGTAAGACTTATTAAGCTAAATTGTAGCTTGAATAAATTTCTATAGCAAATTATGTAGTTTTATATATATAGTACATATATAAAATTCTATCGTAAGTATATAGCATCATACCAGCTTTACAAACCATGTGAGCTCAGTAACTATAAAGGTTAGCTTAAATAAATTTAGTATCTAGCATCTACGATGTTTTTTGTGTATTATTTTTTTTAGTGTATTACATATCTCTCAAATATGTTTATGTCTTATATTATAGAATAGTTCAGGAGCTCGGGAGCTGCTAATGTTAGCTGCCACAAATTTAGTATGTGTAACTAACTAGCAATGTCTACAGAGTAACATTAATTCGAGCTTATGCAGCTAGAGCTCTATCTTTTTTTCAGCAAAAGTCTTCAGTTATTAAGCTCTGTATCTAGACTGTGATACTCATCTCTCTCATATTTATCTCTCTCTCTCTCTCTCTCTTGCTGTCTCTCTCATTTGATCTCGTTTCTCTGTCTGTGTTGGATGTCATCAATCTGCGGTGGCGGTTGACGCTTTGCAGCAAGTTTGTCAAACACTCTGCAAAAATTTCACACAGAGCAAGGGAAGCGAGGAAGCTGCGCTGAGGGGAGGCGCGTGTATTTGCATAAAAATCACCAAGACGCATCTGCAATGCGTTTTATTGTTGTCTTCTTTTTTTTTTTGGAGCTGACCAAGCGAGCGCCCAAAGGGGCCAAAATGGGCGGACAGAGCTGAACTGATCGATCGATTGTTGTTGCTGTTGTTGTTGTTGTTGTTGTTGTTGTTGCTTGGCCAGTCTTTGGGTTGGCCGTTGCCCGTTGCCCGTTGGCCCATAAATCATGCGCTGTAATTACCCGTTGGCGCAGGATGCAACGCATAAGCCACGCGCAGCACCAGTTCAAGAGTTTATCGCGTAATCCTTTTAACTGCTGCCCCTTGCCACTCTCTCTCTCTCTCTCTCTCCCTCTCTCTCTCTCTCTCTTTCAGCTGCCTCTCCAGAGCGCACACAAGAAAACACACAAGAGAAGAGACGAGAAAAAAAGGATTGCGCCACGCAATGACCAAACATTTAAGCAGAATCCCTTTGAAGTGCGCCCACACAATATAAATATATATATATATGTGTATACATATGTATGTGTGTATTGTTCATATCCTATGTCCATATTTGTTTTGATATGCATGCAAGTGCCACATCTCATCTCACTTATATCTAGCGCTCTAATGTGACTTTACCCATATAAAGATGTCCTTTTTATCCTTTGGCCCTCGATGTTGCATTGTGATTGCATCCTTTCATTGTGCGCAAACACTTGAGCGCCACAAATATTATGAAATGCAACCTCATATCATGCATCAGGCACAGGCACTCACACAAATGCATCGATATATCTATATAAATATACATATGTATATAGATACATACATAGTCGCTTAGACAGTTCTTGGAATACGTCTATTGACCTCTCCTCTAACTGATTCTTTACGCACTTGAGGTGCCTTGCCTAGACCGCGCCTTGCCTTCTGCCGGGCTGGGCAATCAGCGCAACGCAACCGCAAAACCTCAGCGATAAACTGTCAAATGAAATCAAGTCGCTGCCCTAGCTCAGGTTGGGTTCTAGTTGGGGTCTTTTGACTATGGGAGTTGCGTTTGTAAGCTTTTTTTAGTAATTGTTGCTTAAGTGAACTTACTTTACTTATTTTTTACTTATGTATATATATTTCGTATAAAAATGTCAATTTAATCATATTCTTTAAGCCCTTGAACTCTCCACTAGATCAAATGTTCCAGTATATATATATATATATATATATAGCCAACTAGTTCTTATGAACGTAGAATTGCTCAGTTTTAAACTATATTGTCTATATATGTATACTCCTTTTTTATCTTTCTATCTAAACTATCTAGCTTACAGCTATCTATTTCATCTTATCATATTATATTTATAATATCTGACATATTTATTATTCTTTTGGCATATACATAGCTATCTAACAACTTAACTATTCATCTGTCCAATATATTTGTCTATATTTGATTAATTTATTTTCCGATTGTCTCTTTTCATAAATTAATCAATCCCATCATTTTTTCTATCTATCTTAATAGCTATCGCTTCTTTATCTTTTTCTCTATCCATCTTTCTATAGGCATGCCATCTATCTATCTGTTATTATCTATTTGTCTCTGAATCATTCTATCATCTGATCAATAATCTTTTATCTATATATTTATAGCACATATGCATCCATTCATCTATCCTTCAATTGATGCTTAAATATCTGTCTATTATCTATATATAATAGATAAGGAGATACAGAGATGATAAACATATGAATAGACACACATATAAGTAGATATATAGAGAAGCTGATAGATCTATAGATACATAGTAGAAAGATGAATTTATATAATATATAATTATATGTATATATCTATATTATTAGAGATACATAGATAACAAAAAGATAGATATATATATGTATGTATAGACATTTTACTCCTTTATCTTTCATCATCATATCTTAATCACTCTGTGAGATGTCTTATATCTATATATATATCCACTTGTTATCTACTTATCTATCTATCTATTTATTTTTCTATGTCTATATACTTACGTAGATATGTAGATACATATATGTATATATTTAATTGTAGTCTACTCACTTATTTAGTTTTCTATCTCTCTATCGATCTATTTATCATCTAATCATATTCGATTGTATATCTACATATCTATATTCGTGTTCTTCTACTGGCATCTTCGGATCATCCATACCTCGTTTCAAATATTTATCTATCTATACATCTATACAACTTCCATCTATTACTTTATCTAACCAGTTCGTTTTCTTTATCCACCATCAACTAACTCTTGTACTCCTCTTTGCAGTGTATACAAAGTAGACTTGTTATTTTATAGCACTTGCATTTTTATTCCAGTTTTAATTTTTCCACTTCCCATACGGGTTTGACCAAAAATAAAAATATAAAACAAAATCCCAAGCAAACAAAAAACGTGAAAGAAGATGTTGATGATGATGCCTGGGCTCGAGTGCGCTGTCAGGTTTTGTCAATTATCAGGTGCAGCAGCAGCAGCAGCAGCAGCAGCAGCAGCAGCAGCAGCTCCAGTCCTCGTCCCCTCTGAGCCCCCGTTTGCACAGAGCTGGCAGCTTGAAGCGTGCGAAATTTTCATTCATAAATGTTGCATTCGACTTGTTGCAGTTGCTTCACTCTCGCTCCCTATCTCACTCTCCCTCTCTCTCTCTCTCTCTCTCTCTCTCTCTCTCTCTCTCTCTCTCTCTCTCTCTCTCTCTCCCCCTATCTTTCTGCATGTGGAGCTAAACGGGGCAACACTGAGTGCATTCAAATGAGTTTCGAATGAGCCTGGCATGAGTCTTGGATGAGACTTAGATGAGCCACTGCACATGTGCATGTGGCTTGTGGGGCGCCATGCAGCGCAACTGATGCAACTACAACTGCAACTGCAACTGCATTTGCCACTGCCACTGCCACTGTTGCAAGCCGCTTTTATTCCTGCTCAACTGTAGCCAAATTAATTTCACATTTTGCATTTGTTTTGTGTCAATATTTGGACTAGCCATGAAATTTAATGACCACATCGAAATTCGTTTGCAACTGAATTGCATTTAGTTCTGGTCGCAAGGTCAAGTTTTGTCCCCGAGCTGACATCTGCAGCCATCTGGCCGAAAAATCTCTCTTTTGCTTGCCTTTGCTGCCCAGCTGTTTGACTGCAGCATTCACATTCGAACTCGCATTCGCATTCACATTCGCATTCGTTGCACAGTAGCCCAACCACGTGGTGCTACCGTCTCGTCTCGACTCGCTCTTCTCCTATTGCCCGATGTGCCGTGCCTAATTTCTAGGGTAATCGAGGCCAATGCCAAATGGCATGTGCCTCAGCGTTTCATCTTACATATTGCTTTTTGGGCAATGCACTTGCAAAAAAAAAAAAAAAACAAACAAACAAAAAGAATTAGTTGAGAAAAACCCAAAAATATAAATGGAAAGTCCAATATGAAAAGGCTTTGAAATAAATATATATATTTATATATATATGCAGGGTTTTCAAAATTCCACAAACCCACAAATAACCAAGTTTAAAAAAAAAAAAAAAACAATTTCTTTTTTTGTATATTGAGATATTATATTCAAATCTGAAGCGATTTAATGATTATTATGGTCAAATTTAAAAATTGTGTTTTTCTTTGATTTAAAAAAAAGAAAAAAAAAGACATGGGTCTGTTGAACATGGGCAATCTCAGATGGCTTCATCGAATATGGACAGCCCTGTATATATATTCTATATTCAGAAAACTAAAGAACGTTAGAAATCCTTTGAAGTAGCAATACAAGATCACGCAGTTATATAAGTATAGTAAAAATAAGCAAGAATACATACCCAGCGGAAATCTTCTTACCAAATGTGTTTTGTAGATTGTTAGATATCGAAGTATGCCTGAAAAATCAAAGAAAACAAATTCAATAAATCATCAAACTAATAATCTCAGATGTTTGTATA
The DNA here is from genome assembly GCA_035045345.1 of Drosophila hamatofila. Lineage (NCBI taxonomy): Eukaryota > Metazoa > Arthropoda > Insecta > Diptera > Drosophilidae > Drosophila > Drosophila hamatofila. Next base: position 4,212,793 of record JAWNPA010000041.1, read on the forward strand.
TAAAATGCAGCTATATAGCGGCACAAGATCTCTGTAGCTAAAATATTTGTAGATTTATGAAGAAAAACATATTTTTTTTAAATAGAAACAAAATTATATTTAAACAATTAAGAACGTTGCAGTCAGGCGTTACCGACTGCACAATACTTATTCATGGCCCAATTGTTGCCCGATTCATTTTAAGATTTAACACGCCCCCAATCGTTATATATTTATATTTCAATATCAATATCAATAGAAGATGTCAACAGTAATTTAATCGTTAAATTTTGAGTTTCTAGCTCTAAAATTTTGGAAAGTTCAGTTTTTCCCGATTTACCACGCCCCGAATGGGCGTAGATATATCCGTCTACTCTTATTGAGTTTAGACTGTCAACCCGACTATACATTTCAAGTTTCAACTCTCTAGCAATTTAACAACTATGGTTTCTGAGATACCGGAAAATGAATTTTCCAATTTCGCACGCTCCTAGTAGACGTATCAAGAAAATCTTGACATTTTATCAGACGAGGCTATACACGACTTAATTTTATATTTGTCACTAAAATAGATTTCAAGGTATGTATAAAAATATTAAAAACCAATTATTTTTTAAAAACTAATAATAAAATTTTAATTTTAAATAATGAAACTATCTGAGTTTTCTGTTTGCACTAAGCTACAAAATGAAATATCTGTAGCTCAAATGGTTTTCAAGTAGTGCATATGAAATCAGAGAACAAGTTGATATCGAAAACGTAAACACAACTCATTTATTTCTTCTATTGTTCATTGAAGATTTCTCTAAATGTATCTTACTTTTACACTAGCCCTATTGAATTTCCATTGGCGAAACTAAGCTGCCCACCCTTAGCCAGCGTTCGGTGCTAACTTTTGCATGGTATTATGTTTATTCATAATCTTAGCTCGTTTTTCTTGTTGCCATTTTTTTTTTTCGAGTTAATTGAAATCCAGCACCGAAATCAATTGGCCACCCAAAAACCAAATTGCTGGCATAATTTTGATTTGAATTTAATGACTTTATTTACCAACGACGCAGAGCGAAGAAGATGAATCTCACATGATGACGAGCATCGATGATGCGACTGGGAATTGTGCAGCTGCCGCATTGTTCCAGGAGCTGGATATTGGATGCGTGTCGTCGGTGCAACGAATCAACAATTGAAAATTTGCCTGTTTCGAAAATTGCATTTTAATCAAGTCTAATTAAAATGAGTTTAGCGCATTTCCTGTGAGGTCTGCCAGATCAACAGGGATCATTTAAGGCTGCCATGGTCGTTCGAGACGAGATCTTAATAAGATTTTAACTAGCCTGTTCCGCAAAGCGGAGGGTCTCACTGCATTGGCAAATCGTGAGAGTTGAAATAAAGTTATCAACACTTTGCCCAGAATTGAGCCACAATCGCCGACGCATATTGGCCAGCTCTCCCCCTCTCTCTTTCTCTCTCTCTCTCTCTCTCTCTTTTCTCTGGCAAGCTCATTTTCTCGTCACGCGTGTCCAGTCAATCAACAATCGCGCGCGGGCATTCAAAATAGCAGCCATGCACGCAAATTGCGGCCACAGTGAAAGTTTAACACGCGTCAAGCAGATGTCCGTGAAGCTGGATAGAGTAGGACAGAGAGAGAGGGGGAGAGAGAGGGAGAGAGAGAGAGAGAGAGAGAGAGGGAGAGAGAGGGAGAGAGGGTAAGAAGAGGCTCCCAGCAAGCACAGCTTTTATAAAATGTTACTTAAGCCGATGCTTAACAACTTCCTGCACTTCCGCTGCAACATATCTCGAGATCTTGCTGTGAGAGATACAGACCAACAACTATATACTAAATAATAACAAAAAAAATATTATGAAAACATTATATATGAAGTTAGGCAAATGCTAAATATTATATTATTTTTTTCCATTTTTCCATTTTAAGTGGCTACTACTATTTTCATGAGCTAATTAATTTATTTATAAAAAAAAAAAAAATTATATATATATATATATATATATATATATATATATTTTTTTTTTTTTTTTTATTTATTTATTTATTTATTTACAAATATTTTTTTAATATAAAAAATATATTAAATAAATATTTTTAAATAAATAAATATATTAAATAAATATTTTTAAATAAATAAATATATACAGATATATTTTCAAGTATATATTTATACTATTTTCAAGAGCTAGTAAATTTTGTTAATTTATCTGAATTTTGTTAATTTATTTTTAAAATTTAGTAGCCCATTAAAATAGTAGTAGTATATATATATATCCATAATATTAGTTGTTAGTTAGCTGCATGCTTTTTTCCCATTTTTTTTTTTTTTTTTTTTAGCTACTATTATTTTTATGAACAACTTAATTTTGTAATCAATCTCAACTAAAAATATGTTTCAATCTCAACCAAAAATATGTTAAATATTCATTTCAATTTCATATTCATATTGCTTTTATCACCAATTTCTGTTTGTATGAATACATATATGTATATCGTATATAAGTATTACGCCACTCTTCATTATCTAAATCCCATTTTTGGCTTTCCAAAATGTGCACTTAAAGCGAGTCTCGACTCTGATGATTGTGCGATCAGTAGATCATTAGAGCGCTTAAATGACAATTTAAAGAGCTAAGCGACACGTTCCAGAGAGAAAGAGATAGAGAGATGGAGAGTGAGAGAGAGAGGGGAGTAGAATAGGAGGTGGAGGGCCATAAAGATCATAGTTGCGATAGAGTTTGGTGTAAATTTCCACAAAATGCGATGACCAAACACAAAAGGCACATCAGCAACAATGAAATATGAAAATTATTAAAACTACACCGCAGGATAACGATGCGTCCTGCCAGATACCAAGGAGATAAAAAAAAAATGAAACGAAAAGTAAATGGAGAAGTAATAATAACGAATAAAACACTAGTAAAAACTATATTTTCAGTTTTCTCTGTGTTCTCCTGAAGGAAATTAATGCGCTATTAACGACCGCAGGATCCTGGGGGTAAGGCAGCGAGCAAACCCTCAGGATCTCTCCGAGGAGCTGGCACACAATATGCTTTGTCATGCGCTTAGGTAAAAGTAGCCGAACAAGAAGTTGTTAGAAGTCCTCGACGCGTTAAATAAGTCATAAATTTCATTGACTTTATCCAGCACGAGCAATCAAATATATATATATGTATAGATATAGATATATGTATATATGTGTAGTTTTTTCATATTTAATTCTATTGTTCGATTTTAAGCCTTTCGGAATGCTCGAGCATGGAAAAATCATGCGGGGCATATTACTTACACTCTTGGTCAATTTCATTTGCAATTGTCAGATTTTTCTCTTCTACCTCTTGTTCTTCTTTTTCAATGGAATTAATTGACATAAATCGTGTTGACTTAGGCAACCCAATCGATACCTATCAGTGGAGTAGTTTTGGAGTACATTAGTTGAACTTTACTTAAGTACATAAGTTTCTAACTCTTCGTCTTCAGTATTGTTTGTTGTGTGGTCTTCTCATTGCTGCGCCCTAATGTGGGTGTCCTGATCCGGAATTGTCCTGCATGGGGGCTTATAGCCTAAGACGCTTATGATCTCAGACACACAATTGTCAGCTGTGAAGGAGGAAGCTACTTTGGACAGCTCTTTAGCGAGCAATTGAGCTGAAGTTTGAACCGAATATAATCTGTAGTAAGAGTCTTTTATTGACTATGGCTATAAACGCATGAGTTATTAAGAGTTAGAGAGTGATCAGACTTAAAGGACAGATTTTCTGATTATGACATCTTAAGGGAGAGAGGTGAACTGTCTGATAGGACATGCCCCCTTTATTCATTACAGAGGCTTAGGACATGTCATCTTCTTATATATAACTTAACTCATATAAAGAGGCTTAATTCTATATATAAATATATATATATATATTTTTTTTTTGCTTAGAGTTAGAGTACAAGAATTAAGATATTATATTATTACTTAACGTCTATTTTATACTGGACTCATTAAAAAAAATAATATTTGGGTATAATGTGTTTTTTTTAAGTGTATCTAACAGACAGAAGAAGTTGTGGCAGACTTCCCATATATATATATATATATATATATATATATATATATATATATATAGGCTTGATCAGGACGAGTTGAGTTGAGTCGATCTAGTCATATTCTTTCGTACGTTTGGAATTCTCTTCGTCCATTCCTGTGTCCATCAGTCCGTCAATTCCTCCGTCCGTCCGTCTCCCTTTCAGCCCATCCGCCCATCGTTCCAACTGTCCATCCGTAAAAACGCAGATATTTCGAAAGCCCCAAAAGCTAGAGACTGGAAAAATGTTAAATAAAAATTCCTGTATACCATACAGAATTCAAGTGTATGAATTGAATTGGGGTCCGTTGTCATTATAGTCAATAATCTTAATATCTCCAGAAATAATATAGGACCCCATAGCTTGCTTTTCGCTATCTGCATCTATAAGCAATACATTTTTGAGTACCGTTCCTGGAAGGAAGGAAGTCAGCTGCTCAAACATATTTAAGCCGCTCTCTCATAACAATAGGTCAACAGCATTCAGTGAGCAATGATCCGAATAGACTTTAACCAAAATTTTTGATATACTATTCTATTCTTTCCCTTCAAAGTCATTCATGGAATTGTAAAAGTTTTTGTATTGAAAGTCAGCTTGAAAGGCTTCTCTGAATAATTCACGTTTTTACCAAATTCTTTCATGATTTCAACTAATTTCAATTTTTGCTAATACTATTTTATAAATATTTACCAATATGAATATAGTATATATAGTACAACTACTATCGCTTAAGCTCCATCGACAATAAGAAAGAGCCAGCAAGTATTCAGCTATTTGACTATGCGTAAACTAACCAGCCTCAGCAATTGCGAAGTGAGCTCGATTTCAGCTTAAAGTCAGTTGGCTTTGAACTTGATTCAAACATTGCGCAGAACGTCGATTGCGTCCATGCCTGGAGGACGGCTGCCCGGTCAGTCAGATCAGGTAATATGGCTCAACACCAATTTAGACACTTCATGCATCTTGTTAGCCCGCTGCACGGCCGTAATGTGATATGCTGCCCAAAGGGCAGAGCCCAGTCGAGACGATTGGAGTCGAGCCCGAGCCAATGGAGGAAGTGCTAAGGGAGCCGCAAAACAAAAGGCTGTTAAGCGTATTGATTTCAATATTAATCGGCTGCACATTGGCGTATATCACCAGCCAAAAGATGCAGCTCAAGATACAGATACAGATGCAGATACAAATACAGCTACAGCTACAGTCTGAAGACTTTTTGCTCTTTGTGTAATGGTCCTTGCTGCGCTTTGTCTTATAATTGGATTTAGATTAATTGCATCTGCTTCGCATCGACAGAGAATGAAACGAACGAAGAAAAAAAAAACAAAAAAACGCGCATGAAAAATTACATCAAAAAAAGGCAAACAGAAACAGAAAGCAAAAAAATATATATATATAAATTTCGCTTTGTTTTCTAAAGAAAATTGAAATTGTAACAGTGAGCCGCACAGTGGGCTATATATGTACATGTATACCATTTTTTTTTTTTTCATTTTTTTTTTCAGCGGAATTCAATATTTGTACGCTGGCGTGTGCTACTCGTCTTCCACCCGCTGCGCCTGTCGCTCCATCACCACGAACCGCAAATTCATTAACTTTGTTTGTTTTACCTACAAAAGGAGCGCAAATCCCTGGAGCTATCTATATTTATATGTTTTCGTTTTGTTTTCCTATGGTTTGTTTCTAATTTATTTTGCATAATTTTGCGGGTCGAAAGCCATGGGGCATCCATCATTAATTAGGCGCAGATCAATCTAAACTAAACAGATTTTCACTAGCTGTCTCTCTCTCTCCCTTCCTCTCTATCTCTCTCTCTATCTCTCTGTGTGTCTGTGCTGTCTGCATCACTTGAGCTGTCATGTTACTTTTAATGATAATTGCTGCCTCACAACTCATTTCTCACTGTGATAAATATGCTTCGCGCTTCAGCCTTCAGTCAAGATCAAGCAAACAACAACAACAGCAACAGCAAGCAGAAGATCTTGATCATAATCATGATCACAATCGCGTTGACATTCATGTCGTTCAACTGGCTTCCTCTCTCATTTGTCTGCACCCCAAAAACCCAAAAACCAAAAAAAGTAACGAAAGAAAAACTGTCAACACGCATGAGCTTTAAGCACTCCAACAAGGAATGCCAGTGCACACTCTATATACTCTATATACTCTATATACTCCACATATATAGCTCTTATATACCATATATACTACAGCCCCCATTCATGACCTAGCCCATACAAGCAATCTCTCTCACATATATAGATCGTCACGTTACACAGTTTCCCAAAACAGTCACAAATGTCCAGCCAGCATCAGTTTCAGCCAAAGTGAAGCTGCCACAATTTGTCTTTATGGCCAAGGCCCAAAGCGCTGTCAAGGCGACCTCACAGCGGCAACACTGTGTGTGCCAATCGTCTCCTCTGCCTGGCTGCCTGGCTGCTTGGCTGCTTGGCTGCCTGGCTGCCATAAACCATTTAAACATTTTGCGACTTGTTAGCAATTAATTAAATAGATCGCCGCAGCCAGCAGCGGCCTGTGGCAACAGCTTGAGCTGCGTCTAAAGACGCGTCTTGTCATTACTCTTCGGCCAGAGCACTCACAAAATGTCCCCATCGATATACAAGGAGGCACAACAGACACAAAACACCTCCTTGATGCTGCCCGGGCTTAATTACCGCAACACAGCATTCAATTTTTATGGAGGACACACGCCCCATACGGCGGCATTTGCATGCCAAACGATCTGGCAACGCTTCATCGGCGGCGGCTGCTTCTTCTTCTTCCTGGGCGCGCTTCAAACGTGACCGCTGAAAGAAGTTGTTTTTTCTTTTCTTTTCTTTTCTCTTCACTTCTTTTGAATGCACTGCGCGAGGGTATTCCAGTTTTGTCATTGAATTTGAGACTTATATGAGTCTATAAGCTATATATGTGTATGAAGAGATATATCATCGCCTATATCATAGCCTCTAATTCTCTCATTTCAGCTAAGTATTGTCATAAATGATAGCAGCTGTAGGAAAGATCAATAGGAAGAATCTTAAGGCAAACTATTTGAGAATCCTCCAAGAGCATCCTTGCAGAGCAGATTTATGGAGAATCCTAGCAAAGAGTTATATAGAAGAAAGCTTGAGCTGGATATTTAGGAAGCATTCTTCGAAAGGATCTTTCTTAAAATGTAGCCCAGGGATTGAGCTTTGGACGATAATTGATTTGGAAGAGAAAGCATGAGGAGCCTAGGCAATAATCTTTAGGGTTAATCATTGAAGAGAATCCTTAGCTAAGATTTTTTTAAAAATATATTGAGCAAATATCCTAGTTGCAGAGAGATTTTGAAAAAAAAACGAATAGATTCTTAGTAAAAATTATTAAGGATTCTTCAAAAAAGTTTTGAGAAAGGATGTCCAGAGAATTATCTTAGAGACCAGCTTTTGAGAGGATCGGTTGACAAAAAAGATCTTAGATTAGTACCTCTATTCTCGATTGGAGAAGTTTGTGAAGTATGGGATACTTATATGGCAAGATCTTAGTCCTAATGCACATATTTCTCTAGCAAGAATCTTTCATAAGATAACAATAAATCTGAAATATAGCATATCATTAGTGTATTTCAACTTCGGTCTGTAGTACCTATAGTCCTGCGCTTCTCCTCGCTCTCTACCCCCCTCTCTCTCTCTCACTCTTTCTCTTTCTACTCCCTTGGGAGGGAGGACTGAGCAGCACACGTACCTCTAGCTATCGTAACTCGGCTTTGGGCAGCGCTGTCTCTGGCAGTTTGAAAATTTATTTCGCTGTTTTTGCAATTTAAGGTAATTATTATGTACCTTTGGGGTAATTTTAACACCTCGGACACCATCGACAAATATCATCTTCGTTGTGTGGTGTGGGGAGCCGCTGCTTACCGCATCGATGCCGTACTACAGAAGTAGCGCGCCGCTTCTCATATCAACCAGCCAAAATCACAACAACAACAACAACGGCAGCAGCAGCAGCAGCAACAACGACAAACGTTTCTTAGAAGCGCAAAGCTTTCAACACCTTCGATGCGTGCCCAGGAACAGGCTTCAGATCCAGCCTCCCTCACCTAGCCCCCCTCAATGCTTGGCTTGGCTTGGCTACCTGTGCCCAGTTATTTTTCACACCTCGACAACATTTTTTTAAAGCTGCGATTTTGCCGCTGTTGTTGTTATTGTTGCAGTTGCTGTTGCTGTATTTTTTTTTTTCGCACTTGGCGGCGTATTCGGTTACTGCAACGACAGCGCGCAGAGGCAGCACAAACATCGCCGCCGCCGCCGCCGCAGCGTTTTTAATAACTGCTGCGGCACTGTTATCTCACTCAACTCATCAGCAGCTCATGGGAGCACTTCAGGCAGGAGAACTCTCTTTGACTCTTTTTTCGTAGTTTTTTCTCTTTTTTTTCTCTTTAAAAAAAAAAAGAAGCTTAGCCTGGCATATCCTGTGCCGTCGCAATTATCGTACGACGAGTGGCGTGCGTGTAAATTACCGTTATTAGGTGTGATCGTGCGAATCGCAAATCCAATGCTCCCCAGTTCAGCAATCACACACACACACACACACAGAGAGCATCCAAATCCCTTTTAAGCCAAATCTTTTGCCACACGCTCGAAACTTCTTCCTCTTTCTCTTCATCATCAATTTTTTGTTTCACTTTTACATTGTACTACACTAACAATTTCCGCTTGATGTTTCTTTCATTTGATTCCGACTCAATAACAGCCATAAAAACTCAAATTAATGTGTTGACAATCGAACATCAAGTAGAAGAAGAAGAAGAAGAAGAAGAAGGCGAAAAACAACAGAAAACATTGAGCACAAGATATTTGCGATAAGCCAGAAACACCCTTAACACCCTACATATGGCTAAATAGCAATGCTGAACTTGTAGCTACCCTGTAGTAATCAATAGGTATAGCTCTTTGAGACGGTTTCAAGATGCTACATCTTTATTTCATATAAAAGAATCAAGTATATAGCGCTATTTCATTGAATTATCAATTGATAACAATAATATGTATATTGATATTTATCGATATTGGCGAATTCAATTTAGTTATGTGATGTTTGTATGTGTTGCGTACAAGCGCTTTTATCCAACTTATATTGCATTTATGTTTGTTCATTGAAAATACTATGATGACAATATGTCAATATCGACATTTATCGACCTTTATCGATATCGACATATTGGTAAATTGACGTATTGCATACAACAGCTTACTAAAAACTGATCGATTGACAAGGGTCTCTATACTTTTTTCATGAATGTTATCAATAATACGTATATCGATATTTATCGATATTGAAAATTAAGACACTATGCATAATTAAGAAATGTCAAAATGAAATTACGAAAGTATGGGGAGATGACAAGAATATTGGATGTATAGGATATATCTTTTATGTACCATATAAGAGCCATGACTATAATGACTAGATCCACATATTTCGCTTATGTACATACATTTATAGAAGGCACTGCTCTTACATGATACATATATCCTATACATAAGATATATCCTATACATCTCATACTCTTACCATATCTCTATCTACACATACTATCTCTCATATATCTCTTAACTCAAGCACCTTCCACCTATCACACCCATTCAATACCTTCTTTAATGGGTATCCACATGACGACAGATTTCACGCTCATGATATCGTTATCATGTGAATTGACCAGCATCGCCTAAACCGAAACTGAAACCAAAATCTGAGAAGAAAAAATCACGTCAAACTGTAAATATCTGTAAATATGCTGACCTACTCCATCACGTCTTGGACTTGTTCTTGATGCGTACGTGTTGCCAGCGGTTTCTTAGAGTTGAGAGTTGAGTCTGCTGTACGGAATGTCAATTAGCCTTAATGAACCAAACTGTCACATAAACTGCGTAATTAATTGTCATATCGAGATATCGATATCGTTAGATAGCTACGATAGCTGGCTAGAGTGTCTACAGAAGCGAAAGTGTTGACACTTAACGTGTGCTTCCGTTCTACGTGCAGCTAGTAAAAGTGACTCGGAACAGATGTAAAGACATTTGCCAGAGTTCTCAGAAGGCAGGAATGAATAAATAAAAAATAGACTCAGAAAGGCAGCTGTAAAAATTGAAGCTAAGAAAGGTCGTTGATAACAAATCAATCAGGTTAAGTAGTTTAAATTATCAAATATATATTCCAAAAATAAAATACGTGTTATTTAACTAATATTTTTTGCTTATATTTTACAAATTTAATGTCTAATAAAAATGGAAGTAAAAATTTATTTTTTATTATTATATTCAAATAGTAATTGCAAAATTAAGCAATGATGAAGGACTTAAGCTTCCAATAAGTACTCTGAAGTAAATAGCTTCTAGCTGAATAGTTCAGAGAGAATCTAGAGGAAATTGGAAATCAAATGCGTATCAACTTTATAGTCTATGTTAATATTATGAGCGTTTGATATAATATACCTTATATATCTAATACCTTTGATTAGTTAAAATTATGATTGAAAGCTTAGTCGGAAAAGCAAAAGTTATTAGCTATGATGGAGCTTCTATTGACTTAGATATTTGCTCCTGACATGCAGCACTTCTTCAACAATTTCTTCAATTGTTCTTAGATCTGGGCATATTTCTGGATAAATTAGTTTGGCATATATATATGACATATATAATAACTTAAGAGCTCGTAGAACCTTTAAATAATTTTTTATAACAATAACAAATTGCAAATTGATATAATAAAGTTTTTAAAACTTAGCATTCATTTTATATCAATCCACAAATTATATTGCAAATGAATCCTATATTAATAATATTTTTAAAACTTTTGATCTAGAATCTAGAATCTAGAAGTTAATCAAACTAGATTAAAACTATATGCATTTAATACACACAACGTCATATTTCACTTCACTTATATTAAATCAAAAAATTTAATATTAAATTTACTTTCTCTTTACACTTCTTACCTCCACGCATTTTTCCCAACCAAACACCAATTGGACTTACAACATTCCCATTGCTAACAAACTCAAACGCTAGAGGGCGCTGCAGCAAAATACCACAAAACTCCCATTACATCCAATTGGAATGCAATCGAAATGGGAATGTGTCATAGATGCCGCCAGCTAGCAATTTAAATGGATCTGCCTGACAACCCTGCCAATTGATCCTGTTGACTTCTGACGCATACCTAAAGGACCCCGAGCGCTACCTGTTCGTGCGTTCACACAACCCTTGGGCATTACATGCACTTTAATTAATCAAAAAACTAAATAAATTAAATGGAAAGGGAAATGCAGAAGCTAATTAAAATGCTACCAAAACATATTTCTTTTGTGGGTGTGTTGTGGAAAATGGAAAATAAAAGAGTTGAAAATGGATTTTCATATACGTGGAGAGAATTTGATGCTAGCTGGGCGTGTAGGCGATGACGCAAAACATTTGCCGCTGCCGTATATTAGAAATGAATTAATGAAATACAAGAAGAAGAAGCAGAAGCAGAAGTAGCAGAAGCAGCAAACTCGAATCGATGGCAGCTTTTAAAAAACGATTAAAAACAAAATGCTGCAGAGGCCGAGACCTGATGAGCCTGAAAATCCCTTGGAACAAATTGCACTCGTTGTGGCAGCTGCCTGCTTAAGGTTAATCAACGTTGTTATTCACATTTATGCATTTATTGGGGGAGGGAGGCCGCAATCTTGTTACCCCTGAGAGTTTGGTGCAACAACTGTAACGGTATTTGAAGACTGACGAAGCTGAAACTGAAGCTGATACAGCAACAGCAACAGCCATTGTCTGGGACTGGGTCTGATTCTGATCCTCGTCGATCAGCAACATTGTTGCTGCCCATAACAAATTTATGAGTGTGCTTTATGGGGGGGACACTTCACTTGTTGCGGGCGTATAAATAGCCAAGGAGACGCACGTGGCCACGGACTCTGCCTAGCGCCAAGAGCTTAAGCATAACCAGCGAACAGAGCGAATCAAGAATGAGTTTAAGAATCAAGAAACCCAACTGCAAAGATACACTGTAAAATAAGGCAAAAGAGCAGATAATAAGAATTACTTGGCAATTTTAGAAAGTGTTGTATAAATTACTGGACAATTTTAAGAAGTTTATCAGCTATATACTATATTAGATTTATGTAAGGTATTATTAACTATAAGAAAGTTCTTATTACAACATTTGCCTTTTATATTTCTTATATAAATGTTCCACACTAAATGGAATTGGCACAGTTAGACAAACTTAGTGCTAGAAAAAAAATTAGTTTACCTAGATTTATAATGAATAATATAGTGTAGTTTTGTATACTATAATAAAAGAATTCATATATAGAATGCCATTACCGACTTTGGCTATAATAATAGCTGAGAACTCATAAAATGCTCAAATGAATAGCTCAAATTGAACATATGTATAATATATAGATTTAATAAACAGATTTGATAACAATTCAATATTAAATTTGGCAACTAAATCTTTAGATCCACGATTTTATAAATTGACAACTATAAAGATGAAAGTTTTCCTAGATCGTATGTGTAAAGATTGTAAAAATTAAAAATTTGCAGCTCCAGCTCTTCTAGCTAACGAGCTCAATGAGGTAACATTAATTTGTTATACATATATGCAGGGCAAAAGTAATTATTATTTAAATTATGATATAATAGAATTAAATATAACATTGTTGAACTCTAGCTCTTCTAGTTCCTGAGTTCTATGAGGTTATAATGGTCTATATGGTTTGTTTACATATCATACATATTAATTACTTAATTGATTAGTAATTATTGTTTAAAATTATGATAAAAGAGAATCACATATTAAATTGTTGAGCTTTAGCTCGTGTAGTTCCTGAGTTCTATGAGGTTATTATGGTCTATATGAATTGTATACATAGCATATACATTAATGATCAAAGAAAATCACATATCAAAGTGTTGAGCTCTAGCTCTTCGAGTTCCTGAGTTCTATGAGGTTATTACGTTCCATATGGATTAGATACATTGCATTACTTAGTGATAAAAGAAAATCACATATCAAATAGTTGAACTCTAGCAACTCTAGTTCCTGAGTTCTATGAGGTTATTATTGCATACGTATTAATTACAGAATTAAATTTAAATTTCTCACCACTTAAATTTCTCACTGCTTAAAAATCTGAAAAAGCTGTGGAATTTTGTAAGTGTTTCTCTTTGAATATAATCTTATATAGTAAATATAGCAATGTTTATAGCAAAAGTATTTATACAACTTTGAGTCCAATAAGGTAGCATCTCATATATATATGTATTATTTAAAATAATACTAAAAGATAATCACGTATCTAATTTCGCAGCTCTGGCTCTTCCAGTTCCCCAGTTCAATGGGATGGCAATGGTTTAAAATGTATATAACCATTGCCACAAGTATATCTTTTCTAGTTTACTACTCAAATACAAATATCAAACAGAACTTATCAGCTCTGGCTGCTCTAGTGGCTGAGTTCCCACAGTTTTAGTCCAACCTATATGCCCTTGCCACATCTGCCCACTGCCTTTTGCAGTGTATTGAAAGTCGTGTCGCTTGCATGGCTGTCCAGCTGTCCGGCTGTCTGGCTGTCCGGCTGTCAGGCACGTCAAGTTGCAGCTTCGTGACAAAGCTTTAAGCAAATGAGTTGCAAATGCAGCCAAGGGCAGACGCCCCTTTCGCACTTGATATGCATGAGAGGGCAAACACTTGTGGGATTTGTTGTTGTTGTTGTTGTTGTTGTTGTTGCTGTAACTTTATGTTAATCAGCCTCGAATCGGAAGCACGTGTCAAATGCGGCAATGCGGCAAGCGCTTAATGCTTAAGAACAGTTGCCCCCGTCTGCTGTCCAAGGCCAGCAGCCTAAACAGATCACAGAGTGCCCCCTGCCCCTTGCCCCTTGCCTCCAACTCCCTAGCCAGGCAGCGAAAGTGCCACCAGAGCCACTGGCGCACACATGATGGATCACATCTCGACAAAGACAGAGAGACAGAGAGAGAGAGAAGGAGAGAGGGAGAGGGGGAGTGTGTGTGAAAGAGCGAGCTGGCGCATAGTGCGCAGTAAATTTTCTTATTTATTTCTTTTGGCTTGACAAAAAAAAAAAAGATATACAAAAAAAAAAATGAAAAGTGGAAATGCATTGAAAAGCGAGTTCGCTTCTTTCTCATTTCTTACATACATATTTTTCTTCTCTTATGTGTACTCTGTGACAAGGATCAGCAGTTAGGATCATTGTGCATAAGATTTAAGTCTCGATTTCGATGCAGTTTTTCCCAAAAGAAAAAAGGGAATTGTGACACACACACACACACACACACACACACAGCCACGAGCACAAAAAGCAGACAAGTTGAATGGGCTGAGACAGAGAGAGAAAGAGAGAGAGGGGGAGAGAGGGCGAGCGAGTTAGCACCCACACGGGTGCTAGAGCAACCCCTACACTCGCAACCCCTATGGACTGAGAGAGCGAGCGGGAGAGCGAGAGCGAGTTAGGACAAACCGAGAGAGGCAGGCATGATCACTTGTGCTCACAGGCTCTGACTATGCCCCGAGGGCAGGTAGCTCACCGATCAGTTCATGTTCATGTTCGTGCAGTCGGCGCGCAGTCGCAGCGCTGCCGCCGGCAGCTACTTAAGGGCGAGCGTGCAGGACGAGGTTTATCATTGCGGAATTTGATTCCACACAGTCAACAACTCAGCTCAACTCAACTCAACTCAGCATTCAGTTCAGTTCAGTGCAGTTCAGTTCAGGATAAACATGACGACCGTCTGCAGCAGCTATTCCCACTTCCAGCTGAGCGCTGGCAGCATCATGTTGCAGCAATTGCAACAGCAGCAACAACAGTTGCAGCAACAACAACAACAACAACAACAGCAGCAGCAGCAACATCAGCTGATTGCGCCCAAGCCACAGCCGCTGGGCAACAGCCAATTGCAGAATCTGCAACAGCAAACAACACTCGGCCCGATGCTCTCCAAGAAGAAGTATCAAACATTCGCCCATCTGCCATATGGCGGCGGTGGAGCCAATGGCGAGCAGCAAATGCCATCGGTGGCACGTCGCAATGCCAGGGAGCGCAATCGTGTCAAGCAGGTGAACAATGGATTTGTCAATTTGCGCCAACATTTGCCACAGACCGTCATCAATACGCTGTCGAACGGTGGACGCGGCGCCAGCAAGAAACTCTCCAAAGTGGATACGTTGCGCATTGCCGTTGAATATATCCGCGGACTGCAGGACATGCTCGACGATGGACAGCCAAGGCGTCAGCTGTTCAGCAGCAGCAGCCTCAACGACGACATCAGCAATGATGGCAGCTACGACAGTCTCGACAGCAGCAGCTCGCCGGGACCACAAAGCATTCAGTATACCGGACACTCGTATCATTCAAGCAGCTCGCCCACGCATTCCTACAGCGATGCCTCCGATCTATCAGCCAGCTATGTGAAACAGGAACTGCCCGATCAGGAACAACACCAACACCACCAGCAACAGCAGCAGCAACAACAACAGCAGCACCAACAATTGCAGCATCAATTCAAATTCGAATCCTTCGACAGCTTCAGCGATGAGCAGCCCGATGATGAAGAGCTGCTCGACTATATCTCCTCGTGGCAGGAACAGTGAGTGAGATATAGCAGCGAACGCAATCCAGTCAAGCCAAAAAACAAAAACAAAAATACATTCATCAGGATGCTGTACAAAGTGTAAAAAAAAAACGAAAAACAAAAAAGCTGTTGCCTTAGTGAAAACAACAACCAACCAAGTCCCAGATTCTAGAAGTTTCTTAGTCGTAAGCCCCACCTTTTTTTTTTTGGAAGACAATGATTTAAAACCTAGGCTAAATACTTTTTTTTCATAAACTAAGTTCTTGTTATAAGCATGGAAGACACTAAACTAGCTACTAAGTATTATTATTATTATTATTATTATTATTATTATTATTGAAATGCAATAATAACAAAGAATTAAAAAAACAAAATCTAAAAAACAAACTCAAACAACTTCTTATTAAAAAACAATTTCTTAAATATTTCAGCAAAATGTTCTTTATTAAGAATGTAAAAAAAAAAAAAAAAAAAAATCAAATGAGTGCGAGAGAGAGAGGGAGAGAGAGAGAGATATATATAAACAAACCTGAATACTCTTGCAGAAAAAAAAAAAAATTTTATTAAATTTAAAAATAAAATTTGGAGTCAAAAAAGTTTTAAAAATTTTTATGAAATTTAAAAATAAAATTTGGAGTCTTATAAGGAAAACAAGCCAAGAGTTAAGAAATGAGATATTGGAGCCATAGAGTGACAAAGAAAAGACCAAAAACATATTTACTACTAGAGAGAAAGAGAAGGAAGAGCCGCTATCTAAAAACTATTTCAAATGTTATTTAGAAGAAGTAAGTATGCTCAAGTTGAAACTGCTCGACTAAGAGATCAACTGATCAACCCTTTGCAGAGCTGATATTCTTCAAACATTTCAACAAAACCCTTATACCCTTTTTCCCCATTTTCAATGGATTCAAGGTATAAAAACTTAAATTCTTGCAAATCATAGAGAATTTATAAAAATCTAGCAAATTAATTAAAAAATCTCTCCAATTTAAATTTACATAAATCAATCTTCAAATAATTTCATATCGTTGCAGGACCTATTTTCCAATAGATTCTAGAGACTCGAAACTTATCCAAATTTTGACTAAGTAGCGAACTGTTTGGTTAGAAAAGTAAATCTAAGCTAAACTGATTATCTAAAAAGATTTAAGAACACTTAAACATGCATAAACTGCTCTTTGGATATGAATAGCTCAACTATCTTATCCACATTATGATTTATGGAAGTTCTGAACATTCAAGTGGTTTGAAGCCTTAGATGAAATATGAAAACTAAAAAGCAAATAGAGCTGAAGATAACATATATTCAAGGAGCTAGGTTTAGGAAAGGTTTTAAAGAGCTGCCCATAGTTATCTAGTCTATTCATTTAGCTAGCTCTTAGTTTACAATTGTATAGAAGACTAAAGATTGTGTCTTAAAACGAAGCAAGCCATATATAAACATACAGAAATGCATTTAGCTTGGGAGTTATGTAGAAAACTTTGATTACATTTAACTATAAGTTAAATTCTTCAAATCTGCTTAAATTCTTAAGGCACATTAAATAAAACCATAATTAAGAAAGTTGCTTTATTAACAATTAATTATGTAGAAAACTTTGATTATATTTGGCAAATATATTTAAGGCACTTCAAATATGCTAAGAAAAAATCAATACAGACGAATATAAGCATCGAATTTAAATAAAAGTTTCAATTTTGAACTTTCAGGAAGAGCATTATTTAATTCTGATCCTTTTTTTTTAGCTCAAAGATCATAGGTAAATTGCTCATGAAGTGTTGTTTTTTTTTTCAATGATGAAAATTCGCAATCCAAATTATCGACATGTGTTTGATGGCTAATGAGTCATCAGGACTTTGAGCACTTCCTGGCCAATGAGCTTGCCCAGGGCGACCCTGGCAACCCACTCATGACGCGTACTAATCAAATGCTCGACCGGAAGTAACAGCAAATATATTTGTTGATATATAATACATATACAGGGACTGCTTCTCTTTTTTTTTTTTGTTTTTTAACGAGTTTTAATTTTGTTTTTTTGTTTTTTTTTTTTTTGGTCTTTGGCATTGTTAATGGCGCATAAATTGCTCGACTGGGCTGAAAGCGGAAATAGGCAGTCACGCCTGAGAGACTGAAGCAGGACGAAACTAGAAGCAGCTAACAGCTAGCAGCTAGGCAGACACTCACGTGTCTGGCGCACCCCAGAAAGGAAAAAGCTGGACGTAATCACCAGGCATTAAATGCACTTCCGGGGTAAGAACTTGCGTCGCGTCGCGCCTCGACTAACCCTAAACCTAAATATGAAATGGGGTAAGGGAAGAGCTTGCATGCTCCTAGGCGTGTGCCAAGATGCAGGACATTCCAAAGTATTGAGCAATAATTATGTTAAATGCCCAGATGGTGGTGGGCTGTGTCTGTGTCTGTGTCTGGAATGCGATCTAAGAAAATGCAAATTGCGACACGCCCACAAAATATAGTTTATGCAAATGTGTCCACAGCGGACACGTGCAGGAATCAAAGGAAGTGCTGCTGCTGGCAGAGAGGAGCGTCTATGGGGTGTTGCTACGCATTTCTGACCCGCCCCGTCAGCGGGCCGAGAGGACAGGAAGACGAACGCCGAGCGAACGCCGAGCCAACTTTCAATATTTTCAGCTAGAAATTGCCTCAAAAGATGCTGCACAACAAAAGGCAGCAAGCAAGCAAGCCAGCAAGAAAGGACGAAAGGAAGGAAGGAAGGAAGCTGCCTCTGAAATGGAGGCAGTGCCAAATCGTAGGTAGTTAAGAGAGTGCGCACGGTAGCTATAAGCAAGACAAGGCACAGGCAAGGCCCAGGCAATGCAATGCAAAAAAAAGTAGAAATAAAAGGACAATGCGAAATATGATTGTATGTCAGCTTAAGATGCGACCAGGAAACGAACGAGGGCGACAGAGACAGAAACAGAGACGACGACGTTTGGCTGAAATCCGTGCATTGTTAAGCGCCTATCGAGAGGAGGAAGCTTAGACGACCTGCGCTCGGCTCAGTGTCCGGCAAGGACAAGGACTTGCTGCTAGGTGTCAAAATACGAGACTAAGCCAATGTCCTTTAATAGGACTCTGGCTGAGCTGACATGCGCGCTCGCTCGCTGCCTCGAGTTTGGAGTTTTTTTTTATGCAATTTTAGCTAAGACTTCAGATTTCAGATTTCAGCTTAGCTAACGCTCAAATAACTGAACATGGACGGACGACAGACAGCAATTGCAATAAATTCATTTGAGCTGGTCCTTTTCTCTTTTTTTTTTTTAATGTTTTCTCTCTTCTTCTGCTTCTGCTTCTTCTTCATCGTTTTATTTTCGTTTTTAGCCAGGAAGTAACTTCTTTTGTGCGCCACTTTAGATCGAGACATGTCCGCCGTTTCGAACGTCGCAGGAAGTGCGTATTTGTTTTGCATCCAGAGACGCAGACACACGAGTCCTTGGCTCCCATATGCACACACACACACACACACACACACAAATATCTGTAGACATTGTCCTGCGAGGTCCTGAAGTGCTTGTCGTTTATTTATTTTTATAATGCGCCTGTGTTTTTCTACATACTACATTCATATCATCCATATACGTATGTCTGTCTAGGAAATTTGAGTCTCATGTTATTTTATCGTGTCGCAATTCAAAGGAAAACTGGGCGCTGCTCCCTGGCTGCTCTTTAAGGACACTTGTCCTGCATGCTTGTACTCGTGCAGTCGTCTTCTATGAGTTATGTGACTTTATGACGGGCAACGCATCGCTGGACAAGATTTATGAGCCATGTGTCAAAATACGAGAGCGCTTGTTGCGCCTCCCACGCGCGGACTCCTTTTTCTCCTGTTTCTCCTTCTCCTTTTGCTTTCCCAGCATTCGATTTTAGCCATCGATCAATGGCCACTCGAACTTATTCTTGTCAGATTTCGCACTTAGCGCAGGCGTCAAGTGGTAGTCGGACAGTTGTCCACGTTCCTAGTAGCTCATTAATAAGGCGACGCCGAGTGCTACCAGACAAGTCTCAAGCTAGAGCCATATCCTCTAGGCAAAACCAATTGAGCTGTTGCCACGATCAGTTTGTCAAGAAAACTACCAAGAAAACTCATTAAAGTACAAACAACACTCTAAAGTATGCTGATATTTGAAGAATATATACACATATATGTAGACACAATTACTTCGTTCGACATCAATAAAATTTAATTTTAACTTGAGATCAGTTGTACTGAGAATCGTCTTAAAGTAGTTAAGGAAATTAAACTGAGATCAGTTGAAGAGACAATAATTGCTAATTGAGATCAGCTTTAGTGAGGATCAATTCAGAATTGCCCACAAAATACTTTTAGATTTCCTATTGCGTGCAGTCTTAGACAAGATCAGTCGATCAAGATAATCTAAAAACCTATTAGATACAGGCGCTCATCAATTCAAATGACAAGAAACTTTGCCTATAGCTCTCATATATTCATTCATTACTAC
Organism: Drosophila hamatofila; assembly: GCA_035045345.1. NCBI lineage: Eukaryota > Metazoa > Arthropoda > Insecta > Diptera > Drosophilidae > Drosophila > Drosophila hamatofila. The sequence continues at coordinate 4,232,959 of JAWNPA010000041.1, forward strand.
AGCCTGATCAATGATCAGATTAGGCCGCGATCAGATGAGCGAACAGTATAACGAAAAAAAAGAAGATATATATATGCCTATATTTCAACTGAAACTCAAGATAAATTCAATGCTAAGCGATCAACATAAAGCATAAAGCTAAGACAATTATAAAGCCTTCATTGCACGATCCACTGACTAGATCGCTGTATTTTTCTTTATAAAACAACTTCTTGAAAAAGCTATCAAGCAGCGCTAACCAAATCACCTACATCTTCTAGAATCATATATCATACAGAGTTGACATTTCATCTACTTTTTATTTTACACGATCAGTTGATCAGATCGCTGCATTCATCTTTATTAAACAACTTTTTCAAGATGATATCAAGCAACGCTATTCAAACTCCTATATCTTCTAGAATAATATATCGTATAGAGCTGACATTTCATCTTCATCTTCAACTTATTTCGATTGATCTACATACATAAAGATTTCACTTTGATCAGCCGATCTGCAGCGCTGATCATTTGCTAATCATCTTCGACGACTTCAACTTCTGCCAAAGATTAAACTAAAATTTCAACAGAAATCGCAAAAAAAAATCAGTTGCAAGCGATTGTTGAAACAGCACGACACGATCGTTGGGCTCGAACATTAGAGTCGCTATCGCAAATGGCACAGCAAGAGCCACCCCCGAACTATAGAGCTATCTATGTCAGCAGCAGCAGCAGCAGCAGCAGCAGCTAAAAGGTAATCTATGATATTGCATTTCATTTTGATATCACTTTTATATCCTTCTTTTTTTTTTTTTTGGCTATTTTATTGAGCCTCACACACGCTACATTTAGCACAGTGTGAACTGTCGGTAGTTAAATGACTTTACAGTGCGTACAACCCTTCACAAAAGGCAAAGAATGATAAATAGATAGATAGAGAGAGAGAGAGAGAGAGAGTGAGAGAGAGAGAGAGACTAGATGCGGGCTCTACTTTGACTTGATTGTTGACATGATGAAAACTAACCGCAGCTCGATTACAAAAGCGCCCAAGGACAATGCCAGGATCAATCAATGTGTAAACGTGAAACGCAGTTGCATTCAGCAGACTCACACAAACACACACACACACACACATGCACACATACACACACGTGTTCAACTCCTGGCCATGCAGGTTCTCAGCGTGCCAGGACTCCACAATAAACATAACACAGGCAATCAATGTCAGCTAAGCAAAAGCCATACAGACAATGGGGCCAAAGGCAAAAAAAAAAAAAAAAAAAAAAAAAAAGGAGAAAAGAGAAGAGAATCGTAAAATCGAAAAGCAAAATCCCATTGAAAACAATTTCACTGGAATATCCTGAACGAGCATTGTCTATGCGCGCTCTCAGCGCTTCAATCGCATGAAAAGTGATTTCTATTTTCCTTTCGATTTTATATTTCTTCGACATTCCATGTTCTCATTTTTCAAAATTGTTCATTGATGCGTGGCTCTCGACAACCCCCGCAACTCCAAACGAGCTCCCTTTTGTGCTTGTGTGGAATTTCGGTGGTTCCTCCATCAAGAGGTCAACATCACTGGTTCAACTTCGGAGTCTTGCTCAAAGGGCTGCGCAACTCGAGCGCTGAGCTCAGCGAATTGCGCAGCATTTGCAACAGTTCGAGGCGACAGAGTGTCTAAGGATTTCCCATTTTGACGAAAATTCTGCTAGACGGCGGGGCGGCTCTCTGTGTCTGGTCATTAGCATTACACGAATAGCATTGCCGGACACAAAGGACATTCGTCACGACATTGAAGCATGTCTAAACGCATAGCTGTCGCTGTCATTGCATTACTACCTGTTTCTCTGCCGTGTTGCTCTAGCCGTGCAATCCTCGGGGTTTCCCTGTCGCTGCATTTTCGCAAGTGAATTTTCAGCACTGCCAAGTGGAACCGGAACCAAAAAATCCCGAACGGCGCACACATGTGTTTCGCTATTCACAAAAGGCGCGACAATGTCACGGGCCACGGCTCAGATCAGCGAGCGCACTCAGTCCTCCAAACAATAGATCGACGTAAGCATGAATCCTTGCACTCACACACACACACACACACACACATCATGAGCCAGAACTAAACTAATTTGGCACAATTTCTACAACATTTTTAACTTAAAATATGAGTTGCTTCAAAGATAAAGATTCGAGCAAAAGCATCTTTAAGGTGTAAGATAAATATGAAAAATTTGTTGTATGTTTTTTAAATGCATCTCATACTCGAGTAAATATATAGCTAATAAAATCTAGTATCTATTCATAAAAACTACTTTTTGTAGCCACTGCTATCAAGCAGTTGCTGCCAGATACAAATGTATCTCAACATAAATTTCTTTAGGCCGTTTAAGTAATTGTTTAAGTATTTGCTCAGCTAATAGATACAAATGTATATGAAAGAATCAAATCTATATCAACCACAAGATTCATTATCTGGTATGTATAGATACTGCTATAGATCACAGATACAAAAGTATCTCAAAGAACCAAGGTTGCATTAGTTTAGATACTACCATAGTGCGCAGATACAAATGTTTCTCAAAGAATCATATGTTCAATAGATTACTTACGACCATACTCAATGTTAGTTTGCAACTTGCAGATACAAATGTATCTTACAAATACATATTTAACTGAAAGTTTGCATAGAGGCATAATAATACAAAAAGATTGTAAATTTGAATTTAGAATTGTAGCTCAAAGATACAAATGTATCTCATATACCTCCAATTTACAAACTGATCATTTCTACAATGTATCTGAAAGATACACAAATATATTAGAAATATATATTCAGCTAAAGTAACTGAAATAATCATTTTTGAGACTAAACACTGTAAGAATATGAAATTACTATATACCTTCATCTCATGCAAATGTATCTCATAGATACAAATGCTATACATAAATTGAAATATTACATTTGCCTAATACTTGCAATGGATAGATACTGAAATGAAGCCATAAGTAATATGTGAACTGATGAAATTTATGATTCAAGCATATATAAGATATATCTCTAAGATTCAAAGACTGGGTCACAGATACATATGTACACAAGATGCATATAAAACAAGACCGCTTAAGCTAAAAAGTATCACGATTACAAAAGTTTCTCATGATCTACATGTGCATGCCTTTGTATATCGAAGGATATCTCATAGTATCTCATAGATACACATGTATTCAAGATGCAAAGAAAGCATGAGCATAGCTTAGAGCAAAGAAATATCATGGCTACAAAAGTATCTCATGATCTACAAGTGCATGTCAAGCGTGTTATCTACATGTGGCTGTCCTGGTTTACTAAAAGATACTTAAAGTATCTCAGAGATACGCGATGCAAAGAAAGCAAGATTGCTCAAGCTTAAGCATATCATAACTACAAGAGTATCTCAGGCAATCTGCAAGTGTATGCCAAGCCTGGTATCTTCAAAGAGACAAAATGTATCTCACAGCTATGCATAGATACAAATGTATCCCTCGCTTGAAGGCGGCAAAAAAAAAAAAATTGATTGTAAAACTCGTGCAGAGCTCTGTTGCCGCCCACCAGATACAGTTTTTGCTCTTTCAACTTCTTCGGTTTTGATGTGGTCACAAGTGGGCGTGGCAAGCAGGGCAAAAGTAGTGAACTGAATAGACTGCGAATCCTCTAAGCGATAGATCCTTCGCTACTATAGTACACATATATGACATTCTATTCATATGACTTTTAATGCTGTCAACGCACAGACCGCCGACTGTTGCTCTCTTTGCTGTCGCATGTGGGCCGTTGCAAGCAGCACAATGCACGGGACAATGATGACAATTTCACATCTTAATGCACATGAATGCGCGTTAAAAATTTGCCGCCCTCTTTGACCGAGCCGAGTCAGCTACAGGCGGCTACTTTTGTTTTTCCTTTCATATATATATATATAGAGAGAGAGAGAGATGGAGAGAGAGACATGCGATTTTTGGCAAAGCGTATTTTGCTTTTTTGATAAATCGATTATCGCATCGTAGGAGGCAGTCACAAAAACAATGCGATGCGCAAAATAGAAAAGGGAACCCCAAATCGATTCACAATGCAATCAGAATGGCCATCGACAACTTCTCAAACTCAGTCTTAACCTCAGCCTCAACCTCAACCTCAACAGCTGATCATCATCATCATCGAGTTCAGTCTTTGTGGTCGCTGAATGCAGATCTATCCATCGATGTCTCGTTGCCGCCGTTTTGTGGTTGACATTTTATTTTTTCTATTTATAGTTTTTTAGTTTTTCGTTTCTCAATGTGGGTTACGGTCGGTGACTTTGCTTTGATGCCCGGCATGGGGCAAACGTCTATAGTGCTATATATGCGGCCGACCCCAGCCCAATTTTGACTGCGACGCGGGCTAATGCCGTTGTCTCGCTTTGTTTTGCTTTCGCTTTTCTCATTGTCTATTTTTTTCGTCTGATTGCTCGATGCGATTTTTAACTAAATCTCTTTCTCTTTCCCTGTTTCTGTTTTTTTTTTTTGTCATGCTCTGATTTTTGGCCATAGAACTCGCCGATATTCCCATGGCCCAAACAAAAAAGTGCCGCTTAGGCTGGTCAAGCGTTGAGAGTTCTAATGCTTAATGAACGCAACATTGATGAAAATCTGTGGCCATAGTAAGGGTATTAATCTAAGAGTGGCTTAATTTATGTGATCTTAGACAGAGTCTGGAAGCTGTGCAAGAAGACTGCAGAGATATTGTTACTAAATAAATATGATATGAATGAGTAAAGATCTAAATATTCTCTAAATATATCAAATTGTTTTTTCTATTTTTCTATTTTCCTATTTTCCTTAGTTGTTGAAGCTATAGATGAAATGGAAATTTAACAGATCTTCATAGATTGATTGGCTTTACTCTCAAGTGTGCATTGTATCTGCGCATGCTATGTATCGGCTAAAGATACAAAAGTATCTTAAGAGAGCAACATGGATTGCTATGAAAGCTGTCAATTGAGCTTTCATAGCAATCCCTGTTGCTCTCTTAAGATATCTACATTTCTGTATCGGCTAAAGATACAAAAGTATCTTAAGAACAACATGGATTGCTATGAAAGCTGTCAATTGAGCTTTCATAGCAGTCCCTGTCGCTCTTAAGATACTTTTGTATCTAAAGCCGATACAGAAATGTTGATCAAAGTAGATTCATATAAGATGTAAAGTCCCTGAGATACATTTGTATTTTTAGCTTAATATTATTAAATCCAAGTTATTCATAGATGGCAGAGAGAGAGTTATCTATATTTATCATGCAGAGTCTAAAAAATGCTGCTCCTAACTATGTAATTAGTTAATTTTGATGCATGTGCAATTGTTAAAATATATTTGTATCTTTAGGTCGTGCAACTACTTTTCACTATGAATACCATACTATATGACAAAGACACATATGAAAATTGTTCTCCTCCCACTTGTAACAAGTCTTGAACTATGTGAGCAAAACTGCTCTCAGCTTGTGCAAGCCAAGAGATTCATTTGTATCTTGAGAGCTTGGCAAAGACTTCATTGACTATTGACAACTATATCATAATTCCTTTGCTCATACTTATATCAAGTCTTCAACTAATCAAAGCTGACCTCAGCACGGGATACATTTGTATCTGTTGCCGTGATAAAACTATTCTAGCTCCCCTGCATATCCATGGCACATGTAAAATTGCTGTTCTGACACTTTGAACAAACCTTTAACTAATCAAGACTTGCATCTTATTTGCTGCTCAGCACGTGCAGCCCTGCAGATACATTTTTGTATCTGCATCCTTATCATATGTAAACGTTTCGCTTGACACTTGAGACAAACCTTTCACTAATCAAAATCCGGAATCACAATCCCTGCAGATACATTTGTATCTTTTGCCGAATGCGGGCTAATCTTATCTGGGAATGTTGTCCACGCTGGTTTTTTCGCCAAAAGGTATCTGTAGCTGACCTTTGCCTAGGTGCAGCTACAGATACCGTGTATCAATTTCATTTTGGTAACTGCAATTAAGTACAAACAGCGTGCAACCTCGACCCTGGCCAACTGAATTGTCCGCCTCGCTCAGCGGGCACTCAATTTATGTTTTTCTAGTGAAATCAGCTCACGCCCGTCGTTTACCTTTTGCGCTTCATCTTGCCTCTGCTCGATTGCAATTCGGCGCCCGATTTCCGATCAGGACGCACGCTTCAGCGTTTAGCGTCGCTTTGCATAGGAGCCGCTGAGCAGCCAGAGGCCGGGCAGGATGCGGGATGTGTGTGTGTGTGTGTGTATGTGTGTGCGAGAGCAATTAATGTAGGCCAAAAACGCCGGCGCATCAAAGTGTCTCTATTGCGCGGCCAAGGCGTGAACAATTATGGCCTAAACACTTGCCTCAAACACGGGCAACACCCCCAGCTAAACGAAAACAGAGAGGGAGAGACAGAGATGGAGAGAGAGACAGACAGAGAGAGAGGGGCAGCTAGAGAGCGAGTTGCATTGAATAGTTTTCATTCTGAATCATTTTGCTTCCGCCAATTTAATGAAATTCAGAGCAAGCACAGCAGGTTGTCCTTTTAATTGAGGCAGCATCAGCAGCACATCTTTTTCTGTTCGAACAAGTGCCAAGCGGTTTCATTGACCATACCGAAAACGCCCACCAAAAAACAAAAAAAAAAAGAAAAAAGGGGGCGTTGTGCAGTCGGGCCATAACATCAAAGGAAACTAGCAAAAAAGCCAAATAAATAAATAATTAAATATATGAAATAGTATTGAATAATATATTAGATAATAATTATAAATTATATAAAAATAATATATTATATAATATATATTTATATATTATATAATAATAATATATTACATATATTATTGAATAATATTTTGAATAAAATTAAGTCGTGTTACTAAATTTCATGTTTCTTATGGAAAGAAATTAATTTTTAAATATGACACCTAACTAATTATACCCTGAACCCATTGAAATCTGAAAATCTGAGTATAATGGTAATCCAGTGCCGTAACTATGGGCGAGGGGGCAGGGGGGGTTGGTCGCCCCGGGCGCAATGATTTTGGGGCGGCAAAACGATCTTTGCGGTTCTGTAAATTTTAAAAATAATACTCGAAAAATTTGTTTACCCAAAATTTTTTTTACTCAAAGCAAACATACAATTTAATTTAAACTAAAATTCCAAAATTTAAACTAAAATTCAAAATTCTTCACGACAGACAGAAATTTGCCGATCGAAATCAACAGACTTAAAAGTTAACTTTTCTTGCTTTTTTTCTTGCGAATAATTTTTTTGCCCCGGGCGCTCAATATTCTAGAAACGCCACTGTGGTAATCCGTATGTGTAACCGTCGATCTCGGAAGATATAAGAGCTAGAGACCTGAATCTTTTTTTTCGTAAGTCCGTGTATTGCACGCGCAGATGGAAATTATATGTTTCCAAAAATTGATATCTATTCCCGTTTTCTTGTTATCGATTTAAAACCTTATCGAAAATCAGTTAAATAACAATATATCCTACGTTAAGGCTATTTTCCTAAGGCGTGGCAAATCGAGGAATAATATTAGATCTGGTATAAAATAAATGTCATTATATATAATATATTTATTATACATAATATATATATCCGCGCCCATTGGGGGCGTGGCAACTCGGCTCACACTGTATTTTTGTACAGTTTTAGAGTTATGTAGAACCGCTAAATTAAACTGCTGTATGTATGTCCATTACATATTGTATGTCCACCTCAATTTCATGATATTTATGAATAATTTTGGCTCGAGGGACTTAAGATTCTAATTACATGTAGAACACAGCCATTATAAAAATCTATAGTTTATATATCAACACTCATAGGAGGCGTGGCAAATAAAAGTTGTTACTGCTTTACAAGTTCAGAGTATAATATAAATATTGTCGTGTATGAAGTAATATCAAGTAAAAGTCGAAGTTTATGAAACACCAGAGCAACTGCAAGAAGAACTTAAGTTTTTGCTATTGAAGGTGGTCAAAGTGAAGATACAAAACTGAATTGAATATTCACAATCTGTAAATGAATTTTCGGTAAGTAGCCAGCGATTAAATTGATATAACATAAATGATTATGCGATTCATCTAAAAATCAAGTAAAAACTAAAGTAACACGTTGAAGAGCATTGCAAACTCTATGATGCCAAATGTGCAAAAGTATATAGAACGTAGATTTAAAGTCTATACATAAAGATACATATACAAAACTGAATTGAATATTCACAATCTGTAAATGAATTTTTGGTAAGTAGCCAGCGATTAAATTGATATAACGAAAATGAATATGCGATGCATAGAAAAATCAAGTAAAAACTAAAGTAACACGTTGAAGAGCATTGCAAACTCTATGATGCCAAATGTGCAAAAGTATATAGAACGTAGATTTAAAGTCTATACATAAAGATACACATACAAAACTGAATTGAATATTCACAATCTGTAAATGAATTTTCGGTAAGTAGCCAGCGATTTAATTGATATAATACATACAAAAATCAAGTAAAAACTAAAGATATTGAAGAGCATTGCAAACTCTATGATGCCAAATGTGCAAAAGTATATAGAACGTAGATTTAAAGTCTACAAAATAAACTCTATAGCCTTAGATGATCAAATCTAGTGCAAAAAAAAAAACAACATATTTATAAACTGTCTCAATGGAGACAGAGAAAAAAGCAGTTTAAAATACTCCAAGCAAGTGCATATGCCACATAACGTAATGAAAGATATCGAAGCGTTGACTGACGCACTTGTAGATACACTCGCTTGCTGGTTTGATCCACACACACACACACACACACGCACACAGAAGCAGTGCCTAAGGTATATCGGCGAGCAACGGCAACGGCAGCTGAGCGTGTGACGCGTGTCTGGCTTTTGGGTTGTGAAAGAGTTTTTGAGCTGTGGTGCATATCGTGACGTGTAATTGACAGGCAACAGGCGTTTAAATCCAGAGACTCGCCAGCCTGTCATCGCCTCGAGAGCGCAAACAAATTTAGATATCTCCATGGACACTGACAGAGGCAAATGGAAGGCAGCACGAAGAAGAAGAAGAAGAAGGAGAAGCGGAGGAAGCTGAAGAAGTAGAAGTAGCAGCAGGGCAACTGGCATCGCTCTCTCTGTCTCTAAAGTGGATCAGCCAGGCACTAAGTGCGAACAAACTACTTTAGATAGATAAGAAAGAAAAAAAAAAACGTAGTTTTAATTGACGTTTGAAATTACAAGCAAAACGGAAGGAAATGTGACAAAAAAAAACTATATAGAAGAAGAAAACTGTGAAAAATTTTGAGAAAAACCACAAAAAATAAAGTAAAATAGATAAATAGAGACAGAGAGAGAGAAACACCTTCAACAGGATATACGTACAAACAAAATTGAGATGTTTCCTGTCACGGCCTGGAATTGCAAACTCACCTCGAATGGCGAGAAAAACTGCCTTGGCGTGGCAAATATGATTATGATAAGGAAAATTGTGGTGTGGGGCGACGGCGAAATGGAAAAAAGAAATGAGAAAACTGAAATATACTCGCATTACACATCATGCTGTCTTAAATTACCAGCGTAATCAGAGATTTCCAACACCTTTTCGTCGAGGATTTTAGCTAATTAATTTTCACCCAGAGCCAGAGAGAGTGTGAGAGAGAGAGAGAGAAGCGGGAAATTGGAAAATGGTAAAAACGGGCAAAGGACGTGGGCGGCATGCGCGTCGAATGCGCTTAACAGCTTTGCGCGCTGCTCTGCCTCCACCCAGCAACAGAGAGAGAGAGAGAGAGAGAGAGAGAGAGGGAGGGTGAGAGGGAGAGGGGGAGAGTAAGTGCTGATCCGTCTGCTAGTTAGAATCTGTTGCCCGAGTCCCTGGATATGCTTGACGCTTGGATTAGGCTGACGTAATGAGCTCTGAGCCAGGGGCCAGCACGCGCTCACATTGTGGGCGTGACAGCTTCGTAAAAGGCAACGAGAGTTTCACAGAGTTTTTCCATTTCTAAATGCTGATGTAGATATCTCACAGATACTTTCCTATCTGTCAGCTTAAAGGCCGAACATTTTATAATTATCTGAAAAGACTGAATATCCCTGAGGATATAGAAGTGCTGGCTTTGCTTCGAGTAACGATATTCACTATGGTAGTCAGATGATATACATGTGATGATATGATATATATATATACATATATAAATATATATAGTCATAGAGCTAAACCTTTCATACCATAAGCAAAAACATGATTCAATCGGTTATTAATAATCTTGTTCAAATCTTGTTAAGATTTGAACACAAAAATGTTTCTCAACTCATAAAAAATTCTTTTTATAATGATAATTTCCATAACAACTATATACTATAGTCTTCTAATCTAGCTGATTTAAACATATGTTCAATTTGCTGCCAAAAATTGTAGTTTTATCAAGTCTCATAATTGTATCTCAATTGAGAGCTGAGTTCACATAGAACAATTGCAGTATTTCATTACGAAATTGTCAAAGTATATGAAAATTAGTTAGAATATTAAAAAAGATTTCAAATATTAAGTTTTGAAGCTCTGGCTTTTAGATATAGAGTTAAAAGTGTTTAATATATATATACTTTTTTTCCTATATATATAATATAAATATACATATATGAATCTTAGCATAGAACAGTCAAGAACATTTACTTGACGTTTGCAATTGAATTGCATTTGTATGCGCCAGATGAGCGTGGAGCTCTTTGTTGTCTTTCGAATAAAGAGAGATTCAGTGGAAGAGTCAGTTCCATCAATATATATATATATACATATATATCCCCTCGAGGGCCAACAAATACAATTGCAAATGGGAACAATGCAGAGAAAAATGAATTTGCGGTCGTTAAAGGGAAATCAGCTACCGCACACAACGCCTCAAATCACGCCTCAATTGTCCATGGGCCAAGTTAATGCAATTTGCAGTAGCAGATGCACAAATCACATTCAGTGCGAAGTTGAAGAAGAAGAAGAAGAAGAAGAAGAAGAAGGCAACGACGATGATGATGTAGAGAATGTTATCGCTGGAATCGAATCTCGATCTCAAACAAAACAATTGACAATCGCCAAGGCTCGTCTCGGCTTGGCTCAATTCAATTCAATAACAATTGACAAACGCCCACCACAAATGAGTTCGAAACTCGCCAAGAACCCTGCGCCATAATAGAGACAGATAGCTAGAGATGCAGAAGAAGAAGAAGCAGAAGAAGCAGAAGCAGCATACCGAGTCTAGCTGTTATATAGAGATGTCACGCATATAAAAACGCGTTTTCATGTGACACAAACACCAAAGCCGAGTGAGAAACAAAAGAGCATCGAATTGAGGACCACCACAGAGTTTAGATTTTATGGCCCTTTTTTGTCAGTGGACAAACACAAATGTCTCTCTATACATACGATATATATTTCTATATGTATCCATAATATATATATATATATATGTATATATTTGTGTCTATTTTGGTTTTTGGCAAATGCGGTCAAAACATTGTCTATGAAAACAATGCTGGCTGAGACCGCACAGCGCGCCGCAGTTCGCTAAAAATACCTTGAAATGAGCATTTGGGCTCTTAACTGTTATTAGCATGCTGAGCCGAGCACACATAGGCTCAAATCAGTCTCTCTCGCTCTCTCACTCTGTGTGTGTGTGTGTGTGAAACAAAGCTAAGCAGTTTCTAATTGTCACAACATGAATAGAGATTTGTGCTGTGCATCTCTCTGTCTCTCTGTCTCTCTGTGTCTCTTTGGCCATAATAGAGTTGCTCATTTGGGCCAACTGTGCCCCGACTCTGGTCAAAATATTTACACACAATTAGCGCAAATGGCACGAGAGATTTGAACCCGTACAGCTGTGCAGCCTTGACAGCATCGGACACAGCCTCAGACACCACCTGGCTGGCTGATATTTAATTTCTCTATTGGGACTTGTTGCGGTTGCTAAGGCCTCAGCCTCGGTCTCGTTGGCCTCCTACCAGCATTTTTGGCCAACAAACAACACGCGCCAGACACAAGCCAAGTCTAGCTTGCATTTATGCTGGTCTATAGCCCGCAGTCAACATACATACATGTATTTAAATTCTTGGTAAGACGCCAGTAATACTATAGCTATACTTCCTGCTCCTTACTGGGAACTCTCAGGAGACATCCATCTCTCTAGCTCTCTCTCTCTCTCTATCTGCCTATCTATATCTATGTATATCTATCGTGTGCTCAACTCTTCCGTTTTCTATTGAAATTGTTCATAAATATATATGGTTTTTTTTTTGTTTTTTGTTCTTAGAGTTATTGTGGTCAGCTTCTGTTCCGCCCTCGATACTCCGCCTTAAGCAAATAAACAACAGACTTGAAACCCTTTACACTTCTTCTTCTTCTTGTTGTGTCTTTCTGTGTAACTGCTTGGACAAAATACTTTGCTGTTTGCATGGGCTGTGACCACTTAAGAGGATTTGCATTGTACTTCCCCAGATACAGACACATACATGTACATATATACATTCTCACACACACATTCAACTCTACTCAAATTCCACTTCTCGTGCCGCAGTCATATAAAGTTAAAGCCCAACTCGACAACTGTCGCCCCAATAAAAATTTACGCCTAATTTTCTGCGATTGCTTCCGCGCATGCGCAGACGTTGCCCCTCTTCAGCTCTCGCTCTCCCTACCTGCCTTTAACTACGCTCTACTCGTCGCCTGGCAGCTTCAGCGTTCCATTTGGCTCGTTAGCTTTTGCGATTGGCGATTTCATTTTTGATTTGTGTCGGCATATTTTGCATACAGTTGAGGAATGCATGCGGCAAGTGGCTAATGCGAGGAGCGTCACAAAAGTTTAGCAAGCATGCTATGTAGAAGAACTCACTTCAAGTAGACGATCTCAGTCAATTGCGAAACATTTTTGATAGTTTTCGATCAACATAAGCATTTGCCATTCAAGATCTATTCAAAATCAGCAGAAATCAATAAGATTTCCTCGCTTCTAGATCTACGAAATTTTTGATTTAGATTTCTATAAGTATTTCCAATTCGGAATTCATATTGAAGATCAGTTACATTCCAGGCAAAAACAGAAAAATTAATATAGATCTACATATAAATAGAGAAGCTCTAAAGATTCATAAAGAATTTTTCCACTTTTCATTCAAGATTCAAGTGAAGTCAATTTGAGATAATTTCCTTTAACTCGTATTCCGTTCTATTATCTATAGCCCAACTTAAATTATAGAAATGTAGTTAGCTGCTACTGAAATGCATTTCAAATGCAAATATCTTCACAATTCACACTGCAGCTCAGTTCCATATTCCATTCTAAAACAACAACGAAATACTTAAATGGAAAAGATTTCCGGATGCACAAAGGATTCTTCCACACATATGATTCTAAATTTCACAATAATATATTCAAGTCAGTTCAAGTTCCTTCAAGTCATATTCCGTTCTTTTAGTTATATTTGAGCAAAGATCATAGAGCTGTAGTTAAATTTATATTATATTTTATTGCAACTGTAATACTGCATTTAGTTTGAAGATCTGTTAGAATCTGTTTTCAATTCATATAAAAATATGAACGCATATCAAATTTGTCCATTTCTATTAGTGAAAATCTGTGCAGCTGATATTGATCTATAAGCCCCCCTTTTCTATACTCTATCTAAATTGCTTTCCATTTTAGTCACAGTCTTTCCCTTCCCCCTTTATATCCCATTCAAAAGTGCTCAAAATTTTCGCCCATTTGCTAACAATAATTCGCAGTCACCTCGTTGCACAGATGCTCTACTTCCCTGTCTCCATCTCACCCTCTCCCTCACTCTCTCTCCCTCTCTCTATCTCCTTCTCTCACTTAAAACGTCGCCGACCCTAGTGAGTTGGAGCCAATCAGTAGGGTTCCCGCAAAGGTGGCACAAGAAAATTATTTAACAATCAATTTCAATTTCAACTTCAATTTCAATTTCTTGCAGCGGCATTTTGCCATCTAATTATAAAGAGTCCCAGACACAGCCAAATGAAATATCAAACGAAATGCGCCGACCTAACTAACTAAAATTTAAATTACCAAAAAGGAAAACTAGAAAAATCCGAGTTGACCATAAGAAAATAACGAAATGGGAGAAAATTCCAAGCGTTGCTCTAATTAAAATTGAAATGAAGTGTTCGGCATGCGAGCGGGCAATAAGAAGGTCCTTTCACAAACACACTCACACACACACACACACACAGAAAGAGACCTTCTCCTGACTGTTCTGGGCAGCAATAAATTTTGGTATCTGGGCACGCGGTTCTTAAGGGTGGTCTCTTGACTCTCTGCTCAGTGCGGGATCTCATCTTATTTTTTATTTTTTTGCTTGGCACGTTCGTTATTTTTTGGGCTCTCGACTTTTACATAGATCTGCTTCTTTTTGCTTTTTTTTTTGGTTTTTGGTTTTTTGAATGTCGAGCAATATTACAATAAAAAACGCATTTATATACCCTGTATGTATTGTGAGCACACCGAGAGGTAGGTTCGTTGAAGGAAACAAGACTTGTAAGATTATGTTGGAGAGTTTTCTTTTTGCTGAAAATAGCAGAAGCACAAAGTATGTTAAGTTCAGCCGACATCTGCCCATTAACTAGACAGCTCTTCAAACTCTCAAACTGTGCTTTGTATCAAACCAATCTACTTTCTGTTCACTTATCTATCAGGTATTCAAACTTATAGCTTGAAAACATTATTATCAAGTCAGTAAGGGTTCCTTAAGTAAAGGATCAAAGTAAATTAAAGAAAAGTTTCTTAGTTGAAGCATCAGCAAGGAGTCTGCTGTAACTAAACTAATCCAGCTACAGCTAAAAAAAAATATATATATATATTGGAAGCGTCGCAATTGCATAATATTCATTCACTCGCATAATATTCATTCCAATAACAGTTGAGTCTTTTTTAGCAGAGAACTCAGGGAGGAGTCAGGCAAGAGAAATCTCTCTAGTTCTCTAAAACTGCTTCAGCTCCAGCTCAAAAGCATTCCTCAATCTGTAGACAATTCGTGTATAAGAACTCCACATTTCACACAGTACCTTCTAGTTCATATTTTCTCATATTTTTAATGTTTTTTTTTTTTTTTTTTTTTTTTTTTTTTTTTGTTTTTCTTTTGGTTCGTGTGATCTTCTTTTTGATGCCCGTTGCACTCGCTGCATGGCGAAATGCATCAGAAAATAAAGAAAAATTAATCCAACGCTGGCGCAGCCCACACACGTCTCACAAAGGATTAGCATGCAGCATTCCATTCGAATGCCTTTTGGAATGGGTTTGCTTCTCTCCCTCTCTCTCTCTCTCTCTCTCTCTCTCTCTTCATATAACATATATAAAGTATTCTTATTATTATTGCCATGGCGAATCGGCGCTGCACAATGGGCGACACAATGGGCCAAGTGTGAGGCCTCGGAGATTAGTGTGCGAGGCTTGAGGGCTGCAGACAATCGAAAACAATCGAGCAATGCGCCACATTTGCCATTCAAATGCAATTGTGCGCATTAATCGATTCAGTTTCAACTTGAGAAAGTTTTCAAACGAATTTCATGCCTGCTTATATCATACAATGAAGAAGTAGAGAGCGACCTAGAGCACCTACCGGTTATTGCTGTTGTATTATTATTATCATTATTATTCTTATTATTATTATTACAGCTGCGATTAATTAAGCAAACAAATCGAGAGGCAACTATTAAATACGGTAGCTGTAAAAACAAATCACCCCCAAAGGCAGACAGAGCGAGCAGGCAATCGAACCACATTCAACGTTCATTGGACTCACTCGCATCGCATTTCGTGGCCTAATTAATTGCCAATCATAAAGGCGAGTGCAATGGGCTCGTAAAACGAATCACTTTTAAATGCCCAATGCGCCAATGCTGCAATTATTCAAGTTTGCGCCTAAAGTGATGATCGCCAACTTCGACTCTTCTTATTTAGTTTTTCAGTCTTCTGTTTTTGTTGGTTATTGCCACCACTAACTGGACACTGAAACATTTTATGGGAAATCTTCTGTGTGTGTTTGGCAATTAATTAAATTAAGTTTTCAGCGAAATGCCAAAGGCGTGAAGCCAACAAGCGAACGCAATGCAAATCGATAATGCACCGAACTAGCAGATACACTCAACAGATCAGTTTCTGAAATGATCACTGTCCTAACAGCAGATGAGCCACTAGTTCACAAAGTGATTCATTCCCATTACTTGGGCATTTTTATTTTACATAGAAACATTTATTTTAGCAAATATAAGCAAGCTATAGCTTTTAACTGGTTCACAGAACGGTTCATCCTCTAGACTCGAAACTACTCTAGCTATTATGAACGGAAATCCAAGCATTCATATCATCATGTATCAGAGTGCCAGATAATAAATAATGAGCCACTCAATAAACTAGTTCATTTAAAAAAAAATGTCTTATGAGAATTTTCCTTGGAATTCAAGAAAAACAAAATTCCCAGCTTAAAAGTTGCCTGTTGCCTTTATGAACTAGTTCATATGGGTATAGCAGCTCTTGAAAGTGACTGATTTTCTCTCATGAGCCACATTATCAACTAGCTCATATGAGCATAAGAGCTTTGATCACATGAACTAGTTCATAAAGTTAATGGAGGTATGCATGGTATTTGACTGCACATCGTATTTTGTCGATATTAGCATAAAAAGTGTAACTTTATCAACTAGCTCATATGAGCATAAGAGCTTTTGATCATATGAACTAGTTCAGAAAGTTAATGGAGGTATGCATGATATTTGACTGCACTTCGTATTTTGACGATATTAGTTTAAAAAGTGCCCGATTTTCTCTCATGAGCCACATTATCAACTAGCTCATTTGAGCATAAGAGCTTTTGATCATATGAACTAGTTCAGAAAGTTAATGGAGGTATGCATGATATTTGACTGCACATCGTATTTTGACGATATGAGCATAAAAGTGCAACTTTATCAACTAGTTCATATGAGCATAAGAGCTTTTGATCACATGAACTAGTATATAGAGTTACTCATAGTCACTCAAATGCTTTGCATACCCCTTTTCATACCATGATCTTTAACAATAAAATGCTTCCACATAGTTGCTTTTGATCTGGTTCAGAAAAAACTAAAAAAAATGTCAAGATTTAAAGAGCTGAACATTAAAACATTACGTGTTATATAAATGAAGATCTAAGGTTGTAAAGATATAAAGCTATAAATATCTAACGATTTGCTGATCTAAACAGCTCAAGATCTAGTCGGCTAAAACTAAAAAAAAAAAAAAAACTAAAAAGATCTGAGAATTCCAAATAGAAATAGATACAAAGATCTAAATATGTCAATATTGAAATATATCAAGTTCATCAAAAATCAAAATCTATCATTGGGAACTATATTATCTATGCTTGAGCAGCAATTTTGGCACTTTCCACTTGACTGGGACTGCATAATTTCAAAGGCAACACTTAGTGGACAATTCCCTAATTGGGTGAGTGTATCGAGCTGCAGTGGGCATACAGGAAGTTGCGGCAACTCGCAGATCGCCGACATCATCAGCATTAACAACAAACAGCGATAACAATTTTAATTGCGCTGATCTCTGCTGATCGGACGCTGATCAGAGATCTGATCTGTTCTGATCTGTACTGTTCTGTTCTGTTTGGTTCAGTTCAATTCAGTTCAGTTCAGTTCAGTTCTTTTGCTGCTCTTTGCGTTGCCGGCAGTTTTGTTAATGTCTTTTGGCAGCAACAGCAACAGCTTCAGCTTAAGATGCGGCTATCAATTGGCAATCGTGTTAAGAGGCTCTAATAAAGTTGCACTCCACTCGCTCAACGATCAACGAATCGATCTGTTTCTGGCACTGTTATTTATCTCTTAATATATCTTACATCAACTTATGGGCTTCGGCCACTGATATGGAAATCAACTTTGCCACTTGGCTAATCTTAAAGTTTGCCGTTTTATTGCCTCCATTCGTCCAGTTGAGATGGTTCTTTCCACCGCCACACTCTTCTTTCGGTGTCCAACTGTCGCCGCGATCGATAAGCGCGGCAACATAAGAAATCGATTTAAGCCAATTCTCTATAGCTACCTGCCCGCCTGGCTGCCTGGCTGCCTGGCTGCCAGCCTACCTCTATATCATTGGCCCCCATCTGCCAGTTACATGGAAGCTTATCATCTCACAATGCCTGCTTACAATCGCGCTTGTGCTTAACTCAACCAGATAGCCCAGATGCAGCCATAGATAATTTGCACACAGCACATGCGGGATACTTAAAATATCAACATCAGCATCTCTCATTAGTGTAAGTTGTAGTAGTAGTTGAAGCTACTAATATGCTAGTAGCACTGATCACTGATCGGCCATTGAGCAGTCGAGAATGAGGCCTCAGTATAACTGGAATATATTTTTGAATTAACAAATCAATTTGCTTCAAGTGAAATGTAAATTTTATTTTGACTTTTTTATTATTCATAAAACTTTGGTATACAAAATTGTTATATTTTACATTTTTCAGTTAAGAGTACAGGACACTTGGTCCTACTCCTAGTCCTATATCCTATATCCTATATCCTATATGCTATATATATATGGAAAATTAATTGTATGAAGTAAGCTAAGCACGAGGGGAAAAAACTATAGACTTTCATATATTTATATCTTTGATCAGTTGATCCAGAAAAAACCTAACAAAGCAAGATATTTAAGTTTCAATCTTTCTATGTTTATATATTCAATATATATATTACATTTTGTAGTCTTAGGCGTTTAGATCTTCATATGCGTACAGAAAGATCTACAACTTTAGTCTTTCGATGCTTTCTATTTGAAGAAAAAGAATTTCCAAGCTAAGTAATTTTTATCTTTAGCAAATAAAATGCTAGATCAATTCTCTATTTAACTACCACTTAACAACACTTTGCTGAACTGTATTATATTTTCCATAAGGATTTTATCAATTAGCATTCAACAATTGCTGTAGTGAATTTTTTCTAACTATACTTCCATTAAAGCTTTCCCACATCACCTAAAGAGAACAAAGTCTCCTTCTCTCTCTCTCTCTCGCTATCCTTCAAACAACTCTGATGCAATCAGTAGTCCAGACTAGTCACGATCTATGCCCAACCTTCACATATGAGTTGCAAATCTATAGCTACCTGCTGCTTACTATTCCCTATTCCCTAGAGCATAGCACGTGCAGCAACTCCTCTCAAAGATCCAGCATGCAGCGATCTCCAAAGATACGTGGGCAACGTATTTCGTTTTCTTTGATTTTTTGCATAAACATTAAGGCACATTAGTTTACATGGACAGCGGGTCTTGGGACACTTCATTAAATAACTATTTTGCATTTCTATGCTCTCTCTCTCTCTCTCTCTCTTTCTCTCTATCTCTCTGTCCATGCTACCTGCATATGAATGGCAAAACAATGCTTATGACCGAAGATCGATGATGGATGATGCACTCTGATGCACTGAGAGATGACTCAATCATTGTGCAATGCAAAAACGAATGCGAAACGTGCGATTGCGTCGCTGATTACATGAGAGATCTATGCATGCAGATAGTTTATGCAAAAGGAAGCTGGACACGCATGTCTAGATCAAAGATCATGTCTCACATGCACACGTGTGCTAATTACCTAGAACTGTGTACGAGTATGCCCAAAAATACATATGTCAGTATATATAGATATACAAAATCGATTGCAGCTGTTGATGCAACAGTTTGTTTGTTATAACAGTAAATGCAACGTACCGGAACCCAAAACCAAAAATCGAAAAACAGAAAACTAAAAACTGAAAATATATTCATATGTGAGCGTAATAATATGCATGCATAAAGCTAAAAGCAATCAAAAATCAATTCATAATCATTTGCAAGGTGCAGACAAAGACAAGAGGCACACACAGCATTGACGGGGGCTGGCTGCCTACCATCGATCGGGACAGTCAGCCGGGCAGCCAGGCAGGCAATTCAATCAAATTTGTTATAAAACTGTGAAAGTCTGCGACAGCGATCGGAAACAGGACTCAAAGTCACATAAAGGAGCCGTTCAGCCAGCCAAGCCAGCCAACAGCCTAGAGAGATTTGCATGCCAAGATTCCGAGTCTCGAGAGAAGAGGAAGCGTCTACCATTATGCAAAGCACTGATCGTTTTGCATACCAAAGCAGAGACGGCCCAATCCATACATCCATGCATCAATATCAATGCAACAATATCAACAATATCAATGTCTGGCGATCAGACGACGACGACGACTCACCGTATTCCGTTCCGTCTGGCCAACTCACGCACTGATCGACAGCAAGACACAATTCAATCATTTCAGCATTTTGGTACGTAGGACGATCATGGCCTGATCTTTAGCACTAGATTAAACGATCACAGTGCGCAGACAGTCAAAGTCTCAGAGAGTTTCCAGCTACAAGTTGTACTTGTTGTTTTTTTTTCTCTTCTTCTTGTTCTTCTTTTATACTTTTTGTTGTGGCAGCTACTGCAATGTAAGTGTATGTGTTTGTGTTTGTGTGTGTGTGTGTGTGTGTGTGTGTGTGTGTGTGGGTTGATCGCCTTGTTGATGATCGTGCATCTCTTTGAATCTGCGTCTTCCAGCAAATTATTTCACTTGCGCCAATCGCCTGGTGGTCTCCAAGTACAACTTGATTTCTGTTTCCTTTGCTGCACTGGCAGTTTGATTTGTTTAAATTTAATTATGCATCAATATCAACGATTGCCGATCATTCGATCGATCCAGCAGTTCTTATTGCGCGTAGGTAGCTACAAACTGAAAGACCCCAAAAAAAAAAAAAACAACAAGAGATCCAAAAAGACAACACACACACTCACACAGGTGAAGGCTGAAGTTATGATGGTTTGTTCCTTTGCCCTGCATCAAGTACACACAATCACAATTTCTCGATCTGTACGCTCTGTGCTCTGGTGCCTTTGATTTGATTATCAACAACATTTGTTGACGTTCGCTGAGAAGCTGCGATCGTTCAAAATACAAAGACCACAAATATGCACCGCCAAATGATGATCGATGCCAATGATCCTGCCTTATATATATATATATATATATATATATATATATATATATATACTTTTTTTTGTGGTTTGCAGCATTTTTACATTTTGTACTCTCATTCCTTTTTCTTATGCGGTATAAAGCGATCAATCAAAAATGCAAACAGATCACAGAATCAAAATCACCGAGAGAGTGAGAGAGAGAAAAACCTCAACAACAAATTCAAAGAAGTTCAATGTTTTTTGGCTTTTGACAGCAGACAAAATAGTTTACGATCGTTGTGTGATATGTATATATGCTATGTATATATTTGTATAAATCTATATGTATATTGCCAATGATCCTCGCTCGATCCTCAACAACAACAACAACAACAACAACAACAACAAAACTGTCACTTAGATGATGAACAGTTTGTTAGAATTTGAATTGTGCGGAGCGCATCGTAAATTGTCGCTGCTTCCATCCAAAATGATCGCGGCTTTTACATAGAATATGCGAAACAATCTTATGATCGCTTGATATTGTGATATGTGGTGCAGTGTTTCCTTTCTTCACAAGTGATCAAAGGAGGTTTTGAGCAAACATGCGATTTAATACATGTATGTAGCAATATATGAGGATCATTATTTAGTGCATGAATTGATTTTCCATTGGAGGAGCAAAGACTTTCAATCTAGATCGTTACGGAAAATATTTATATCACATATGCATATAGAGTTAAATGTCATAATGAGAGGAATGAGGAATCGATTGAATGCTTAAGCTCAATTTTGATCTGTACTGAGAATATATATAGAATTATATATATAACAATATATGTTTTAAGGTTATACCGTTATAGATCCATTATAAGATCATGTGTTCTATAACTTCTTACCTCACTTTGATTATTTCTGACGCATTTAGAAATTGCGCAAAATTCATAAGACATTTTTATTTCCGCTGTGTAAATCACACTGTTCTCTAGAATATTGAACTCTATAGCTCTCTCTCTCTCTCTCTCTCTCACTCTATCACAGTTCAATTATTTAATAGAATGACACAGTTTTGTGCGTTTGCCTGTTTATCTGTCATTTCCGTATGCTAAAACCCAGAGTAATGTAAATCACTTGGTTATGCAAATAAATAAGAAACGGCTCTAGATATATGCACATATATATGTTTATGGAGAGCAACGATAAATGTAAGTGCCAATAGATAATACGAGTATGTGCTTATGGATAAATAGATAGATAGATAGATGCATAGATAATCACTCCTACACATTCACAATTCACTTGAACAAAGTCAAGACAGAAAGAGAGGGGGTTCTTAGATATGCATACATATACATACATATACATATATATATAGAAATACATATTTTTTGTATGACTCTCGTTTATTTAAGAAAGATTTTGGCGCGCGTTGTTTGCTTTCTCCCTTCATTCTTTTTTTTTTTTTTTTTTTTTTTTGTCATTTATGATTTTCAACTGATATCGCTTGGTTATTTTTTTCAGGGGAATTGTTTGCACACAAATTGGTTCGTTGTCGGTTTCTTTGTTATGTAAATATCAAATATCGCAAACGAACGAATATCGATTCGAATCGAATTGAGTCGGTTAAAGAAGTGCCCCGAGCACTTAATTCTTCCTTCAACTGGCTGCAATGGATTGCGTGGGTGTTGTGTGTGAACAACTTGCATAACTGTGTCAGGCGTCAGGCGTCAGGCGTCAGACGTCAGACAGTGACAATCGAGGGACGTTCAACCACATCACTAAACCACTCAAACAGTCAAACAGTCAAACAGTCAGCCAGGTAAGCAACCCACCGGACGCTAAGTCAACATTTGCCGAGTGTGTCAAACGCGCGTCGTCCAATAAGCCGCAGCACAATTTTAAATCAATAAATACTCGCATAACATATATCTACATATAGTATATTTACATATACATATACATATACATATATATATGTATGTATATATATATATAACTCACTGTGATAAGCCACTCAGCTCTATATATCCTTACTCTTTCGCTCGCCGTCTCTGTTTGCCCACCTACAACAGCACGTCATTATCATTAGGACATTGCGGTCATATATCACATTGAGCGGCAGACAGAGTTGAGCTGTGGGACTTGAGCTGACTGGGCCGAAAAGTCAGTGCCAAGTCGTAGCGAGCCAGTGCCATGATATATGGCTCACCCGCGCCTAAATTATGGCCCAAACTGTGTAAATAGCCGCCAGCAGCTCGAGGCTATAGACAGACGCGATTTGCAATGCGGGGGCGAGGCTGCGATTGAGTTGAGGGCACAAGGTTCTCTTTCCGAGAAGGTGTCTAGATGCAAACGCTTCCAGTCTTCTGAAACAATACAGATCGATCAATTAACCGATCGTTCGCATCGTTCGACTTCTATACGCCTGATCCTCTGATATATCGCAATAATGACGCAACTTCGTCTAATGCAGTTTGCCTGCTTGCTTGCTGCAAGTGATCGTAATTGAAATGATGATCGGCAAGCAGACAGCTAAACTTGTGGCACAGTGGAGCTAATATCATATCCTATCCTAGCTTAACTCAAGCGATCATTGAAAGATCATTTTCCAAGTGAAGTGATACTTACTTAATTGAAAGCTGAATCGACTTTCATTTGAATTCACATCATTAGATTTACACCTGAAAACGATCAATCGATCGTAAGGACTACATCTCAATAGATCCTTGTGATTCTTTCTGAAACTCTGCAAATATCAATTCAAGAACATTAGTTATCATTACTAGAATATTCGGCAGAAAAGTAATCCATGTAATTTTGTGACGATCGACTTAAATTTCTAATCTAAACAGATTGTCCTATTAGGATCATGACTAAAACGTTGTGATCGGCAAAGTTATATATGAATTTTAACATTTAATTCCTCTCTATGTGATCAGTGATCATAAAATGTTCATATAAATATCACTTAACATTAGGAAAACACCATTTTAAGATCTGTAAAACCTCAATCGATCCTCTTTAGGTTTCATTGCTTACCTAGTGAACCTATGAGCAACATTTTTCAAAATACAATTTGTGCACATGCCATGGTATCTTGGGCACATCATCTTAATTAAAACGATCTGTAAGAGTTTGTGATCATTTGTTACTTGCAATTAATTCAGAGCTCAATCGATAGCGAGTATCGCTTTTTGGTTAACACCATTTCTAAGCGCGATCGATCACTGCAATCCTCACTTCTCTTGAAGTTCACTTCTCACCTGTAATCAATTCGTAGCTGAATCGAAACGATCGATCGATCGCTTGCTTAACATTGGCAGAGCATTCGCAACGCAGTTTCCACTAGCTTCACAAAAATAGATCATATGCAATCGGTGCGCTCGCTAGGGATTAAATTTATAATTAGTTTGACAAAGTACGGACTTAGCAGCAGATCGATCCCAGCCATTGTATTGAGAGACAGCATGAAGCGAACCTGTTGTCTTCTGTTCTCTTTGGCTTGCGTGCAGCCAAGTGTATGCTATTTATTCCAGATCACTTGATCATCGTGCACTACAATAGTTTTTGTTTTTCTTCTTCTTGTTGTTGTTGAACTTTGTTGAAGCTTATGCCTGATGATATTCATTATGGCTATATTATTGTTTTAAGCGCTGATTCTCTGTATGTTTGCTTTGTACGCCCACTGTGCCGCCCTTTTGGCAAGAGAGGACCAACGCGAGAGTGAGAGAGAGAGGGAGAGGGAGGGAGAGAGAGGGTTGAGGCAGACAGTAGACTGACAGACACAGCGTGTCGTCGCCTGAAGCTAGCACAACAGCAGAGCCATTCGTCTGCCGTCCATGGCTTGTCCTCCTGCAAAGAGATCTATCATCAGAGCATTGGCATCGGGGACATCGGGGGCATCGGGGACATCGGGGACATCGGGGGCATCGGGGCATCGAGGCATGAAGGTATATATGGTGCACCGATCGACGATCGACGTCGGCGACATCAACCGTCGTCCAATCGAGAGAGCCAAAACGGCAGTCAAAACTCTGTCAGACAGTTTGTAAACAGTTTTCAAAGTCGAGCACATCACATGGGGGCAACACAACACATAACATCGCGATAAAGATGCGCGTTTTTTTTTTTTGTTTTTTTTTTGCTTTAAGCCTAAGACGCGTCGACTTAGATCAACAGCCAGATCAGTAGGCAGAAGGGGCTCCAAAACACAGACACCGCCAGCCAGTTGCTGCAGTAGAAGGAAAAGGAATGAAAACTGTGTCCAACATTTGCCCCATTATAACTTTATCGCTTTTGGACAGATTGTTGGCCATGACGGCGGCCTATGTCTACATCTCACCGCAGTCTGCATGTGAGTGATGTACCTGCTGCCAGCCAGCCAGCCAGCCAGCCAGACAGTTGCTTTCCTGATGCCTCTGATGATCATGAAGGCTTAATAGCATTAGCCTCCTTGTAGCATTTGTGGATGCAGCAAATGCGCAATGCGCTGGCTAAGCACACAGCGGGCATTGTCAATAAAATTTGAAATACCCTGTAAGCATTGCAGTGCTTAGATTAGTTGATCGACTAGCAGCCAGCTGTCATGCTCTCTCTCTCTCTCTCTCTCTTTCTCTATAGAGAGAGTATGGTAAATTTATGAATTCAAAGACATTTTTCTAGATAACTATAAACGCTAAAGGGGTAACAAATGAAATATGCAATATATAAAATGTATGACATACATGTATGATATATATAAGACAATAATAGGATAATCATATAATTCACAACTTACTATAGCCTAGCGAGATTAGCTAGGCGGACTCGAATGTGAGACCTGCGATAGAAATGGAAGTTTCACAAAATATCTTTGCTTAAACTAGTTCATTGTTGACTAGTAGTAAATACAGTTCCTACTCCATCGATAAACTATTAAATACCTCAATGAACTGGGAAACTAAAGGAGCTATCATTATGAAATTTTGTATATAGCTTCCATTTAGCGAAAAAACAAATTTATGGATATTATTTTTATCTATGATAATCTTCAAATATCTCACTGAACTGCAAAACTAAAGGAGCTATCAATATGGAATTTGATATATAGCTTCTGTTTAGCCAAAGATTTATCTGTGAATATTATTTATAGCTCTATGATGTTATTGAAATACCTCAATGAACTTTAAAACTAAAGAAGTTATCATTATGAAATTTTTTATATAGCTTCTATCAAGCCAAAAAATAATGTATGAGTATTGTTTATATATCTATGATATTTTTGAAATATCCCAATGAACCGGAAAGCTAAAGAAGTTATTAATTTGAAATTTTGTATATAGCTTCTGTTTAGCCAAAGATTATTCTATGAGTATTGTTTATATATCTATGATATGTACAAACTGTACTATACTACTATAGACTAAGTAGACCTCTTATATTTCTTTCATTTCATATCAGTCCACTTTATATATTTCTATATATTATATTATGCTTATTCAATCATCTTCTCTCTTTACAGGATAGCTAGCTAGTCCAACTCATTCACAGCTAGCGCTTCATTGGCTCATCTGTGTCGGTTTTGTTTTGTAATACACTGCGAAGCCTTTTGTCAGGTTTCCATCAACAGTTTTCAATCTTAGTAAGCTACTTGTAATTGCTGCTGTTGCTGTTGCTGCTGCTGTTGCGGCTGCTGTGCAGAGATTATTAACAGTGGCTTTTTGACTGTGTCTCAAGCAGCGGCAGCTCTTTAAAAACCCATTTAAGCTTACAAGCTTGTTAAGCTTGCCCCAAATCTTCCCAGGCAGCAGGAAGTAGCAGCAGCAGGAGGAGCACGAAGGCTGCTTTGGCTGCTGTTTAATGCAATTTCACGTTCGGCTTTTTATCGCCGGCTAAGTAGCCACTAAACGGCAGCTCTTTAATCTCAACGAGTTGGCGCACGTAAAGAGCCACAAGAGCTTTGAAAGAAAGGCTCACTTTCTTTACAGAAATATGAGCAATATCGACTCTTTTTTTTTGCGCTGTTGTGTTTTTTTTTTCCTCATTTTGGCTGCGTTGCGCCTACCTTGTTAAGAACTGGTCCAGTGGTTGGCTATGGCTGTGGTGCAGCGGTGCGTGCCGCCAATCGAACATGCCCACAACCTGCTGCCTGAGCTGCTGCTGCTGCTGCCGCTGCCGCTTAACAAGGTGAGATTCCAGCATCCATTGAGCTTTATTTTTAGTTTAACGCTAAATTAAACCATAGCCTCGCCGCAGCACGGGCAATCAACTGAGCCCCTCCCTCCTCCCAGCCCTTGGATAATTGCGGATTAAATGCATCGAACGCTGCGAAACCGAAATCTGATTAAGAATATTTCAATTAGCAGCGTTGCCTTACCTTGGGGCTACCCCCAAACCCCAACTCCTCCGGACTCCTCTCATTATGATCTGGAAGAAAGTTGAGCCCGATTCCCAAAAAAAAAAAAAAAAAAAAATTCTTCTTCTCATATAATTTCCTTGTTAACTCTTCGCTCATAACCTACATATGGAACACACACACACACACACACACACACATACATATACCTTTTTTGATTGATTCCCAATGCATTTTTTGCATGCTAATTAAGTCACTAAGATGAATCCCCTTTTTTATGCTCACTGAGCTGCCTTAAATGAGTTTATTTGATAAATTGCTAATTTATGTCCGAAATTTCTTTGAAACATCAATCTAGATCTTGGCTTAATAGATTTTGTTTTTAAGTAGTCCAAAAAATCGATTTTATCTTGAAAAAATTATCAAAAAATAAAACAGAATTTTGAGATATTTGCAGAGATAAGATAAGTTAAGAATTCAAAGAACTTACCCGTTGTAGAAAGAAGCAGCAAATTAGACTGTAAATTATAAAAAGAGAGACAAAGAGAGTTTTAGTTAAACATAAATGACTGGCAGATGCTCTATAAATTAGATACTATAAAATTATTTTTATTTTTTTAATATTAAATAGTATAATGTATATTTTGTTGGTCTTATAGTTCTGAATTCAGTTAGCTTCATTTATGTTGTACTATATTACTATGTTATTATTCTATTATATCCAAAGTCAATATTTAAAATTATGTGAGCGATAAGGCAACTTGACTGAGTCAGAGACCAAAGATTCATTTTCAAAGCTCTGAGCTTTAGATAGGGACGAAACATTTGCAATTCTCAAAACAGATACTTGATAAAAATTCTGTTGAGTTGCGTCTAAATATTTCAAATATTATCAATAAGTATTATATTTAAATATTTCAGATATCATCATTAAGCTAGGTCATGTTTGTTGTTGAAGGATATTAGCCTCTAATATACATATAGATATATTCTACAGATCCAATAGTCTAGTTAACATCTTTATATGGATTATCAACTCATTTCAAGTTATATCAAAGCATGATGTATGCTAGCATAAACGAATCTTTAAAAAATTTGACGTAGGTTAGTTGAAAACTTACTCAAACCAAAAATAAAAATGTAAAAATAAATATTAGAATAATATATTCTGCATAATACTCAACATATACGAGCATATACTCAAGTATATATGCCAAATTTTCTGTTTCTAAAGCTAGACTAAATGCTTTGTCTATTATTTGTATATGAAAATTATGATATTACTCAGATAACACTTATTTATATCGAATAAATTTTCCCACGCAAATAACTTGCACTACATATTCAACATATTATTAACTTAAACTATCTCAAGATAGAAATGTGAACTTTCTCTTGGTTTTCCGCATGGTTTTTTTTTTATCATTTACATTGCATTGGACCCTTGGGGCTGACTTCTGAGAGAGCTGCCGCAGCAGCTACTGTTGCCTACCTATGGCAGCTACTATATACATAGTTATAAATATATATACATATATAATCATGCTGATCATCGTGATCATTATCATCATGACTTGTCCAAATGATGTCCAAAATTATGCCATAAATGCCAAGGCGAAATATAACCCGAAAAAAAGAACAACACAACCAAAAATGTAAAACTTCAACAAAATCATGAATCTTCGTCGCTTTCAACGCGCTTTCGAGGTTACAGGAGTACAGCAAAAAAAAACTCGTAATCGTAGTCGTAATCGTAAACGTCATCAAAATCGCGCACTGATCTCTCAACTATATCATAATCCCAGTGTCTGGCAATCAAGCCATCAAATTCCAAGCCAAAAAAACAAAAATTAAAAAAAATAAAAATAAAAATAAGGAAAAAACACTTTCATTAAACTAAATTTTTATTGTGCCACCAAAGGCAACTGTGCATCGAGTTTATTTTTCTCCTTTATAAACTGAACGCATTGCAAATGGGCATGATGTTTTTGTGGCAGTCTTTGTAACAGGCGGAAGGATAGTTATTTCTTATATTTATTAAATATATATATATTTTTTTATATTCTTAACGCTCCTTCACAAACTCTAAAAGTCCAAAATATTATACTAAAATAATTTTCACAATTTAATATATTAAAATAAATAAATAGAAAATTAAAATAAAATAAATACAATAAATTCTAAGCTCCATAACCTTGAGCAAACTGCATGTAATATTATTATTTCTCAAAAATCGATTAATATCGATATGTTTCTTTAGTTTTTATAGTAAGAATTGAAGATCATTAGAGGTTAAGGTAACAAATTGGAGTACACAGATCTTAGGTTTTATGATTTTCAGCAACTTTTCCCATCTATAAGCTATGAACAATCGAGTCAGTAAATGCTTGCTCTATCTTCATCTATCCCAAAGTTCTGGTTCTGTGGTGCTATCTATTAATCTAATCACATAATACATAGATGTGTATATATATACTATGTACAGCTCATATTGTTTTTGATAATGATATAAATTTCTCAGAGCTTGGATACCAATCTTTATTTTCCCTGAAATTGAAGATGTTAGAAACAAACGTTGGATTGATCGTTTCAGCAATTTCAACTTTCAAATAGAGATCAAAGCTTAAATGGCGTCGAAGCTAATCAAGAACTCATATCCCTTAGAGTTAAAGCTGGAAACTCAAGATGGCTGTACTTGCACATGCATACCTGAGCCACAGGGAGTGCAGGGTATCTCTTAGTCAGGCACTCAGTCAACCTAGAGTCGCACTCTGAGCTGTGCATCTTTTTGGCATATTTTTGGAGTTCAGATCGCGCGCGTTATATGGCGGCTCCCATTTATGGCGGTCAACTATAAAAGTTTGACCCAGTTTCCGACGGGACAAAATTGCTACAAATTACACATTTTTTCGGGGCGCAAAAGTGTGCCGCACACACGCGCGACAAGGCTGGGGAGACGAGCAGACAGAGATAGCGAGAGCTTGAGGTAAAGGTAGCGGCAGAGGGTAGTGCAGGGGGGACATACACTTTTACTCATTCCAATTAAGTTGCAGCGCGATGCAGCAGATTAAAGTAAATAATATCAATAATAATTACAGCAGCGGCAGCAGGCAACAGGCAACAACAACAACAGCAACAGCAACAAAAACAACAACATCAACAACAACAGCAGCAGCAACAGCAACAGCAACAGCCACAATAACTCATAAAGTGTAATCACTTAAAGACGATGAGGAAGACAAATGAAACGTGTTATCGTTTATCGAAATGCTACAGTCGGGAAAGCTCTGTCCAATTCGCGTCGCTCCTTATCGCTGTTATCCCTTTGATTTATCTCCCCACTCACACGCCGCACTAATTGCATTCATAATAAACAATTTCACAATTATTACAGCTACAACAACCGTAGCGAGACAAGTTGGCAGCACTGACCCGCAATTTATCGATTGTTCCACCCCTTTATCAGATGCTACGTGCTTCTTATTAGCTTTTTGAATATACGCTTCGCACGAGTCTCTAGATTATGTCAGGAAATGTGTTGCACCTGGAAGACAATTAACTATAAATTGTAATATATCTGTATATCTGAATCCTATATAGTATATCCTATATCCTCTATCATATATCCTATATCCTATATCCTATATCCTATATCCTATATCCTATATCCTATATCCTATATCCTATATCCTATATCCTATATCCTATATCCTATATCCTATATCCTATATCCTATATCCTATATCCTATATCCTATATCCTATATCCTATATCCTATATCCTATATCCTATATCCTATATCCTATATCCTATATCCTATATCCTATATCCTATATCCTATATCCTATATCCTATATCCTATATCCTATATCCTATATCCTATATCCTATATCCTATATCCTATATCCTATATCCTATATCCTATATCCTATATCCTATATTCCATACTCTACATTCTATCACTTCTCAGCCCTATATCCGAAAGAGTATTTCCTCCTTGTCTCTTCTCAAGATCCCCTTTTCTTTTGCTGCTGTCGTTCTGGTTGCTTCTTTTTTTCTCTTTTTTTTCTTAGGCCAAGTGGAAAATTGTTAAGAGCCGACTCTTATCTGTCCACTGAGAACTGCGAAATTTTACAATACAAAAAGTTCAACAAACAAGTTGGCAACCTTATCAAAGCATTAACATCTGGCAAGGCAGACGAAGACACGTTCTGACCGAATGGATGGATGTGCCAAAGATCTTTGCCGAATAGTTGCAAACTTATTTACATTTAATTTGCATATTTTGAAGGGTATCAAGAGAAACACACACAGAGACTAACATAGGGAGAGAGAGAGAAGGTGACATAGAGAGAGAGGAACAGAGAGAGAAGGAGAGAGCAGGATATCGTTTAAGGATTTTGCATATTTAGCTGCCAATAACCGAATATATTAAAGACGTAGCTGCGTTGCCAAAGATTTGCAAAGTGCTTGAATGCAACGTATACCAGTTGCAAAATGTTAGTGAATAACTCCAAATAGATATATCATTAGCTAAGTAGTTAATTAGATGCAACAGCTATGAAGAACTACTTTAATGTATAGTACTCTGCTTCTTCTAATTCGGCTGTTGTACTACGATTATACTACTTGTACTACTATGTACTGCTATTGTAGTACAAATATACAACTGTTACTTCTATACTACTGTTATACTGCTGTTATACTACATGCTATTGTTACATGACTGTTATACTACTGTTATACTACTATTATATTACTGATATACTGTTATACTGCATGCTATCGTTATCAGACTGTAATATTACTGTTATACTACTATTATAAAACTGAAACACAACCGTAATATTTCTGTTATATTACTGTTGTACTATTAATATAAAACTGATATACAACCGTAATATTTTTGTTAAATTACTGTTATACTACTGTTATATTGCTGTTATATAACTGATATACAACCGTAATATTTCTGTTATATTACTTTTGTGTTACTGGTATACTACTGTTTTACAACTGGTATACCATTGTTATACATTTGTTTTATTACTGATATGTGTTTTCTATAATACTATTATGCAACTTGTAGTTAGTAAATATACTAACATTTTTTCCAGTTCGTATTGCGTAGCCCAAGAGCTAACGAACTATGCAAATACGCACAATTTGCAGATCAACCAAAGCGACAAAGCCGTTATCAAAGATGTTTTTATTTGTTGCACATGTGTGCGTATGTGTGTGTATGTGTGTGTGTATGTGCATGTATGTATTTATATCTGTATTTGATTGCTGCAGATCTGTGGTCTGTGGCAAAAAGTTGTTGCATTCGCTTATCGAAAATGTTGTTCTTGAATGTTTCTGTTGTTGTTGGCTGTTTCTTGCTGTCGTTGCTGTTGTTGCTGTTGTTTCTGTTGTTGTTGGTGTTGCTTAAGCACACATTGATAATCATTAGTTAAGTTGTTAACTGATTTCGTTTAGAGATTTGTCAAGACCAAAAGAAGCAGCCAAACGGTGTCTGGCTCAGCTCTTCTTCTCCACTTAACTTTTTCGCTTTTAGCAAATATTTTAATGTGATTTATCGACAACAGCTACAACAACTGAGCCGAACAACAATAAATCAAGCACTCTGGCAACTCTAATGAGACAGATTGCTCCAAGAAAGAGACAGAGCAGAGAGAGAGAGAGTGAGAGATAGGAGACAGCGAGGGTAACAGCGACAGATCATAATCTCAGATCCACGCAACTGAGCTGCGTCCGAACTTGAGCTAAGGCTCCAAAGATATAGAGCCGCCTGGTGGTCCCCTCAAATTACAACAAATGATATTTTATTGCTATTTGATGAGCTTCGAACTGTGCAATTGCGCTTGGCCAATAAATTCCCAACAAGCTGACCGAGCATCCAGTCCGCTAACCAGCCAGGCAATTGCACTTATTAAAACCCCCAACGCTCATTAAAGTTTTGCTCGTTTGTTCTTTGGCCCACCAACAACGTTTTTCGATCCATAACATATATACATATATATATATATTGTATTTTTTGCTGTGTGTGGGAGCTGCGAGTGTAGTTCCTAATCCCTGACAACAGTAAAAAGTGAACTTCAATGGGAAGAGTGCACGACTAGAATATACCCTGGATGCAGCAGCTCAGTGCTGCAATATACCAGTTAAATATCTGTTAGTTCAAGTTTTTATCTTTTAAATAATAAAAAAATCAGTTAGATCAATCGACATTGTTATCGATATATTAAAAGAAAACTAGAAATAGTTGGCAGTAATTTATTAAAATGATATAAGACAATTTTGGATGCAAGTTGAAAGAATTTTTGATTTTAAATACAAAAAAATACAATAAGAACATTTCGCATAAATCGATATTTATCGATATGTATCTAATAGGCAAGTGTACACATATGACACTTTCAAATATTTCTAGTCCTCATAAGTTTTAAGATGAGATCGGTTAAAAGGCTCCTTTATCGATAACTTTTTGATTACAATGAAATGAGATGAAAAAATAGTTATTGAAAATTTGAAACATATGACAATTAATGACAATTTATAGACTATAAATGTTACATCTCTTGGGCATTCTCTTGAGACGGCGCAGAAATCGATAATTATCGATTTGAAATAATTGAACTTAATTGATATATTAAGATATGTGGCAAGTGTGGCTTACGAATATCTAGAATCCATCTGATATCTGCTTCCCATTATCGCACATTCGCAACAAACTATCATACCTTTCTATTCAACCGTTGCCAACTGGCAACAGGGTATCCAAATAACAACACATAAATAATGCGTACATTTGGGAGTTCAGCAACTGCAAAAATTCATCTTTTACTTCGCTCTTTTTTTTACAATAAATCACGCTCAACGGCGGCCCAATTAAGCGCCACAAGAAGATGAAATGAATCTGCAGTCCTCAATTTGTTCTGGCTTCAGTTGTTGTTTTTTTTTTTTTTTTTTTTTTCGCTTTTCTTCATTCGTGTGCAACGGTTCCCGTTTCCAGATGCAACTCAATCAGCTGACGATTTAAGAGATCATCCCAATTGCTGTGCGAAATATTATAAGCCAAAAACAACTGTGATATTTAAGTCAATCGACTCAATAATTGGATATTGGATATTTTGAAAATATACTCAAAAGATATTGTTATTATTGACTTCACAGCTCTTAGATAGAGTCCTTATAAACTAGCATACTCAGATCGTTAAGATCTACTGTCACTTTTAATTTTGCATAGGGTATTAAAATAAAGATCTTTTGATCTTAAGTCTTAGACCTTTCTGCTTTTAACTTCTCACACAGGCCTCCTCTTCTTGCTTAGCCTCTATCGAAATCATTTTTACAATTGCTTATTAACATAGGCACATTCTTTATTTCAGATCGATATCACTGCTTATTCTAATAAATCTATCAGCACAAAAATTTATAATTAAAATTAAAAAAAAAAAAAAAAAAGAAAAAGTAGTTAAGTTATGTAATATTATCTCAATTGATGTAGTCCAAGACCATCCAGAGCACAGCCAACAATGCAGCAAATTCCAGAAGACGCAACTGCTTCAAGTTTGACGCTCCACCGCCCGCAGTATAGTTCAGTCCACCGACTGAGGCGAAACCAATGCGATTTTGGCCCAAATCAAATTCCGTATAATACTGTCCCAGAAAGACATCGCCCAGGATCCAAAATTGTGTTGAAATGCTGCCAATGCCCAACATGCAGCTGTCGTCCGTTGAAATGATATACGCCGAGCTGGGCACACCAAAGATGTTTCCACCAATCGCAAACGTAAGTGTTGGCATATTCGGCATATTTGAACAATTAAGTGAACCATCCGATGCAACGTCCAGTATAGTTTGAATCTCATTGAAGATGTCCATGGGTGCCATTAGCAGTGAGGTGCCCGTATCGGCAATAGCCGCACAATCGGTGCACAAAACCTGATCATTTAATTTCGCATAGGCCACATTGAATTGCCAGTAATCCTGTTGAGTAATATCCGTATAGACCATGCTGCCTTTATACAGCGATGCATCCGATCCGCCAAGGATCAGTTCACCGCCCTGCTGTGAGGTGCCGTTCCGTGCCAAATAGAACGAGAATACGGGATTCGCGATCAGACCCTGTGACACCATATTGTAAAATGGCGGCACAACATTATTAATGGCCAAGCTCGCATAGCCCATGCCCAATATGCCATCGAAGCCGACGCTCAGAAAATCATTATTCAGTTCAGAGGTGGCCAAGCCAAACGTTTGATTCGCTATACTCATGCCATTCACATTGACCACATCGATGCCCAGAAAACCGGACATGCCACCTTCACCGTATTTTAATGTTATCACCTGATCGGTATATTCATAGGTGGTGGACAATGTCGGATTGAAGGTCATATGATTCTGGCAAGCTTCGCTACCGCATTGATACGATGGCACCCACAGATTCGATGAGCCCGTATCGAATAGCACATTAAAGGTCTGCGGCGGTGTTCCAATTGTTATAACGCCATAGTACTCCATATTCATGTCGTTCACTAGCTGTTCCTTTGGCAGACTGGTCGCTGTTGTTCCACCAGCTCCTCCTCCAGTTGCTGCTGTTGCTGTGGCAATAGCTTCCACAGCATTGTATTTGGCACGCACGTGCGCCAACTCGGCCTTAATGTTGCCATGTGTCTTGACAAAATTCTTTTGCCTATAGATGGGCACACGATGCAGTTGGGGGCCGGCTTGCGCCACCACCAACAGGGCGTACAACAGTAGCACTGGCTTCAACATGCTGTTCCAATTACTTTTTTATTTGCTATACTAAAGTTGGAATGCCAGATACCACGCACTTTTATATGACCGGCGCTTGTTTACTTATCGCAACGGCCAAATCAATCAAATCGCTGAAAATCTGTGACATAGATAAGATTGCATATATCGAAAAAAATAAAAACAACAAAACAAACTTAAAAGAACTCGTTGATGGCATTTTAAGCGCCAAAACAAACGCCCACAAAGTCCCCAAAAAAAAAACAAAAGACTCAGAGAGAGCATGACAACAAGTGACTCGCATAGATACCGTGTAAATAGGCTGGGAGTGGATGTAACAAGCATACTATAAACTTTACATATGAATCTAGTTTTGCTAATTTAAATTTGATTGAAATGATTGATTGATTGATTGAAGCTGATTTGAATAGAATATAAGGGTGATAGCTGATAACTAACTGATTGTATGTTTGATCGACTTCATCATTGACTGATTGACTGACTTACTCATTGATTGATTGACTGAATAACTGGCTGATTCATTAGCCGATTGAGATACACATTACGTG
The DNA here is from genome assembly GCA_035045345.1 of Drosophila hamatofila. Classification (NCBI taxonomy): domain Eukaryota; kingdom Metazoa; phylum Arthropoda; class Insecta; order Diptera; family Drosophilidae; genus Drosophila; species Drosophila hamatofila. The sequence continues at coordinate 4,269,640 of JAWNPA010000041.1, forward strand.
TAGGGCTGATTGACTAACTTATTGATTGATTGACTACCAAACAAGCTAATTAAATTAAATAGGCGAAAAGACTAAACGGCTGATAACTGATAACTAACTAATTGAATGATTAAGCCACTTACTCATTGATTGATTGGCTTACTTATTGATTGACTGACTGAATAACTCATATGATAGCTTGGTCGATTAATATACACATTACGTATAGAGTCGATTGAGTAACTAATTGAATGATTGTCTGACAAACTGATTGATTAGCTGATTGATTGAATAGTTGACTGGCTTACTCATTGATTGATTGACTGACTCTATTTACTTAGTGAATGATTAATTGATTGATCGCTTTGCGTACTGACTTATTAGTGGAAAAAACAATTGATAAACTGCTTGTGTTATGTTTTTAAATTAAGTTATTGAATAATTGAGAGATTGACTGATTGATTAAATCACTGCTATACCAACTAAATGACTGAATTATAGTGACTAAATTATAATTTGATTGAGTAATTGACTGATTGATTAATGGATGGCTGACTGTTCGATGAATTTACTGATTCTCTTAACACTGACTGATCGATAAATCGACTAAGGGATTCATGGATAGTCTTCAAACTGGCTGATTGATTGATTGCTTGACAGGCTGAGTGACCAATAACTTAAAACTGACTGACTAACTGACTTATTGCTTGTCGTAAGACTATAACAATCGGATTGATTGACCGATTAATTAACGGACTGTCTAATTGATTGTATGACTGTTTGGCCGACTGACTCACTGATTAACTCACGGATTGACTAACTGGCTGACTGATTGCTAATATTAGTTAATAAATTAATTTTTCATTTACATAGACACGCACAATTACAATATACCCTTCATCTGCTCCGCTTACACTACAGGGTATCTCGTAGCAAAGGCTTTAGACAACAGCGCTACGAATGGTGAACCCAAACAGTGTTTATCATCATTGATGACGTGGCACAAGAGACACAAAACACTGCATAGAGAGCTTAGTCAGAAGCCTTTAAAATGGTAGCGTTACCAAAAGGAAATTACAAAGCACGAAAGCCAATAAAATTTTTTGCAGTTTTACATCTAATGCTAAATAAATAATTTATTTCCGATCACAAACACATGATGGCAATCGAATAAAATAGATAAACTACGATTTGGTTGGCGAAATAGCTGAGTCGATAGCTAAAATAAGAAAATGATATACATATCAATGGGGTGCAAAGCCAACCTTAAATGTGGCTATCGTAAAATAGTAAAGAATTCAAATATTGTACTAATTAGATAAACATATTTTTAGAGATAGAAAACTAGCTATATATAAAAAATGGTTGATTCATAAAAACTAACAAGAAATACAGATTGAAGCGAAAATTGTATATTAATTTAAATTGAAATTGAAAAAAAAAAAGAAACACAAATTGATATTACAAAATATTATAGATACACGTTAGTCCAGACTAACTGAATATAATGCTCTATGATATCACTTTATTTGCTTTCGCTGAAGGTCCGTGTTTACTGTTTAAGCGACTGGGGCGAAGCCAATGCGGTTGTTGCCCAAATCGAACTCGGTGTAGTACTGTCCAATGAAGACATCGCCCAAGATCCAGAAATCGGTGCCCATATACTGGAAGCTCGACTGGCACTGGCCATCGGACTGGATGATGTAGGCCGAGGGGCTCAGATCGAAGTTGGTGCCGCCAATGTTGAAGCTGATCGTGGGCAATGAGTTGACGGTGGAGCAATCGACCAGACCCTCATCATTGACATTGAGGATAGAATACAGCGTCTCGTAGGCATTGGCTGGAGCCACAATCAGAGAGGTACCGGTATCGGCAATAGCCTGGCAATCATCGCACAGGGAGTAGCCCTCAACGGAAGCACCGGCCATGGTGAATTGCCAATAGCCCTGCTGGGAGATGGGCACGTAGGTGAAGTCACCACTGTACAGAGAGGAGTCGGAGCCACCGAAGATCAGCTCACCGCCCTTGCTGGAGGTGCCATCGCGAGCCAGATAGAAAGAGAACACCGACTGATCGACCAGACCCTGAGAGACCATGTTGTAGAAGGGTGGCACAACATTGTCCTGAGAAATTGACTGATAGCCCATGCCCAAAATACCATCGAAGTTGGCATCGTTGAAGTTGGTGCCTGGCTCAGAGGTGGCCTCGGCAAAGGTCTGGCTCTTGATGGACAGTCCATTCACATCAACAGTATCGGCGGACAGGAAGCCGGACAGACTGCCAGTGCCGTATTGGATGGAGAAGGTCTCGCCATTCGATTGGTAGGTGGAGGAGGCGCTGGAGTCATACTGATTGTGCACCTCGCAGGCATAGCTGGGGCAGTTCTTGGAAGGCACCCACAGGTTGGATGAGCCCGAATCGAACAGCACCTTGAAGCTCTGTGGTGGAGTACCGATGGTGATGGCACCATAGTAGGCCATGTTCATCGAGTTGGAGAGCTCCTCCTCGACAGCGCGACCCACTGGCAGGCCATACTTGGCACGCAGATGGGAGAGCTCGGCCTTGATGTTGCCTCGTGTCTTCACGAAGTTCTCCTGCTTGAGAACGGGCACACGATGGAGCTCGGCGCTGGCCACGGCCAAGACCACAGCAAGGACTGTGATTGATTTCAGCATATTAACAATTGGTGTCTACTAAAGTTCGACTAATTCTCGACTGCTGCTTAGTCTGGTATTTATACCAAAATGATTTTCCTATCTATCCCACGATTAGATTGTTAATATCTTTAAGCTGATGAATTGCAAATAAATAAATGAAATAAAATCGATTGCCTTCCTATCTACCAGATTGCTTACTGGACAAATGACACTCGATTCGTTCGCTTCTGCGGCTCTGTATAACAAAAAAATATATATATATGTATATAGTTTTTAAAGAGGGCATTAGTTAAAGGTTTCGGCATTATCGCAGGGTCATTCCAACACTCGACCAATGGAAACTCCGCGGCACTTGAATGTCACACGTCACACGACCAATCGTTCTATCACTTGTCAAACTCTAATCTGATTCTTCACATAACTGATCGCCTGCTTGGGTTTTAACGTGTCCAAAATTATATTTTTAAACTATCCCACACTATGGTAAAGACCTCCAACGAAAATTTATATATATATATATATATATATATATATATATATATATATATATATAGATAATATTTATTTGAGCAATAATTAATAATATTTTATATTATTATTATTTAATTATATTATTATATAATAAAATGTTATTATATTATTATATAAATAAAATTATTATATTATTATATATAGAAAATTCATATTTGTCTAGTTGCAATAGGATCTTTTTATACAATTTCTATAGAATTCTGTAGAATTCTATAGAAGCTGCTATTTCATTAGCCAGCTAAAAACAATAACATTAACAAATTCTTATAAACAGAAGGAATTAGCATCTGCAAGAGCAGAAAAGCTTCATTTCAGCTTTATAAGTGGATGACAAGAATCGTATTTCTACAGATTACATATGAATCTACATTTGTGGGAAATATAATTTTTTAACTAATTTTCGATAAGGGTTTTTATCATTAACAAAATAACGGGAGCAGTTGTCGATTTTTGAAAACAAACGCGATATGCGCGTGCAATATAGAGACCTACAGAAAACATGTGAACTCTTTAACTCTTATATTTTCTGAGATCGATGCGTTCATACATACAGATAGACAGACGAACAGGGCTAAATCGACTCAGCTCGTCGCCCTGATCAAGAATATATACACTTTATGGGGTCGGCCATGCCTTCTTCTGCCTGTAACATACATTTAACAAAACCACAATACCCTGATTTACCATTTTCAATGGATTTAGGGTATACAAAGAATACTATCATGCCAAGCCTTCAACTATGTTTTTTTTTTTTCTACAAAAAGCAGCAGAAACTATAAGAAATCTCTTCTTTCAAAATGATCTGTACCACAAGCTAATGCCAAGGTTAAATTAAAATCTAAAAACACAAAATACAAAATTACAAAAACCCAACGTTTAGATATAGTGAACATTCTACAATCAATTAGAGAGAATTGGAGAATTGTTTTAAATTTCAAGTCTCGAGTCTTTTCAAGCTGTAGAGCGCAAATTTTATTTCAGCATAGTCTTAACTTATAGTTACATGAAATCAAGTCCGTACGCTATAGAGAAACGTTTCTAGTACCGTTTTATAGTTCAAAGACTTTACCCTCAACAAAATCTTTATTGATTTATATATACTTCAACACATTTAAGCTCTTCTACTCAAGTCTCATAGACAACATAGACATAGACAACAAATGACTTTTTAAAAACAAGCTTTACGTCATTCCACCAACTGTTTCAAAACATTCCCAGACTAAATATAAGCAAAGAGCTCCCCATTTCTATAGCTCCATTCAAAGCACGTGATACAAGAAAACACGTAATATATTATAGAAATGTAAACTGAATTTTTTAAGTTGTTTCCAATCTCGTCTAGAATATAATTCAAATATAATTTTGCAATCTTTATAATACATTTATCAACAATATAATTTTCCTTTTGTTTTTTCTATTTACGCAATCAAAGCATCTGTATGAATTTCGACATTATTAAATTATATTTTGCATCTCGGGATTCGTTTATTTCACTTCTTAGGCAACTGGGGCGAAGCCAATGCGGTTGTTGCCCAAATCGAACTCGGTGTAGTACTTGCCAATGAAGACATCGCCCAAAATCCAGAAGTCGGTGCCCATGTACTCGAAGCCCGACTGGCACTCGCCATCGGACTGGATGATATATTGAGCTGGCTCCAGGGTAAACTTGGTGCCGCCAATGTTGAGATTGAGCACGGGCATCGAATCGACAGCGGCGCAATCGACAAGACCATCCTCATCAACGTTGAGCAGATTGTTCAGAATATCGTAGGCATCGCCAGACACAACCAAGAGTGAGGTGCCAGTATCGGCAATAGCCTGGCAGTTGTCGCACAAGGTCTGGCCATCGATGGAGACGCTGTCAACAGCGAACTGCCAGTAGCCCTGCTGGGAGATGGGCACATAGGTCAGCTCACCGGTGTACAGGGAGGAGTCGGAGCCACCAAAGATCAGCTCACCGCCCTCGTTGGAGGTGCCATCGCGAGCCAGATAGAACGAGAATACGGAATCGTCGACCAGACCCTGAGAGACCATGCTGTAGAAGGGTGGCACAACGTTGTCCACGGCAAGGGATTGGTAGGCCATGCCAAGGATGCCATCGAATTTGGCATTGTTGAAGCTGGTGCCTGGCTCAGAGGTGGCCTCGGCAAAGGTTTGTTTCTTGATAACCAGGCCATTGACATCAACAGTATCGGTGGACAGGAAACCGGACAGACTGCCAGATCCGTATTGGATGGAGAAGCTCTCGCCATTCGACTCGTAGGTGGAGGACTTGTCGTGATCATACTGGTTGTGATTCATGCAGGCCACATCAAGGAACCAGCACTGACTCGATGGCACCCACAAGTTGGATGAGCCCGAATCAAACAGCACCTTGAAGCTCTGTGGTGGAGTACCGATGGTGATGGCGCCATAGTAGGCCATGTTGATCGAGTTGGAGAGCTCCTCCTCGTTCAGGCGAGCATTGGGCAGATTGTACTTGCCGCGCAGGTAGGCCTTCTCCGCCTTGACATTCTCACGAGTCTTCACGAAGTTCTCGTGCTTCAGAATGGGCATGCGGTGCAGCTCGGCGCTGGCCACGGCCAGGACCACAGCAAGGGCTGTGATTGATTTCAGCATATTAACAATTGGTGTCTACTAAAGTTCGACTAATGCTCGACAGCTACTTAGGATGATATTTATACTCAAATCGGTTATCAATATTGGCCTAGGCACTGCACAATCAAATCACAGATCTATCCATGATACTGTCTCAACAATTTCGATTGACTACTTATCAAATTTAGCTTGAGCTGATATCTCTCAATTGTATTATATATATATTATATATACATATATTATTTGTGTATATATATATATTTATATATATATATTTATATATAGTGCTTATTTTCAATTGCCTTTCTATTACGCGTCATTGTATAAAGCTAACCTAACTCATCATGGGAAACTCAAGAACCCTCAAACACAATTGGTACTTCAAAGCCGATCCCGATAACTCTATAGATATTTCTGTCTGACCAGTCAATAGATTATAGCATTCTTGTTCTATTATTACGCATTACTGTTTATATATTTGTTTAAAAGTTTGTTTATATATTGTTTATTTTAATTTAATACAAGTTCTAACTTAACTTAATTATAGCAAATCCCATATTCAGTTCAAGCTAATTTTAGATCAATTTTAAAATATTAAATAATTAACATTGATTTTAAACTTGAGTCATTTAGTTACATCTCTTACGTTTTTGCATTAGGTTTCTTATCTACTAAATGCATATTAGTCATATTCGAAATATGTATTTACTACTATCTCACAGTGTCACAAAGTTGAGGATATTAAAATTGATTTGCATCTGGAATATATGTATAATATCAAATTCTTATGAAAAAACAATTTTATTTTTTTAATATTTGCTTAGAAAATTATTAATATATGCACATATACATATATGTATGTATTAAATAAATATATAAGTAATTAATTACATAGATGTAGATAAACATATATCTAGTCGAAAGAATAAAGAAACTATTGCTATTTCACTTTCGTCTCTCTTTTTCTTACTCTAATTATCTCGTCCTCTCCCGCTGTTTCTCTTTTTCTGCCCCTTTTTCTTTTCCTTTCTCTTTCTGTCTCTGTGTCTCTGTCTTTCTATTTCTCTTTCTCGTTCTCTTTCTCTTTCTTTTTCTCTTTCTCTTTCGCTTTCTTTTTCTCTTTCTCTTTCTCGTTTTCTTTATCATTATCTTTCTCTTCATCTTTATCATTCTTTATCTTTATCTTTCTCTTTATCTTTGTCATTCTTTATCTTAAACTTTACCTTTAGCTTTATCTCTCTCTTTCTCTTTATCTTTCTCTTTCTGTCTCACTTTCTCTGTCTCTTTCTCTTACTCTTTGTCTTTCTGTTTCTCTTTATTTGTCTCTTTCTCTTTATTTGTCTCTTTCTCTTTCTCTGTCTCTTTCTCTTACTCTTTGTCTTTCTGTTTTTCTTTATTTGTTTCTCGCTTTCTCTCTCTCTCTCCCTTACACACTTTTTTTCTCTCATTCTTTCTATCTCTCACTCTTTTTCTCTCATTCTTCCTCTATCTCTCCCCCTTTCTCTATCTTTGTCTCTTTTTTTTCACTCACTGCCCCCTTTTCACACTCTTTCTCTTTCTCTCCCATTCTCTATCTTTATTTCTTTCTGTCTGTCTAACAAAAAAGGTTTTCTCTTTTTCTCTCACTCGCTTTTTCCTCTTCCCCTCTCTTTCGCTCCCTTATTCTCTCCCAATTTTTCAGTTATCATATACAACTTCTTTGGAAAACTTGAAAGTTCATTGCTTATATGTATGTTATCTGCTCTATTCATCCATTTAGTCTGTGCTGTCGGCATTTCACAAAGTCAACAAGTGCAAGATTAATTGAGCAACTGCGTCTATCAGACACACTGCAAGTGTTTGCCTGATTTAACACAGCACAACTTCTTGGAATTCATAGAAAATTGTTTACCCAAAGCTTTGCTAACCTACTTTAGAAAAAATAAAAAATAAAACTTTATATCATTTTTTGTTATTGCCTCGTGCCTTATCTCCATATGTAAAAATTAGCAGTATAATCTTCTTCTTCATGCAATGAATTAATGTGATTTTTTATCGGTAGTTGACAATTTGTGTAAATGATAACTCATTGTTTTGATGGCTTCAAAGGTGCAATTACTGATTACAAAATCAAAGTTTTTGCTGGGACCGCATTACTAAACAAAACTCCTATAACTTGTATTCTATTATCATAAACTATTAAATATTTATTTTATTTAATTATATTATATATATATGTCTTATGATATTCAAGAATTTTATTAGATCAAAGAGTTGGAAATAAGTCGCCAAATTGATCCATTATATTAAATGCTTAAACTAATCCCAAATTCCCATAACATTATTCTCAATCCCCGCAAATCCCATTGTATATTTCAACAGACAAAATGTTATCGATAACTTAAGCAAGTGCTCGAATACAGTTATCGGTAATAGTATCACTCTTGTGTGGCCCCCCTACTCTATTGAACACTGAACCCAATATCAGTTAGCCAAGCTACGTGCCTAAACTTTGCTCGGATGGCCAACTAATCATACTCTGTATTCAGATCTTGCCTGATATGCGAGATGTTTTTCTTTCTTATTAAAGTTAGAAAGAAAAGTTGATCGGCCCGTGCCACACTTTTTTAGTCCCAAGCAAAAAAAAATAAATAAATAAAAAAATTCTATTTTTACAAAATACGCACTTGAGATATGGTGCTATCTATCAATGGAGAGATATAAAATATGGACGCATGGCACAAGACGATTCAAATTCGAGCAGATAAACAAATAAACAAAAGCTAAAACAAGCGTAGGTCGGGTGTAAGCAATGGCATAATACACGCTCATAGTTCGATTGCAAATCGATTTGAAAAAAAAAAACCTTTTTATATTATTTGGCCGACCTTCTAAGCACAAACCTATACACTATATTACTATATCTGATAAGAGCATATGGAAGCTTATCAAAGAAACCTTTAGGCTAGAGCAACATCAAACCAATATACTCCACTCACTTTGTGCTAAAGAGATTGAGAGGCAGATAAATTCCTAGAAAAACGATTATAATAATTATTATTTATATTAATTTCTATATAAAGGAAACTTAAAGTATGAATCGCATCACAGTATCATATGACTTCTACATAATTGTAATTAAGATAAAGCACTCAAACTTACGAAAGCAATTGTGATCATCAAATATACAATTGCTCGACTAGCATATACCCTAAGTGCACTTTGAGCTGTATCAAGTTAAATAATAATAATTACTTTTATGGTCTTCCATTCATAATTATCGATTTTTATCGATGATTTGTAATATTTCGACTGATACTCATCAATATATACAATGTATTTTGTTATATATACATATATTTCTTAATTTATAAAAGATTGGTACCATTACGGTCTTTTTAATGAGATTGATCCACTTTGAAGTCAACGCTCAAGGGGACTGCTATTTTTGTGAACACCGCTGTATGTAATCGAATTGACAGTCTTTAGACAGACGAGAATGGAATCCAAATTTCAATTGCAATTTATATACATTTAATCAAGCTTAGTTAAGATTTGATTTAAACTTCAAAATTTTATTTTATTTATTACCCAATGCACAAAAATATATATTGATTACGGAACTCGTGCAAATGTGATTCCATGCTTTATCAATTTAAATGTATATGCTATATATATAAGAAAACTATAATACATATTAATATCATATGTGTCAAAGTTCTTTGAGTTCATTAATATATATTTTGAAGTATTGCAGTTACTAGACCAGAGAACAAAGACAATTTATATAGCAATCCCAGCTTTCATTTGTTGTGGTTGAAATACATTAAATATTGTATATAATAAGTATTGATAGTTATATATTATTATATTATAGATAGTTATATATTATTATATTATGTAGTTATATATAATTTGCAATGAAAAAATCTTTTATATAAGTATGCATTCTTGCAATTATTTCATAGTTTTCAAAGACTTTCCAAACCCCCTTTAATACTAGAAATCAATTAGGTTAGCTAGAGAATAACGAGCTTAAAATCTTTCCTTTATGAGCAAGATAAACATTTCAGTTGGACAAAGTCGACTGCATAATACTTCTTTATGATCTTTTAGATCCATCTGAAGAACAAGCTAACATTAAACAACATTACAAGACTGGTTAGTCCCAGCTCAAGAACGTTGGTTTATATAGTATTTTATATATATTTCCACCCACAGTGTACGTATTCTCCAGCAATCTCTCTCTACTGAATCACTTACGCATAACTTGCAAATCCTTCATCTTAGCAAACCAATATACTCGACTCAACTTCAATCCATGAGCAGAGAAAGGCCGCACACACCTCTTTCAATTGCTGCAATGCTGGACTGAAGTGGCTCGTTTGCTGTTTGGAGGCTGCAAAAATCCATTGCACAAAGCAAATAAAATTATCTCATTACAAATTATGCCCCCAATGCCAAAGAGCGCATTCAAGCTGTTGCTTGCTGTTGCTCGTTGCAGTTGCTGCCGTTGCACCGAGCCGAGTTGGCTAAATAGATTATGTCAAATGATCGAAATCACATCATAAATTCATAAAAAGCCAAACTCGAAACCCGAAACCCGAAACCCAATTGCCGGGCAACGAAAGAACTCCAAAAAGCGCGCCGCAAGCGGTGCGATGAACGCGTCTAAAATCAAATAAGCCAAGGCGGCACAATGTGGGCGTGTGTAAAAGGGGGCAGCAGAGGTGGGGGGGGGGCGACAATGCATTGCCCTGACTCGAGCTGGAGCTGCCTCTTTAACACGTTTTTAAATGGAATGGCAACGGCAAGGCGGCATTGATTATTGTTTTGCATGTGAAGTTGCCTTCAATGCCCGCCTCCTGCCTCCTCCCCCCTCCCCTCCCCGCTACTCCTCCACCACCTCCTCCTCCCACACTCAGCTCTGAAATATAAGATACGATCCACACGGCAGGTCGGTAGCCAAGGGCGCTTTGTAGGTGGAGCCAATGCGCGATAACGCACCGACCGACACCACCAACTGCAGCTGAATGTGTTTCGCTTCGGCGTCGATTGTAGTAGACGGAGGGAGGAGGGGGGAGGGGGACGAGGGTGCAACTGAGGTGCAGAAGTTGCCTTGTTTGTCCGCCAACAAAAACAAAAAACAATAATAACAACAACAATAAGCGCAATAATATATTGAGATTGGCTTTAACAATAAATTCAATGCCTAACAACGAAATGGTCAAAACGCATAGGGGCGTGGCAAGAGGCAGGTGAGGGGGCTGGCAGGAGTATTGAATGACTCCCTCACACTTTGCGTGCAAAAATCGATCAGCGCGAAATGAAATAAAAATTGAAGTTAAGAACTTGATGCGCACAGAGCGAGAGAAAGAGAGAGAGAGAGAGAGAGAGAGAGAAAGAGAGAGAGAAAGCCTTTGGCGCTTTGATACGATTTACTGGTAGTACAAAAGTCCAATCGCCTCTTTTATATCTGCAGCTAAGGCTTTGCAAATAAAATGAATATAATATATAATATTAAGATGCGTTTTTTCTTAAGTAAAACATGCTGAGAGCTAAGTTTGACTTTACTTCACTAAACTTCTTGACTCAATGAGTTAAAGCCAGGATTGTATAGAAATAGTAAGTGAGAGATTGAGATAGAGAAAAAACAGAGGGAGAGAGAGAGAGACGAGAAAGAGGGAAAATGAGAGAAAGAGAGACAGAGTATGAAAGAAAAGGAGAGAGAGAACGAGGGATAAACAGAGAGAGAGAGAAAGAGAGAAAAAATTAAATGAAAAAGATGGGGAGATAAAGACGGAGAGAGAAAAAAGGGGAGAGTGGGTTGGAGAGAGAGAAAAAGAGAGTGTGAGAGCGAGACAGAGAGAAAGAGTGAGAGTGTGAGAGAGAGACAGAGAGTGTGAGAGAGAGAGAGAGGAAGAAAAAGAGATTGAGTTGGAGAATAAGAGTGAGAGAGAGTTATTGAAAGAAAGCTAGAGAAAAAGAGATTTAAAAATAAAGACAAAGACAGAGAGAGCTTTCTCTGTCTCATACATTCTGCCATAGCATATACAGACTAAATTTGCTTCCATAAAAATCGATATTAATTTATTTCCATCAAAATCAATATTAATTTATATGAAACCTCAAATATTATAAGAGAAAATATCATAAGAGAAATGCTTTAAGTTCTACAGACATCAAAATTCAGTAAAGTTTACTTAGATTCAAAAATTGATTGGCTTCTCCGCGAAATCCTGTCGAAATCAGTTAACATGAAATTGCACGGTATCTGTTGGCCAGGCATTTTCGACCTGAGAATTTTACTTTAATTCTTTCTATTTTCTACAATTTGCAATTTTAATATTGTTTCCGGCTTATCTAATATTGTTTCCATTATCTATTCTTAAAGTTCATACGCATTTGTGCTACTTGTATATACATACATACATATACATATATATATATATGTATATATGTATATAGTATATATATTTATAGCTCTGCCATTGACATTGTTGTGCGTCGGCATTTGCGTGTGAATTCACTTTGAAATTGAATCTGGTGTCGGCTAGTCAATAGAGTTTGCTCTGGATTTTGGCACAGTTCGATGCGGCTGATCATGAGGCAGTTGAAATCAATTTGCGAATGCTTCACGCACTGCACACACACACACACACACACCGACACCCTGTACAGTGAACGCTCGCCCGCGCGCTCTAAAGTGTAAAAAATGCATTTGATTTGGCATCAGAAGTCATCATCTTCGGGTGATAAATTTTCAATTTGTTTGACCTGAGCGAGCTGACACCCACATATATTCTCTCTCTCTCTCTCCCTTCCTCCCTCTGTTTCACTTGCTATTCATTGAGCTGGCTGCTGGTAGCGCAACGAATTCGAGTTGACACGGCCAGGCGACACAGCCTGTGCCCGGTTTTTGTATGTAGCCCAACATTAGGTCATGCCACATCACTTTACCATCTATATGCATCTCTTTCAGTCTAACCACGCTATATGTCGCACTCTTTTCATCTGCATACATTATGGACAATAACTCTTTTGTTTAGCTGCTAGCCACTTGGTAGGTCCACACAGCTCTGACCTGTGTCCATTTGGGCTGCCCAAAGGAAAGATGACAAGTCCATTTGCCATGCTTGGCAAGTTAATTAACATTTATGAGTAGCCATAACAAAAGTCAACTAAATGGCGGTTGCTTTATGTTCTGCTTCTCTTTTGGCATTTGCATTTGAATGTAGCTTTTCTTCGACATCCGCTAATGCATCAAATCCTTTGAAGTGTTATTTGTATTTCCCATGAAACGGAAGGATAACAAAGAAATGAAGAGTAGAAGAAGTCAGTGTTGCCTATCCCTAAGTATTAAATTGCTAGAGACGTGAATATATATATAAATATAAATATATTTCTTTATTTAAGTATTCAATAACTCATAATTATTTGTTTTTTAGTCATACTCTCAGTATTTAAGATTTAGATTTAGCTTTTCAATATTTATATATATGTAATAGTATGCTTTGACAAATTTGAATATTTTTGACGCTCTGGAAATTTCATTAAGAATATGCATCTAGAATACAAGTAATTCAACAATTTATAGATATCTCCTCCTAGTTCCTCTAGAGCCTTAAGTTTGTACTGAGCTTGTTTCTATTGTAGATGAGCATGTTTGCAGAATTAACGCCTATTCCGTATATTTATCAGATTGTCCGGCTGGGATGGAGCTACATATTTTACATTACAGTTTATTGTAATATCCTCGAAATACTACCGAAATTTCCAGAAATTCTTGAAACCAAAAAAGAATTTTAGAAACTGTCTTTTAAATATTTAAAAAAATTTTCAAAAATTCTAAGTTGTTATTTTCATTTGAAAATTAATTTAAAAATATATATTATGATCAAATTCTTTTACCCCATTCAAATACAAATACTTCAAAGACAGCTTAAAAAAAAAAACAATTTAAATATGCTGTCAAATTAATAAGAACATATGTTAATCCAAATAGTTATTATATATAATATAATAATATATTTTTTTTTACATTTTATTTTTAAGATTCCAGGACACCCAAGTCGTTATCTTCTTAAATATAATCCTATTTATATTTAAATATATTGAAAATTAATTGTATGAAGTAAGATAAGCACGAGAGGGAAAACTTATATAAAAAACACGATAAATATTGATTAACTTAAAAACTAAATTTATGCCTACTGAGTATGTAAATTCATATTTTTAATGTGTGGGTAAATGGAACCTAAACACATCTACTTATCAAGTTGGAGTGAAGCTTTTCTACTCTTGCAGATCCAAATTCCACCTTTGCAGTGGAGTAATATCACAATAGATTTAGTATTTTTTTTTTATATATTTTACTTTTGCAAAAGTTGAATTTGTTTTATGTGAATATTTTCAATATCAGCCTACACCGGTGCCCCAAACAATTCATACAAAGTATTGAGTTTATCATTAAGTATTTTTGTCCAGCACTGCTACTACTATTATTTTGATAATTCATTCGCATACAAATTCTGATCGACAAATTTGTATATCGACAGCCAAAGTCAGCTCTCTAGGTCAAAGTCCTCTTTACCTTGCTCACATCATCAGCCAAACAGTAGTCAACCATAGTCGAAGCAACCAAAAACTAAAGCAACTGATTAAACGGAAATTGCTCTTTAAGTAGTTAGAGTTCGTCGTATATTTTTTCGTAAATGCTGTTACAAACAGCAACAACAAAAAAAAAGTGCCTAAGTTGATGTTCCTTGCAATTATCTCACATTGTTGCCGGTTGGCCAACTAGCCCAGAGGTATATACATATACTGTATACTGTATATACATATATATATATATACATATGTATATATGCAGAGCCTGTAGCTTGACTCCAATTTATGCCGCCCCAAATGATCATCCATTAGCTTTTATTGATTTTCGTGCAACATTTTTCTAATTTGCAGCCCGAAATGAATGCAAAAGATGCCATACAAACGGGCGAGGTGGTGCAGTGAAGCAGTGGTGCAACGTTGCTGCCAACGTTGGCCGCCAACCTTGGTGGTAAATATTGACTGCCTGGGTGGTCCACACCGAGCGTACAAAGCGGACAAGCTCTCATGATGAGGCTGGCGACGCCGGCGCTGAACGCTTTTTAAAAAATCAACTCAACTTTTGTGGCATGTAAAGCAAATGAGGCGCGTTTTATGCAAAAAGAAAAAGACATAAGTGAAAAAGCTCAAATTGTAAATGCTCGACGAACAGCTACTGTAGACATAGTTACGATATGTAGTTACGATACATATTTTATACGATATATAGTGACGTCATTATCTAGTTATATATATAACCTATGTATACATAGCTACGATATATAGTTATGATATAGTATGCACGGTTACATACATACGGTTAACGACATACACCTACAATATATATTATACAGATAGATAGCAACGATATACAGCTACAATATATATTATACAGATACATAGGTATGATAGACAGTTACGATATACACCTACAATATAAAGTTATTATATACAGCTACGATATACAGCTATGATATACAGCTACGATATATAGCTACGATATACAGCTACAATATAGAGTATACGGAAAAACAGCTATTATATAGTGTACACGGATATATTGCAAGGATATGTAGCTACAATGTAGAGTATACGGACATACAACTACGATATATGACTATGATATACAGCTACGATATAATGCAATGATATATAGCTACGATATACAGCTATGATATACAGCTACGATATAATGCAATGATATATAGCTACGATATACAGCTATGATATACAGCAACGATATACAGCTACGATATACAGCTATGATATACAGCTACGATATACAGCAAATATATACAGATACGATATACAGCTATGATATACAGCAACGATATACAGCTACGATATACAGCTTCGATATAAAGCTATGATATACAGCAACGATATACAGCTACGATTTAAAGCTATGATATACATCTACGATATAAAGCTATGATATACAGTTATGATATACAGCTACGATATAAAGCAACGATATAATATATACGAATGCATAATAAATATATAACTACGACATATAACTACGATATAGTGTACGAAACATAGATACGATATATAGCTACAATATAGTGTACACGAATACATAGCTACTATATATAGCTACGATAATTAACATACCTATAGCTGTATACAGCTACGATATAGAGTAAACGGATACATAGCTACGATATACTAGAAACAATACCCCAATACCAAATACTACTCATATTCCAGTTAAATTAATATGAGAAGCTGAATGGAATTGAACTAGAATAAACGACGATACTTTGATTGTTATTTCACTCTAACACTAACTCTCAGTTACTTCATTACAACTCCCTTTCAATACACACAACACTCATATACCCACAATTTCGCTAGTCTCATTTGCTTACAGGGTATTACTTGAAGAAAACAAAGTGAAAAGCAAAACTTAACAGAAAACGAGTTGCAGCAACGATCGGCGGTCCATCAGGTGAGTTGTGATGGCTATCGATCAACGCGTTCCAGCTCCAGTTCCAGCTCTCAGCTGAACCAAGATTACAATCAATGCGTGCGCATAATCCAAAAACCAAAAAAAAAAACAACTCCCCAATACCGTTGAAAATGATCAACAACAAACAAAAAAAGCCAAGCGAAGCCAAAAACAAAAACAGTTAAAGAACCGTAGCGCGCGCTAATAACAAACATTTAGTAACCTATATCCGAGTACAAAAACCCAAAAAGCAAAAACAACAAAGTGTATGAGAACGTTAAAGTGGAGTCTAATCGATTGCTTAATACTCGTTCAGGTTGAAAATAATAGATATAATATTAATATATTACATAATTTTTCTCATATGATATATAGATCAATCTGTAGAGGACATCAGCAGTGATATCTTACTGCAAAACTTGGTAGTCCTGGCTGTGAAAGGCTTTTTCTATCTATTATTACATAATTTCTCATACCATATATAGATCTACCTACCTATAGAACAGATCAGCAGTAATCTTACTACAGCACTGGATAGTCCTAGCCGTCTGTAGACCTATGGAATTTGTAGATGTTTATCGATCTACCAAGATCATCAAGAGATATATTAAGGATCTACGAAGATCTTCAAGATCTCCAAGAGATGTATAAAGGATCTGCCAGAGGATGTATCCACAAAGGCTTAAAACTATATCAGCCAAGAGTACATTGGAATATGTGTTCGAACTTTCAAGTTCTTAGAGCAACATTACATTAAAGCCAATATGCTTTCTTTTACTTCCTTGCAGTAGTATAATCAGTGGGCACACGGCTTTGAGCTGCCGTTTTAAAACTAAAAGAAACTCCAAACATTTTCGGTGGCTTAATTAACGCAACGTCATGTAAAGAAAGCAGCTAAGTGCCAGGATGCAGGCTAAAGGATAAGGGTTATGCGAGTGCTGCTAGAAGTAGCCTCTGCTGTGGGTCCTGCCTAATTTCTAATTAACAAATCTTTCTCTCACTCACTCACTCTCTCTCTCGCTCTCTCTCTCTCTGTCTCTCCACTTTCTGTGGCCATAGCAGACGATAGAGATCGAGGACGCGCACCTTTGGCTACTATTGTCCCACTATCTTAACCAATGGCTCGCACTGTCATTTGTCCCTCGCTAATTGCCAGCCGCAAGGGGTTAACAGTGTCCTGCGGTAGGTGAAAGTCGTAAAATGAAAACCAAAGAAAGAAAAAAAAAAGGATAACCAAAAATTTGTTATGCTCGTAAAAGATGTCGTCGCTGTCGCTGTCACATATGAAAGTTATCCA
The DNA here is from genome assembly GCA_035045345.1 of Drosophila hamatofila. NCBI lineage: Eukaryota > Metazoa > Arthropoda > Insecta > Diptera > Drosophilidae > Drosophila > Drosophila hamatofila. The sequence continues at coordinate 4,287,221 of JAWNPA010000041.1, forward strand.
GTAGCCAAATTGGGATGCTGTCCTCTTCACAGCCGCCCGATTCCAATGCCAAGATAAGTGAAGGGAAATGTGACATCAGCTAGCGAAACGGACATTTCCTCTCTTTGCTCCTAAATGCACTTGACTTATGACCCTTTTATTTTGGGGTGGCCCACGGACAGAGACCATTAACAAATTTTTAAATTTTCCTGATGACTCATTGGAGGAACCATTTAAGAGTGAGTAGAATGGAAAAGCTTAGCTAATGAAATATACTAGATAATCTGGATTATGTCTTTATCTTTGACACTTGAAGACTATATAAGATTTTAATAGGCAATATTAGTAATTATTAGACTCTTACAGATATAGTCTCTATCTAGTCTCGTTAAGACTATAGAACACTGTATTAATCTCTTTTAGTTAACATGACTCTAGATCATTCTAAAGCTAACAGAATTTTTAGAAGCATGCACTAAAATGAATGATCTAATATGGAAATAAATATATATCTGTCATATGATGATGACAATAGATTGCATTGTCATGACTGTAAGGCTTGCCTATATACATACATATCTAAGTATATACATATGTAAGAGAAGCATGAGAAACTTTGTCGTCCGGTGTGGCATCCTGATTACACAATCTGAACAGAATGGCAACATCAATGCGAGAAGCAGAACTTGAGAAGAAAACTGATAGAGGCAAGTCGTATTCTCTAGTGATTAAAGATCGATAAAGTAGTCACAGTTAATTGAAGTTGTCTAAAGTTAAATTGAATCATTATATAGTGAATACTCTATTTAATTTCAATAATAATCCGTTAATTACATTAAACACACAATTATATACACACTAAATGTTATATTAATTTTGATTGTAACAAAACTAAAATTTGAATACAAGTTTTTATGGATCATCATCTTATCAACTTGAGCTCAAAATTCTAGCACAATTCACAACTTTTGCATAACTTCTCTGTACACCCCTCAATTTGAGCTTACGACTTCATAACCACTGCTGGCGTTGTTAAAATTTGTGGCATTCAAAAAGTGATTCGTGCAATGCACATTTCAATCATGATAAAAATTCTAAAAATACGCAACAACAACAAATTGCAATGGAAACAATTCTAAAATTGTAAATTCAATTAAAATTGACAAATTTTTATGTACTGCAGAGGAACGCTGAGATTGTTGCAAGTTGCAAACTGGAAACTGCAAACTGCATACTGAAAACTGGAAGCTGGAAGCTGGCATAAATCAGAGTCGAGTCGTGGCGAATCTCGTCGCTGATGACATCTCAAAGAGGAAACACAAACTGAGTCTGTCTGATGCTGTGCGAGACGCAAACGATTAAAAAAAAACAAACACAAACAAAAGGCAAAACAAAAATGATGAACAAAAAAAATTCGTATTAATTTTTATGTGCGAAACGAGCGAAAACGCGATTGCCGAGCTTTGAGCTGATGCTGCAGCAGTCCAGAGACATTGATGGACTAAAAATAAAGATGCATTTAAGCAAGAACAGTTAAGTTTTATATAATGAAGCAGAGCAACTCAGCAGACATGATAATTAACTAGCTGAAAGCGTGTGCTATAAAAAAAATGGAAACATATTTTTTTTAAATGCTAGTTTAATTTAAGAGACGATTTTAATTAATATATATGTAATTAAAGATAAATAGATAATTAATATGTTTTAGGTTATGTAAAGATAGATGAAAGCAGATAGATAGAAAGCAGATATATGGAATGCTATAAATATGATACATAGTTATATGGATAGACGGAAGAATGGATAACACAAATATGGGCAGACGAACGGACGGACGGACTGATCGCCCTGATCAAGAATATATATACTTTATGGGATCTGCCACGCCTCCTTCTGGCTGTTTTAAACATTTTCACAAAAACATCATAGCCTGAATTCCAATTTTTAATGGGTTCAGGGTATAACATAAATATGAATTGATAGAAAGATACAGAAACAGTTGAAAGATGCTTAGATAGATAGATAGATAGATAAAAAGATAGATATATAGATGGATAGTAGAAATAATGATAAATATAATAAGCGTAGATATAATGATAAATAGATAATAAGGCAATAGACATATAGATACATAGATTAATTATAAGTAATATAGTATATATATACATACATATGTAGATATAATGATGGATAAATGATAAGTTAATAGACATATAGATACATAGATGGATGATAAGTAATATAGTAGACGGATAGATTAACATATTTACAGCAATTAATTTGTTAAATCCATTTAAGAATTCTATTCATATATAATTTTATTTACAAATAAAGCTGAAAATAATTTTTAAAAATTTCTGATTCCTTTAAATCTCAAATATCTCATGAGACTCTAAAATTTGTTTTATAAAAACAATACTGAAATAATTTGGAAATTTTTCCAATTTCTGTAAATCAGAAATATTTGCAAAATCAAAAATAAATGCATATAAAAATTGCATATATCAACTATAAAAGACTTTGACTTAAGCCAATTCAAAGAAATATACCATTAGCCCAGCTGCACACAAAGAGAGAGAGAAAGAGAAAGAGAGAAAAAGAGTTCGTCTAGAACAAACGGCTAGACAGAATGTCTTCTCTCCACAGCTTGACATCGAATGAAGAATTAATGTACTTTATGGGCGCGTTCGACATATTTGTGCACAATTCGTGTCAATTCGTGCTGATGATGAGCCAAAAAGTGAATCGAATTCGAATTCGAAATAGATTAGGTGTGACAATGGTGCCGAGTCAAAGCTTTGGCCGACTTTTGGCCTAGGTGGCAAATCTGAAATCAATTTGATATGCTGTACGTAGTTCACAGTTCACAGTTCAGAGATTGCCCCGCTGATTTTGCTTTGTTTGCTGTATACGCAAGGCAGGCGACACAAAGGACAATGCGCAAAGGACAATGCAGCGCTGCATCGTAAATTTCTAATTGAAAACGTATTTGGCCAACGGTTTTGGCCATTGTCTGCACAAGACAATGGCCAGCAAAATCGTATTGAATTTGGAATCAAATGAAAACCAAAAAGAATTCCCTTTTCGAGTTTTTCCACGGAAAATTCGCGCGTGTCACATCGTCAAATAGTCCATCGATAGAGTTTATGACCCGATTTCGTTGAGCTGCTCATAAATTTGGTAAAACTGTGAAACTGTCAGCGCTATAGCACGATTTGCTGGCCCCTTCATCAGCTCACCTCAGCTCAGCTCAGTTCATTTCATTTAAGTTCAGCTCTCTTCAATGCAATTCGAAGGGAGCGCCGGACATCCGTCCAAATAGGGGGATTTCAATCAAGTTCTTTTTTGGATACGAAAGATCGAGTGGGAAGTTCACTTACCTTCGATGCTCCTTCATCTGTCCAGCTGTCCACAAAGTGTGTGTGTGTGGGTTCCTTTTCGTCCTTGTGGCTTCTTTCATCCTGATGCTCATCATTTACTTATTTCTTCTTATTCATTGCTGACAATTCAATTTGGCCGGAAATTCGGGCAGACAGCGCTTCCCGCTTGCTTCCTACTTATGCATCATGTGCTGATCCCTCTCTCTCTCTCTCTCTCTCTCTATCTACCTCTCTCCCTATCTAGCTCACAGTTGTTCTATTCTATCTTTAGTTAATTGAGCTGTTCGTTCCTCTCAGTTCTCAAGTTGACTCGGGTTCATTACTTTTTATGCAATTCATGGACATTGTGCATTGTCCTGCATTCAGCGTTGGCATCCTGTTGTCCTGCTTGCTTGGACCACACACTCCACAATACCAATTGCCTGGTCAGCCTGCTGTGCCCACTGTCCAAGGTGGTCCTTAACCTTTTCTTGTTTTCAACTAATGCAAGGATCTCCTACGCTACTCTACATATATGTATACATGTCTATATATACATATAGCTATTTCCATTCTAAGGGATCTGAGACTTCAATCGGACACAAGCTGCAAGTAAAAAATTGTCAAAAATATTATATTAATATTATATATAAAACAAAATCAGTTTTAATAATATGATACAGAAGAATCCGAATCAAACAAATTTATATGAGCAAACTTATATGGTTATAGTTCCATGTATGACGACGGTTCCTTGAACGTCGCTATAACCGAATTCTACTGTATATACAACTATCTTCTGTATTTCAGTTTCAGTTTCTAGAATCTATAAGTCCAATATAGATCAACTCAATATTTGAAGTGCTCAACTCAAACTTAGAGTGCTCTAGATGGGATCGCCCAAATAGGAATTAACCTAGACCTCGTGCCGAGCATCTGGTACTTTAATTTATTTCTATGCATTAATGACTGAAGCATTTAAATATCTTTTTCATATACATTCTTGATTCTATAACACTCTATAGCTCTTACTCTAAGCCCTTCAATTGACCATAGTAACTGATGCTTAAAATCGATTTTAATCGATAGCATAAACATTGTTGATGGTAAAAGCTATTGGTGATTGAAAGGAACTTTATGTGCGCGAGTTAGAGAATAATATAAGAACATAAGCCGACATCTTAAGCTTTTCTAGGTTTATTTATACAAGCGGAATGAAGCAATATTATATATATATACTATATAATCAAGAATATGTATATATGTATATATATTAATGGCATTATCAACGTTCAATTATATACTTTTGTCTAAGCAATATACCCCGTTTGTCCATTACGAATTGGTATATGAAACGAAAGAGCTTACAGCAGCTTTCACTTCATATGAAAAGCTTTAATGTACTTTGCCTGTAGGAGAGACATGAGCTAAACAGCTAATCAATCCATTTTGCCATTTTGTTTTTATATAAAACTCTAGATGCACTATCGAATGTTTAAGAGCTATTTAACACTCGACCAGACATTGTTATTGTTATCGCTATCGCTAGTTAATCTCAGTTGTTGACAACAGGCAACTACATACTGGATATCGCTTTGCTTGCTGCAGCTAATCAATAGCTTAACAACTTTATCCAATCATCGACTGACACCCCCCGCTGCTACGCCACCGCTCGACCACCCCACCTCCTGCTGCTGCTCTACCTGCTCCAGTTGCACAAGATTGTCGTGCTGTGCACGCATCAATTAAAGCCGCACCAATGTTTTCGCACCCGGTACGCAAATCGATTAATTCCGCACCTAAATGCGATAAGCCTTCCTTCATCCTGCCCAAAGCTTAACCAAACATTCGCGCTATCTATCTCTCTCTCTCTCTCTCTCCCTCTCTCTGTTTGGTCGCCCAGCAGAGCCAATATTTAACTTTGAACTAATTATTTCAATGGAAAGGCAAATAAGTTGATTTCGCTGTTTGTATGCTCGCCTTGGCCTTGTTCCCCGCCTCACTTTGGCTTCTGCTCCTGCCGACTCCTGCCGCAACAGCATCAGCTACTCTACAGCTCCAGCGCCTACTCCTCTTGGCATGTTTTTTTTAATTACAAGCAACACGCAGGCGGCCCAGGCCGTTGACTGAGCATGCGCGTGGTCACATACCACTCAGCCACACTCGCATTCACATTCACATTCACATCCTCGGAATCCACCTCAACTCATCCACTCATCCAGTTGATGCGCGCGCGATTTTTGCCACTTAATAGCGCTTAAACACGAACATTTTGAATCCTTGGCCAAAAGCCAAAAGCAAAGGGAATCAAAGTGCAGCGCGTAATTGCGCGGCCAGCTCTCCATTTTCCACAAAAAGAAACAAAACAGAACGGGAGCCCAAGCCTCAGTCTGTTGCCAAAGCCAAAGCCATGAAACTACAACAAACAAACAAACAAACGCAGATGCCCAACACAAATCCCAGAGCACAAATTGTGGTGTGAACCAGTTGAATTGCTTATCAGTTGTGCACGACTAGCCAAATGCCCTGTTAAATGGTAGTTAAGCTGGCATTAGCTACAATCTAGTAGAATACACCCTCAATGAGTTTTACTCAAAATACCCTGTGAGGAGTTTCACTCTCTAGCCTCTTAACTTCCCCTGAGCTTAAATATTACTCTCTTTCATTTAGAGTTCCTTAAGTTCCATAACTCATTCCAACTAACATCTACCCCTCATTCATTTTGTCAAGCATCGCCAACTGTCGCCAGCGAACGCTAGATGGCGCTATCAGCATAGCTAAGACAATAGACATAGCATTTCTGAGACCATTCGCATTTGTTACAAACTGCAATCGACCCCACCACACTCAACTCTTATCTACTGAGCAACAGTTGAAGCTGCGCACAGCACATAAATTAATTTGTGCACATAATGCGCCTTAGAATCAATCCCCTTAGCCAACTGCTGCTGCTGCTGCTGCTCCTGGTCCATACAACAACTCCTTCACATGTGCGTGGCTGCAGAGCATTCATCACTAGCCATTCGCATTTGTTTGCTGACAATGAATTGCACACAGAAGTCCAACTTGGGGCAGAAATTGAGGAAGCAACAGACCAAGACAGAGAGACAGAGATAGCGAGAGGGCGAGAGAGTGAGAGACAGATAGTTGGTAGCTCCTTGGCTGCAGCTCAAATTAAAATTCCTCTGCACTGGCTGCATAATTAAAAGTCGGCCGGATCGCTTAATGAAGTAATGCGGCATTAGACAACGACAAACGCAACCACAGACCATATATCAATTGCCCATTGACAACTGATCCACACACACACACACACACACACACACACACACACACACACACACACACACACACACACACAAATAAACAAAGTAACAAACACTAAATAAAATCAAGCAAACTTCAGACGAAGCCAAGCGAAGCCCACACTTCAAATCAAGTCCACAAAACACTCAGAGAAAAAATTTAGACAAATTTTAATACCCTGAACCCATTTAAAATGGGTATGATGGTTTTGTTAAAATGTATGCAACAGGCAGAAAGAGGCGTGGCAGACCCCATAAAGTATATATATTCTTGATCAGGATGACGAGCTGAGTTGATCTAGCCATGTCCGTCTTCCCGTGCGTATGAACGCCGAGATCTCAGAAGACATTAAAGCTAGAGACTTGATTTTTTCCTAAAATCGATTACTACTATCGTTATTATGTTATCGATTAAAATCCTTATCGAAAATCGGTTATAAAATTATATCTTTTACACCTTTTGAGCTAGAGTTTTCAAATCTTAAATGTAGATTTCTTTGTATATCATAAAATTTCGATTTTTGTTATATTCCACCCCCCACCCCTAAAATGCCTTCCCTGTGTGTGCGTGTGTGTGTGCATTTGTTGTTTCTTGTGTATGCAGAAAAGAAGCGAAGAGCTATTGAAATATCAGTTCCTCGAAGGGTTCAGGGTATCTCTTACTTGTTTTGATTTACTTTTCAACAATAAGTAAAGAATGCTTACGAGATATGATGAAAAGTAATTTCTTGAGGAATTGAATGACATATATATATATATATATATATATATATATATATATATATAGGGTATGACTAATCCATGCATAACAAATTTAAAATATTAGCCACAGTTAAAGATCTAAAATTTAATCAATTTATGTAGTTTGAGTTCAATAAATCTCGTCAATGGAAAAATAAGTCATTTAGTATAAAATAGTTGAAGCGATCAATACTTGCTGTCAAATATTTTTAAAAAGTCTAGCTTAGTTTATAGATCCTTCACTATATAACTGTTGATACTGACCAATCTGTAGCTCCTTCACTATATAATATACATATATTCTCTAACCACGCCTTCAGCGGCTCAACTTCGAGTTAGAGCTCATGACATTTTCTTCCAGTGCAAAATCTAGATTCTCTGCTCAAAAGCACACCAAATCATTTAGTTGATGTTCTTTTCACTTCTTGTTGGTTTTTGTTGTATTTGTGAAAGGGGGCTTGCTCTCTATATAATTGGCCATCATTATCGCTGATGAGCGCGCGCAACACCGACATTCTCGGCGCACTTCCTCTACACACGTGCAGCAGTGGCAAAAATCAAAAAATCAAATCGCTCACAAATCAAATACAGTTCCTCCTACTCCTGCTCCAACTCCTGCTTCTGCTCCTGGCTTGCTGCCAGCCAGCCAGATGATGAGCCAGAAATCCACAAAAATCCGCACCGCAAAGATTGTTGGTTGGGTAAAAGTTGCGGCCCAGAGTCAAAATTGTGTTTAATGAGTGACTTTAGCACTGGATGATGGCCCCAAAAATCAGGTCTCCACCTCTCTCCCTTTCTCTCTCTCCATCTCTCTTTCACTCTGTCCACTCTGAGCTGGCTGCTGAGGTAGCTTAGCCCATTATTCAAGCTTTATTTATTTTGCCTCATCCGCGCAAAATTAAAAGTTTTGTGTGTGCCTCCAAAGTCAAAAGTGCAAATTTTCGCAGCCCCAGTCACAGAGATTGTAGAGAAAGAGCGAGAAAGAGGGGGGAAGAGAGAGAGGAATAACTGCAACTGGCAACAGCAGCCGCATCAGACGTCATATTAGCGAATCAACTGACAAAGCATATGAATATCAACAGCGTTTGAACAAGTGGATTAAGATCCAGACACGGCCACAGCCACAGCCGCAGCCACAGTCGGCGACGACTCCAACTCCTACTGAGAGAGTTCAGACTTGAGCCACCGCACCACAATTTGGTGCCAGGCTCTGGCTTCAGTTTGCGCTGGTGCGAATTTAGCTGCTGCTCTTCATAATTAATATTGCAGTAACGAACTCGACATTCTCCCAAGCCGAATTGCATATACTCTATTATATATTACTTACAATATATATTTGTTATAGAAAAAGAGAAACTGTACTTTTGAAGGATTTCATAACTAAAAAAATTAATCTTGGTGAAAAAATGATTCCTGATGATTATTTGCTGACCTTGACTTTATAATAGTTCTATGTCTTTCTATGAAGCTTAAACCTGATTAAACTCAGCAGCCCAAAAAATTATACAAAATGATAAATACTTCGTTACCATGATCGTAGTTTGTGCAAAATATTATTATATTAAAGATCTATGGCAAACTCCTTTTTCATATCATATTACACTACTTTAGTAGCAAAGACGTTATTATGAAAGCCTTATCACAAAATATGTTTTAAGTTTAAATAACATTTTTACAAACTCTAGATAATTTTTTTAAAAAATATATCAACATTTTTTGGGTCAATTCTAGTTTTCAGAACAAAATTAAATTAACCAAATTTAAGGCATTTCTTCATGATAACAAATATATTGTTTTTTTTTTTTTTTTTTTTTTTTTTAATATATTCTACATTTCCTCATTTTTTAAATTTCTATGAAAAGAAATTTAAAAATCATAGATTCTATCACAAGAAAAAGTTTTCTTTAGAATAACTAAACCATATCTTAAATAGACTAACTAAAAAATTGATTTTTATATATATAGTTTATATAGTTAGTCAATGTATTATTATTATTTAGTATATAAAAATATACTAATATACTAAATAAACCATTGATTTGAGCTATATACATTTCATATGTTAAATATAAGTATATTTTAGTTCCATGGTTTATTTAGTATATCTAATATATAATATAGATATAGTTATAAGATTTGAATCTAGCTGAGACCCAGACTCTTTTGTATCTAGTTCAATTGTCTTTATTCTCATTCCCAAATAAAAAGCATTTCTGCAGGATAACTTAACTTTCTTTCTAGCTAAAACTAAAGTGTAATATAGCTTATTCGCTTTTAAGCCCCAGTCCCTACAAACGAAGCAAACTCTTAAAAATAGTTGTTATGCTCTAAATAACAGATAGACAGACCGACAGATAGTCAGCCAGACAGCCAGATCGACAGACACTTGAGCTAAAAAGCCTGTAGACAGACGCACAACAAATGCTGGGCTTAAATTCCAGTTCCATTTTAGACGATCACAGCGCGAGGATTAAAGAGGAGCAGCAACAGCAAATGGCAATGGCAACAACAAGTGGCAGAGGAAGAGGTTGAGCAAGTGGAAGAGGAAGACAAGCAACGTCGCTGACCTGTTGGCCACGAATCGAGTTTGGTGGCAAATTGAGGAGCCCGATTCGAAGGGGGTGGAGGGGGTGCTGAGACGTTTGGCCATTGGATTGGGGTTATTGGGTTTGGAGCTTGGACTTGGGTTTGGGTATGGGTATTCATTCATAAGACGCCTTGCTGTGCGTAAGCCGCTTAAGTTCTTGGCGCAACTTATTTATTTTCAACTTCATTTTCGCATACTCTGGACGCGTGCAACTAAAAGTGGGTATAAGTATGTTAGGGCAAACAGAAAGAGCCATGTAGGAAGGAGAGTGAAAAAGAAGTAGATTGAAAGAAATCGATTGGCAAGCGATATTGCTCAGAAATTGATATCGATATCGATAGATATGCGTAATAGACATAGAATCTATTACTTAATCAATATCAATTTTGTTAAACACTTTTGTTTAAAGTTATCAATCACTAATAACAAAAAAAAAAAGACATACATATAACTCAACATAAACATAATGATGACATCAATAAAAATCGATAATCGATAATTCAATTTTTTTATATTTCCCGAAGAGCCAGAGACTTTTATTAGCTATCGAATTTGTAACCAGAGTCATCGATAACAGCTGCTACTTTCAGCAAATCTATCATAACCAATACAAAACGATTGAAATCGATGATGATGCTTAATAAAAATCGATAGTCGATAATTCAATTTTTTTTGTAACAGTTAGAGACTTTAATTAGCCTTGGAATTTGTAACTGAAATCATTGATAACAACTGCTACTTTCCGAAAAATCTATCATAATTAATACATAACGATAGAAATCGATGATGATGAAACTATGTATTGATTGGATTTTAAAGATAAGGTTAAGCTATAGATGTAAATTTGTTATATAATATGTATTATATACATATATAAATATAACCAATTTCATTTAAAATCTTTATACTCTTTTCTTTTAAATGCACTTCAATTTACAGAGTATGTAGCTAGTTGAGCAATCTTTTTTATTCAGACATTTCGCTGTAGCTGCTTTTTTGACTAATGTGCAGCTTACACTTGACTGGCGCACAATCAACACCATCAACAGCAGCAGTCGCTGTCGCAGTCGCAGTCGCAGTCGCAGTCGATGCAGAAGCCTTCTACTGGCCGTCGCCCTCATCATCATCATCATCATCAGACTCAGAGAGCTGTTGTTGGCAACTCTGGCAACTCATCACATTGCCACTTGCCCGTTGCCCCATTGAGAGCTGCTCGTCGATCCCCAGCGATTACTCGCATTAAGCTGTGGCTCGCTTCATGCAGCCAGCGTAAAAATTCACAAATTTGCTGATGCGCTGCTGTCGATAGTAGCGGAACCTTCCGGGCGCCTGCCACTTGCCACTTGCCACTTGCCACTTGGCCACTTGGCCACTTGGCGCATGTACCGTTCCTTTCTTATATATCTTCGTTCATTTTATTTGACTCTCTGCAACGCCTCCCCATGGGCAACGCCTAACGGCGCTTCAGATTTGCCATCAAACTGATTTTTCCATGGAAAGCATCTGAAAGCCATGAATGCCATGAAAGCCATTTGTTGCATGTGGCAGCCAGCAACAGTTGCAACAGTTGCTACCGTCTTTTTTTTTTTTATTTTCCTTTTTATTATTATTATTTTTGCCTCAGCTGCATGAATGATGCAACACTCGGCACAGAAATGGAGCACAGTTTGAGCTCTACGTGCAAACATTTGTCAAGGCTCTCAAGTTGAGCTTCAAGTCTGCTCCGCTTGAGAACTAGAGTAAATAGAGTTCATAATAAAAGTGATTCTGTTTTTTAGCAAATTCCATTCGAATATATAAGCGACCATATATTAAGCTATAAATATGTGCTTTATATATGCACTTGCCACAGACAGCTGCATTAATTAAGGACATCGAAGAGTTGCTGCAACAAGTCTAACTGCAGAGAGTATCAAGACTGAATGATGTTTAAGGCTTGCAATTCATTATAGCTGCCATTACTATGGTAGATATCCCAATAGGCGTAATCATGCAAAGTAGATATACATACATATACTATTTCTATACATGTCAAGGTCTATAGTTCTAAGCTTAGTCTATCTGTCTATCTATCCGCTTGTCTGTATATATTTTGAACACCGAACTCAGGTGCACCCACTTCCCCCTAAATTCGCAAAAAAAAAGAACAAACATATTTTTCAAATATTAGAGACTTGTGGTTTGCCAAATAAACGCATACCAATGTCATTATTACATATACTTAGTTATAATGTAGTCGTAATTATAAAACACAATCGCTGTCCTCTTCTGTTATATAATGTGAATGCACTTCCTCTCTCTCTCTCCCTTTCTTTATATATATCTCTCTCTCTCTTTTCCTCTTTCTTTTTGTTTTTAACTCTTTCTCTAGTTACATAACTGCCTGCCAACGTCTTTCAATTGCAGCATGCAAAAATTTGGTCGGTCCAAGCTGTGTTCTTAAGCAGCCAACGCTGCAATTTATAGCCCATTAACTAAATGACACTGAATGCTCCCCGGGGGGTTAGGCGGTCGTGGAGGTGGAGATGGAGGCAGCGCCAACCATTTGGACCACATTGATCATGGCTGCCAAAGCGCGCAATTCCGATTCCGGTGGTGCCAGCCCCAAATTTGCGGCACATAAATTAAAACATTATTGACAAATGAAAAAAACAATTTTTTTTTAAATGCAAATGCGAAATGGGGTCTAATAACTAAGGGAGGGGACAGGGATGGCAGGGAGGGGACAACGCAGGAACGGAAAAGGAGGGAAAGGATATTGACAGCACTTAGTTAGTTAAATATTCGCCCGCAGTAGCTATTTAAATGATGCCAAGGACCCAAGCAATTACGAAGGCACCAGCATCAAAATGCATTTCAGCCCAAGACCATGGGGGCTCTCCCCACACACACAAACCTGAGAGGAGCCGGAGGAAGAGCGAGAGAGAGAGAGAGAGAGAGAATGGACAGAGAAAGCGAAGCAAGAGCTAGTGCAAGTGGCTGGACCAGAGACGCGCAATTCCTGTGACTTGCGTTGAGAACGTCGTGTGCCGACGACGGAACGTGGGCCGCATGCAAAAAGCGCGTATGCCATGCCACTCATTATACACTGATACACAGGGTATTCTAATATAGTCAACAGCTTTGTTAGCTATAAGAAACTTTACTAACAGCTGGGATAGATGCAGCTCAAATAGGTTTTTTCTTGTTCAATATATAGGAATTTCCTCCTCGTGCTTATACAATTAATTTCCAATATATATATAATAAAATATGAATATGTTTAAATAAATAAGAACTAGGATGTCCAGTGCTCTTAACTGTAAAATGTAAAACACACACTTTTGTATACCTACATTTTATTAGAAAATAAAGTAGCCCATAAAAATAAAAATAAATAAAATCTATATATAGGAATTTCTATTTCAATCTTATCTGAACTCACGCCGTTTCTATCGAATTACTATTTACGTGCATATTAGTATCTTTCTTATAATATGCAGACATATGGCCAATAATGATATAGCTTAAAACTTTGTTGGCTATATGAACATGACTTTCATTTAGAATATATTGCTTCCTGCTTTCAGTATATATGTAAATGTTCCAGGCTCATTCCTATCGTCCTCTTTACTAATCTATTCCTTACACAAGATCAGGCTGTCTCCTATAATATTTAACGTGTCGTGTTCCCGTTGGGGATTACAAAGAACGGTATCGTATTTACATATAGTTAATGCGCCCATCGATGCCGCTGCTATCTTTTTCTTGCAGGGCTGTCCGTTGCCTCTCATCTAGCAAGATGATGCTTCCTCCCTGATCTCCTCTTAATTTATAGAGTATTTCAGGTTCGTTATAGTTCGCTGCAGTTCGATTCTTTCTTGTTTTTAATTTGCTGGAGCAGCCAAGCAAATACGACAGCGTTGATGATCATGTTAATGAGGGGCTGGGCCAGTAGTAGCTGGCAAGACGGGAGACGAGAGAGGGGAGACGAGAGACGGAGTTAGCGGCGGCAACTGCCGCTGATCGTGCCACAAGTCGCTGCTGGTGTTTCATATTTTTTTTATTTTTCTTTCATCCACATTTTTTTCACGATTTTTTTTATATTTTGTTTCGTTGAGTATGCAAAAAACCATCAGCGTTGACGCAAAATCAAAAGATCACACAGGATCAATTACAACTAATGATATGGAGACGAGAGACTTGAAAGTTGAGACCTGGCGACTTGGAGACTTGAACAGATTCTGACTGAGCTTCAATTCCGCTGCGTATTCTTTTTATTTCTTATTTTTTTCTTATTATTTTTTTTTTTTACTTTGATTTTGAAGGCTTGACTTGCGACGTCAACGCTCTGACAGGCAGTTCGCTGCATATGCGGGACCCGGTGCTAACAAGTTGCACAGCTAAAATTACCCAATTGATGATGTGGATGGTGGTGGTGGTGGTGGCTGGCTACCCCACTGCCGCTACCCCCTACTCCCCACCGCCCCACTCGCCGCGTTGCTCGCTAAGCAGCATAGGCAGACAGCTGCCCAGAGGCACACAGAGAGAGGGAACAGCAATAACGAGCTGCTGCTCTTCATCATCATGTCGCATCGTTGTCACCTCATGCCCGAAAATTGGCCTACGTTGTTTTTTGTTTTTTTTTTTTGTTATTCTCTCAACATAATTAAACTAATTGTTCCCGAATCCTGCGTTTTGCCTGATGTTGATGTGTGCCTCGTGTGCTCAGTTTCTCAGCGCTCGCATCCTGTGCTGGCTTCATCACAGTGAGCCCACTTGACCGCTTGCCCGTGTCGCATTTTTCTGTTTGATCTTCATTTCGGTCAATGATCTTGAAGAATCCCCAGCGTCCAATTCGCAACTTTTCGGCACTTGCACTTTAAATGTAGAAATTAGGCGCATTTTGGCGAATTCCCAAAAACCAAAAACCAAAAACGAGAAAACAAATCGCCTGCTGCTCAGTTATGTCATCAATGTGATCAGCACATTCCGCAGGGGGCAAAAGTTGAAGTTGTGTTGTAAGCAAGACGTTGATTGAACTTCAGCTCTTTGTCAGCGAGAGAGAAAGAGAGAAAGAGAGAGAAAGAGAGAAAAAGAGAAGAGAGAGAGAGAGAGAGAGAGAGAGAGAGAGAGTCAGGCACAGTCTCTCCCTCGCTTTATCTTTGATTGAACTTCAGCTCTTTGTCAGAAAGAGAGAGAGAAAGAGAGTCAGACTTTGTTTCTTCCTCTCTTTGTCTTATAGTCATTCCCTCTCTCCCTCCCTCTCTCTCTCTCTCTCTTTCTGTGTCTGTGTTTCTTTCGTTTTTGAATGATAATAAATAAATATGCCGAAACACTAATAACACGCTTAAAGATTGGCGCAAGTTGGCGCTTCCTGTGCAGCTCTTATTCCTGCGTTTGCGTTTCGATTTTGATCGTACGTCGAACTTTTAAACTGGAAATTCAAGCGTAGTCTTCTTCTTATTCTACTACTACTACTACTACTACTGCTACTTCGACTGCTGTTGCTGTTGCTGTGGCTGTGGCTGCTGCTGCTGCTGCTGCTTCTTCCTCATCGTCGTCGTCGTCGTGTGTCGGATGCGATTTAATACAATAAAATATCACAATAGTCCTCAGGTCATTTAGTTAGACTTGCAGTTTATCATACACACACATACACACACGCACACCAGCACACACACACACACACACACACATACACACATGTTTAGACCCATACTATGGTTATCCACTTCATATCCCTTTGGCTCTACATTGGGGTCGTCTCTTATAGCTTCAGCCTGAGATCTTCAAGATTGATGTTAACGGAAAACGTCGTTTCTCTCGCTCTTCCTCCTCCTTCTCCTCCTCCTCCGCCTCCTCCTCTTCTACAACTTTGTACTCCTCCAACAATGCTCTCGGCTGCAATCGATGTCCATTTCGATGTCGATGTCGATGTCGATGTGAATTGTCTGTCTGTCTCTGTTTGCTCGCTGTCGCTCCACCTTAAGCCAAACAGGCGACAACAAAATTTACGCTAACTGAATTTTTATAAATATATAAAGTTTACTACTAATATTTTAATTCTATTTTATTTTATTTTATTTTATTTTATTTACAAATCATATAAAGCTTTTGATACGAATTTATTTTTAACAAAGGCCATTGCTTTTCAACTGAAATATTTTGGCAATATATAATATATCATATGAAACATTCTTATCTGTATAAACAGACCTTTTTTATAGTTTTTCAATGTTATTGCCATATAAAGCAATTCATAACCAATTCATAATATACTTTATTAATATATATTATATTATGCAAAACATAAACATACATAGCATATAATATATCTGAACATTTTATCACACTACCCATTATATATAGCAAAAAAATATATGTGTATGTGTACATGTGCATATTAGATATATTATATATATATATTATATATATTATATATATTATGTATATTATATATATTATATATCTATAATATATTTAAAAACTTGTTTATACCATCTTGAATACACCTTGTATATTATATCTTAGTCAATAAATATAGAGAGATATGGGTATAAAATTATGTTTTATAATATATATCTTATATCTCTTTATATATATTATAAATCATATTTGTACACCCATATCTATCTATATAATATATACATATATATTGATTAAGCTCCGCACTCCAAATCATTCTCGACACTTTTGTGTGGTGCACATACGTTTGTTGGCTGGCTGGGCTATGAACAACTTGTTGCATTGTCTGCTGATCGCAGTTGATCGCTTCTGCCGCTTTGCCATGTAGTTAACATAAATGCAGGGCCTAGGCCCAGTCCGCCAAGTGCATTGTAATTGTTGTTGTTGTTGTTGTTGTTGCTGTTGCAAGTGTAAATTTTATTGCATTTCAATTTGGCAACAAGATTTCCCCCTTTTCTTTTGTCTGTCTCTCTGCCTGCCTGTCTGACTGGTCAGCCGGAAAGCGAACTCATTTTTGTCATTTCCGTTCGTCATTTGGGGAGGGGGGCAGGAAGTTTCATAATAATAAAGAAGAGACACGACGCATCAGCCATTTGGTGGGGTCATTTGGATAATGCTGTTAATATCGCTCCAATCCCTTTGGCCCCTTGCCATTTGCCCTTGCCGCTCTGCTCTGCTTGACCTGCCTTAAGCTAGCTCCAAGACGCTTTCTCCATCTATCTCTCCTCTATCTCCTCTTACTCTCTCTCTTTCTTTGTGTCTGCCTGGCTGCCTGGCTGCCCCGCCTGTCGTTACATTGACGTCTTTGCATTTGTTTCTTGTGGATCCTGGGCACGCGCACCTGTATGAAGGCAAAGCAGCTGCCTGCCTGCATTGCAGGATGCGTCGTCGTAAGGATCGCGCAGGTGCAACATTTACCGTTTGCCTCGAACAACTGCAACAGCAACAACAACATCATAGTGTAAGAGCTGCTGCCCCTCGCAGTGGACACACTCCACACTCCACCGACTCCATTCAGATCCTTTTTTTTAAACATCCTTTATGATTTGTATATCTGTCTGTTTTTCTGGCTTTTGTCATTGCTCAACGTTTATTCTTTTTTTAGTTCCATTCAACATGGAAATATTTATAATTTATGTTACAAAATATTTTCATGATTATGCCACTGCTCCCCAAGCAAAAAAAAAGAACAAGCAAGAAGGTGGGGGGATATTACATGATCATCAAAAGAACACCAAGAGAAACACGTCGAACTGTAAATACCCTTTTAGACAGAGCTCTAGCTCTGTTGAAGTTGTATATGTTACAGATATATGCTCCTATATTATTGGGCATTTTAGTATATGCATATATTTGGAGATCTATTTTATCTGTTACCATCCGGAATATATCAATTTAAGCCTTATATAAACGGCTATATTTAAAGATCAATCATCTCTAATCTATTCGAATATCAGACCATATATAGTCATATCCATATAGGCATATTTATTTATGTATATATTAATATTAAATGCACATAAATATTAATATTATAAATTTTGATCAACATATATTCATAAAAATAATATAAAAAGTAAATCTCTCGTGTTAAAGAATTTAAAAAAAAAATAAAAAAATTAATTAAAATTAAAAGATAGAAAGAAAAGATGCAAGACTTTAACAAATATTTTGATTATCGAATTAATAGTAATATTTTTAGGAGAATACTTTTTTTAGCGCAATTTTTAAAACAAAATATATTATTTTTATAAAATATATTATATTATTATATATATATATATGTGTATTCAATATTTATTCTCTATAATTTTAACCTACAAATACTCAACACACTATCAAATGGAATCTAAAATGTGAAGTGTGTGAAAATTTGCAAGGCAATTGCATCGGGTGCTATGGACTGCACAATACACGTTCAGAAATGTATACAACAAATCGATCTATAAAACGAACATTACACAAATCCCATATATACCCTTTGCAGTAGCACTCGGTAACATTCAAAATGTTCAAATTTATGACTTTCTGCGTTTGTAATTAACCCAAAAGTGATGTCAGTTACAGATAGTTAGGATAGGATGGAAGGAGAGCTCGACGATACCTAAAGCCTTTCAGGTAGCAGGTAGAGCTACTGTTTTATTGCTGCTGCTGCTGCTCCTGTTGTTGTTGTTGCTTATGTTGTTTCTCTTCTATTTGCAGGTGGAAAAACATGACATAAACATGCGACAGGGAGCCGTAGGTGGCACCGCTCGCGCCTCCCGCACCACATTTTTTGATTTATTAAGCAAACGAATCTAAACATATTTCAGATCTCTTGACAATTTGATCATGTAATGTGGACGTTTTATTATGCAATCAGTAGCTCAAAACATTAGATCAAGATCAGATAAGAAAAAAAAAAAGAATTAAAAAAAAACTAAACCAAGCCAAGTAGACAAAATAAAATCCAAGACCCAGATACGATTTCACTTTCATGCCTCTTCTTCTTCAACCTCTCCGTCTACATTTATTGTGTTGACAATTTCCTATGAAAATTGAATTTGAAATTGATATGTTGACATTGATATGCCCATCTATAAAAAAAAAAAGAGAATTTGTTGCTACTCGGGGCGTGCCTTGGCCCAACAATATAAAAGGAGTTCAAGTTCTTCTTCTGCTTCTTTTTGATTTTTTGTGTGTCGCATTGCCTTTCAATTTCATTCGAAATATTCGAAATATCGCGGTAGTTAAAGTCTTCATTGGGCATTGAGAAAATTGTTATCAAGCTGATTTATGATTCCCATTCCATATACTAGAAGATGCAACAATTCCCATACTATAATAACTAGCAATGCTTTGATAGTTAAGATTTATGCTTTGAGAGTTACATAAGAGTGAATTGAATACTTTGAGCTGAGTTTGAAGTCGAAGGACTTCAATGACCAAGTTTAAATTTCAATTTTTATCGATTTTCAAAGCAAATAAAAATAACTTGTAAACTTGCCCTAAATACTTCAGATCTTCCTGCGCTCAAAAAATTCATACCCTGACAGCCGGACCGTCCTAAATCGTACTTTAGTTTACGAAAACTTCTGTTGACTGTTAGACAAACATTATCTAAGGCTTTGCTCGTTGTGCCCCAGGACCTGCATCTTCTCTACATCATCATGTTTGTCCTGGCCCAAATGTTTACTCTCAACTAATCCTTTTCCCAAACAGCAGCAGCCAAAAACATTTTCTTAGCTGCCCAGCTCAACAATATTGCGCAAATATAAACTGAGCAGACAAACAGAGAGAGAAAGAGAGAGAGTCTTCAGTGCTGTTCAATGGCATTGTTGATCGATCTCGTCTACTTGCAGGCTGTATCAATAAGATATATGTATATACACATACATATATCATTGTGTTTGACTGTAACCACAAAAATTGGCACAAAACGCTGTTATTCCACAGGCTGCTACTTCTCAGAATATCTCTGCATCTCCACCTTGTCTCACACGTTTTTTCTCTGGGAAAAATCTCAGCCGTTGTGTGCGTGATGTTTTGTGCAATGTTGCGATTTTCTGTTTATTTTGCCTGCTTTTCTATGCGTTTTCATTTTCATTACAGTTTTTTATGCAATTCTCTGCGCCTTCCTGGAACTGCCAAAGGATTAATCACGTTGTTTCTATTGCCAGCGCATGTAAAGGGTTCTCCTTCGATTTCATATTTTTTTGCTAAGCTGCTTGCCTGACAGATGTCCAGAGCTGAAACACTTAAGAGTTTTCCTGTCACGTGTTTTCCTTTTTTTTATAGACGATAGACGGATTTTATAGATGGATATAGATAAAGTTGTAACCTGCCTGCAGACTGGTTAAGCTGCTTCTTTTATTGCTTCTCTCTTTTGTTCCTATTTTAAAAGTAAATTGGCCATTAGCTCAACTTAATGAATCTGATTTGCTTAAGTTGTTCTATTAATTTAATTTTTTTTTTTAGCTTCTTCTGTTATAAACATGTTTCTCTCTTTGACTACTTAAATTGCTTCGTTAATTACTTCTCTCACGCTTAACTTTTTTAAGCCGAAAATAATAATATTTTCTTTTCTATACAGGAAACTAAGTTTAGCTGAATTTTTGGCTGAAATGTTTTGTTTTTAATTGCTTAACTTCTTTAGTTGCTACTTTCTTTCATTGAAATAAAAGAAACTGCGTATAATATACATTTGCAAAATTTTAAATATATTGAACTAAAAAACTTTAACAAAACATCCCAGCTATGTGCAGATCGTGTTGCTTATCTAAATGCTTCTCACTTCCGCTTTCAGCTGCAATGCATATCAACTTTTCATACAATCTATGAATCTATGAAGTTCTTTCCTATTTCCTTATGAACTGGACGTGAAAGCATTGTTTAGTCATTTGATGCATTAGTTCTTGCAATTTGGTAATTTCCCACAGCTCAACTTATTCAATTTGCTTCTCTCTGTTGACTGTAACTTTTCGAACCATTATCTAATCAATCAATCAACAAATTGTACAGCATTTCATCCTATTTCTTTTAGCTATAGTTTTGAGCCCATTTATCATAATATTTTAGCTTATTCATGAGCTTCTTTCTGCTACCATTTACTTCTCATTTCCTATTCCTATGGACATTAAATCATTGTCTAGTTTTTTTTTTCACTATTTCTTACAATTTGGTAGTTTTTTCACTGACTGCTGACTGTATTAAGTAATCAATTTTGCTGTATAGTTTTCACCCGATTTCTTTTAGCCGTAGTTTTGAGCCCATTTATATTGCATAATATTTGCGCTTCCTCATGAGCTTCTTTCTGCTACCATTTACTTTCGCTTTCCAGTTTATATGGACATGAAATCGTTGTCTATTCACTTTTTGCACTAGTTCTTATAATTGGGTAATTTTTCCACAGCTCAACTTTTTCAATTTGCTTCTCTCTGCCAATTGTTATTTTTCAAACTTTGCCATCTTCTATTCATTTTTGCTGTACAATTCACATACCCATTTAATTTGCTTCAACTCAGTTAGCTTCTCTAATTAGCTGCTCTCAGCTGCCTCTTACTTCCGATTTCCTTATATATTCCGTAGTAATTTCTGCTCTAATTTCTCTGCCCTGTTTTCTTTGGCCTGTTGGCCTGTTGGTCGCGTGGTCTCGGCGACACTTGAGACTCTTGTCTCTTATCGAAACGGCGGCATGTAACAAAAACTAAAATTCGCCCTCAGATGTTGCCGCAACTAAGGAGCAAGTCAAGTGTCTGCTCCTGCTCCCGCTCCTGCTGCTGCTGCTGCAATCCTTGAGATGTTTGTTTATTTAACAGTGCACAAATTAGACGACAAGCGAGTCAGCTACAGACGACGGCCAACTGCAGAGAGAGAGACTTCAACTGGCTATCTATCCACTTGACCATTTGTTTTTTGGGACGCGCCTATTTAGATAAGAGCCTTTAAGTCCTGACTAGAACTCTGGGCACACAGCATGCTTCATGCTTCATGCTGCTGCTGTTCTTGTTGTTGTTTCTGTCTCAAATGTTGCCGCCCCGCTGCCAAACTTAATTGTTAATGCAGATACATTTTGGTATCTAGGGCATGCCACTTGCTGTAGCTGTAGCTGTAGCTGTAGCTGCAGCTATATCTATAGCCTCATAAACATATTGGCCAGCAAATTTTGCGCATCAGCGGCTAATTAAGTCATTTAGCCAGCTCGTTAGCTGAGCTCTTGGGTCGTCCTCGTCGACGTCGTCGTTGTTGTCGTTGTCGTCATCATGAATTCTAGACAACAAAAATTCCGCATAAATTCCAAGCTCACAAATCACTTTTATAATGGACTCTGGCTTTAGGAAGCAGTTCCGAGTCGTTGTCTCCAGCTTCTTCGACGTCTTCTTCTTCTTCTTCTTCATTTCCATTTCCAGCTTCAACTGCAGTCGCTTTCGCTTTTTTTTCTTCTTCAGCTCCGTTTGATGCCCAGCGCTATCTGCGGCGACATGGCGATAAACAGTGGCAAAGAAATCGCTGCACCATTTCGTACAGTGTATATATATATACATACATACATATATGTCTGTATATACTTATATATGTGTCTGTGTTTAGAGTGTATCTGCTAATGAAGGACTGGGCGTAAAGTGCTTGATTGGCATAGACCACACAGCGCATTTGAGAAATTCATTTGATAGCAGCCAAACAGACGGACGGACAGACAGATGGACGGACAGACAGGCAGACCGAGCGACAGGTAGCTCTCTGCGGTTTTTGGTTAGACCAAAAGGCTAAAGCGGCTAAAAAGGCTAAGAACTCGCAGCTCATTTTTGGCTGCTTGTCTTGTTAGGCTAATTGACTTCTTCGTGGCCCGATTTGGCCATCGAGTTCCCTGGGGACCACCTTGAACGCGTGTTTATAAGTTGTTTGCCTCAACGGATGACAAGCAACCGACAAATGGCCAAATGACTAACTGGCTAACTGGCTAACTGCTGGCTGGCCGCTTTGCCAATTGGCCAACTGTCTGAGCAACGCTTTAGCAGCTCAATTAATCAGCTTTGAGGGGTACTTAGCCACAGGTGTGTCCAGGGTGTGGGAATTTATCTGTATTCCTTTGCTTTTCCTTTCCACAAAGAACACCTTTGCGGCACTCTCTAAAACAAATGCTGCAACGTCGGACAACTTAATTTGCGATCAACGTTCGTTTATCGCATATAATAAGGCAGTGGAAGCCAAGGGTAGCCAAGGCTAATAGTCTACATTGTGGCTAAAAACTTATAGGTTAGTTTATGACAGATATTAGATAAGAAAATAGCTTGTATTAGCTCATATACGTATGAGAGTTTTAAGAATTTGAAATGTATACTTGCTAACATTATATATATACATATATACCAATCGGGGGCTTGGCAAGTCGGAAAACAGATTTGGCACAGTTTGGGCCGTAAATGAGTTTTCTGCAATCGGTAAAGTCCGACTTCAACGTTCTTACTTGTTGTTTTTCTCTGCCAGTTTATTTCCCTCTCTCTCTCTCTCTCTCTTTCTCTCTCTATCATACTCTGATTCTTTTTTGCTGTCTCTCCATTGCTATCTTTCTTGTTCAATCTCAGATACTTTCTTTTTGTCTCTCTCACTCTCACTTCAGCTTTCTCTCTCATAATATTTTTCTATATTTCTTTATCGCTCTCTCTCTCTCTCTTTTTATTTCTTTACTATTTTTCTCTTTC
The DNA here is from genome assembly GCA_035045345.1 of Drosophila hamatofila. Classification (NCBI taxonomy): domain Eukaryota; kingdom Metazoa; phylum Arthropoda; class Insecta; order Diptera; family Drosophilidae; genus Drosophila; species Drosophila hamatofila. Next base: position 4,310,820 of record JAWNPA010000041.1, read on the forward strand.
TCTAACAATTTGCTTACTCTTCTTCTCTCTTTATCTCTCTCTCTCTTTCTATTTTTCTCTCTCACTGTATTGCTCATTTTCGCTTTCTCTCTCATAATGTTTTTCTATATGTCTTTCTTTTTCTCTTTCTCTCTTAATCTTCATTGCCTACCAATTTTCTCACTTTCTCTCTCTCTCTCTCACACACTTTTTCTCTCTCTCTCTCTCTGTATATCTTGCTCTATCTTTTGCTCTCTCCGCTCTCCCTCTCTCTTTTTCTCTCTTCCACTCTCTTTATATGAATTCCAACTGGAATTCATATTTTTCCTATATTCTCTACTTATTTTAACTCATAGACCCTAGAGAATAAACAACAATGGTAAAAAAAAATAAATGCAATTTGTCAAATCAAACTATAAATTGAAAGAAGAAATATATGAATCGTTGCAATTCACATAGATATATGGTATATACATACGTACATACATGTAATGCTCGTCTAAATATGTCATACTATATCTAGTTTATGTTTGTTAAATACCATTCGTAAAATCCGTGGAAAATGCAACAAGAGAGCATAGAAAATCGGTCAATTGAACAATTGTTTACACAATGTTCGACAAACGCACAGCATGTGGGCACATTGAAGGGCAAATGGATTCCCAAAAGGTAACCCAAAAGTCACAATGCAAAAGATAGCGAAGCAGGCGAAGACGACAGAAAGAAAGAAACAAACAACAAAAAAAGAAGCAAAAATCACGCAATTCGAACAATGGGAAAACTGTAAGAAAATCCTGAGAGAAAAAATGCTGAAAGGGAACTTTTTTAATTGAGCAAAAATACAAACAAGTGCAAAAATATAAATTCACAAAAGGAAGCAAAGATAATAAATCCGAAGAGAACACATGAAAAGAATGGAAATAGAAGAAAAATGTTGATATAGGGGCGTTTCGCCTGTTGTTTGGCGAGGGCATGTTTTGAGTAAACATTGCCATGTGCATAGAGAAGAACCCTGGCTGCAGGAGAATAGAGAGGGTCACACGACTGGGGAGTGAGTCCATTCATAGGTGAGATATGGTGTCTGGTCAGTTGATTGTTGTTTTGTTTTTTGACCAAGCAGAAGCAAATAGCAAAAATATATATACGAAATGCACAAATCATTTAATCAAACAAGCAGCCAGGGCTTCCGTCTGTCTGCAACTAAGCGAACAATCGAGACCATGAAATTCCGTGAAATTGCACAAGAGCTGTGCAAGCCAAGGGGGAGAGCCCAAAATATGTCTGAGATACCATACAGACAGCATGTCTATCTATAAGCAAGAGCGGAGCCAAAGGGAGTGATCCATTTCCTTTTTATCACAACAAATACCCTATTTCTATTTATATACTATCTGTAAGCAAGAGCAGAGAGAGAGAAGCAGAAAGGGGCTGAGTGACCGACGGTGATCCATCTACTTTCATTTAGAAAGCCTCATATCTTACATCTATCTATGTATTATCTATGCCTATCTATCAGAGAGAAAGAAAGAGATAAAGAGAGAAAGAGAGAGCAATAGAATGAGGGAAAGAAAGGGTGAGGGAGGAAGAGGGAGACCGACAGTGATCCATCTTCTTTCATTTAGATCCACATTCTTTATGTAACATCCCTTATAAAGCCTCAATTCTGAAAGTTAACCCATGAATCTATCTATAATATATATCTATATCTATGCCTATCTATAAGCAAGATCAGAGAGAAAGCACTAGCTCTAGCTACAATAGCAGCTAAACGGTATCGATTCACAGACGGAGGGCTATGGATCAAAACTAATATACACTATTCACTTCTTAAGCGCAAAAAAAAAAAAAATTTTAAAAATTACAACCAAATTAATAAGTTGAGATTGTTTTAGCTTGAATCAATATAAATATAAATAATAATGAAACATTCAACATTTACATTTTTATTTCTATTCATATTTTAGAAATTCCTGTAACTCAATTGCTGCCTATTTTTAAACATGAAAAGTCATACAAATACATATATTGAAGCTCAAATCCTTGTTTCATAGCTCAAGCATTCCATGCTCTAAGCTGACTAGACTCAAGTGCACCTAGATAGATCATAGTTTATGAGCTCAGCTTACTTTTACATTCACTTACATTGCACTCTCGATTATTACAGAACATAAATTTAAAAACAACTTATGATTAATCAAGAGCAAACCAATAAAGAGAGTAATAAAACAAGAGCAAGTCTTCCAGCTGCTGCTGCTGCTGTGTGCTAATCTTATCAACAGGACCATAATTTGCTGTGAGCAGAGACAGAGCCTGGATGCAGCCATATCTTATCTGGCAGGAGTACCAACTGCCAGACAGCAAGTGCCAGAACAGCGATTAGAGGTTAATTGCGAGCCTCTGTCTTAGAGCCGAGCTCTTGTCCGCCTGCTCCTGTCTAATTACAAGTGGCGCAGCATGCATAAGGACACGAGACACAGGGCACACAATTGCTGGCGACAGCAAGTAGTCCTTGTCGTCGGCATACTTCAGTAGCTGCAAATCCTTGAGCTACAATTCACTTTTGACGCATTCAGGACTCGAGCCATCAACTCAACGCGACTCGATCAAGCGTTGATCATTCAACTGCATTTAGATCCTCGTTCGAGTAACAGGAGACGGCATCAGCTAAATGCAATGGCCCGTAAATATTTCTAAGCCGAAAGCAACAAAAAGAAACCAAAACCTTTTGCCAATTCTCCAGGATGCAGTTAAGCGTATCTCTCACTGAAAAAAACGGGTTGCGGTAATTACACCAAATGAATTTGCCACAAAAGAATAACCAAAAGAGGAGGAAAAAAAACTTCATCACAGGAAATCAACGCTTGACATAGAAATCAGCAAAAAAAAATAGAGTTATTAACAAAAGAGTTGAGCCAGGCGATTTGCTCTGAAAAGCAGGGGGTTAGCTATAAAGTGCCTGAGCATCATTCACAATAGCCAAAGAAATCAATTTAAAATATGATTTGTGCTCTATTAGAAATCTATATAATATAATTTGTTTAAAGAGCTGACTAAAGAGCTAGAGAAACTATAGATGTTGAAGGCTTAAGACATAGTTGTAAAATACGTAATTTATGGATAGGTTTAAAAGAATTTCAGCTGTGAATTATGAACAGCGCTCAGCCTTATTGTAATTTTTACATTATAGATACCACCTCATCTTCCTCACCAAATTTACAAAGAAAAAAAAAAAAAAAAACCTTTTTAAATGCACAAGTAAATGTTGGCGAGAGGCTACCGCACAAAGCCGGGTAGCACTATGTTCAGGGTCGGATCATACTTATTAATGTCATGGGGCCAAGGTGGTTGTGGGGGCCCTTAAAATAGAGCTCAATATCTCAGTGACAAGAATGAAATATTATAAAAATTATGAGTTACTTATGTACTTGATTTTAATGAGAATTAAGAATACATAGCGTATATTAATTATAATTATAGTAATATAAGTATATATAATTATAGTATATAAACTTATTGTGATTTCTTATGCGCAAAACTCCTAATAGGAGATTCAAAAGAGAGATGTCGCAACCAAGCGGGAAATGATATGAGGTTGAAACCTTTGCAATAAATACATACAGTCGATGATGTTTAACATGAAATAGAGCCGCTTAAAAGATCTAAATAGAATTGCTTCAGTATTTATTATATTACTAGAGTAGTAACTTGATCTTACGTTTTTCCTTTTAAAATTGGTAAAAAAAAAAAAAACAGCAATTTACAAAATTTTTCTGAACGGGTAGTGAAGGCCCTAGGGGCCCTGGCCTCACTGGCTCCTATGATAATCCGGCCCTGACTATACTATATACCTATATTGTATATATCATATAATATCAAAAGCAGACCAAATTTCAATTCGTCTTCTCTCACGTGTTGCGTTGGCGTATCTTAGAATTCTATCACAAAAAGTTAGCCTAAAGCAACAACAGGATATGCCCAGCCTAATGCTAATTGGTGCAAAATGAAGAGGGCATACTCGATCCCTTAAGTTCAGCTTGAGAGTGCTCCAAGGCCTCTCATTTAGTTTGACTCCTCGTTTGGAAGTCTCGTTTTGGTTGACGCAAATGTAGAAGAGAAATTACTAGGGGGAACAAGGGGGAACGAGGAGGAATATACAATCCAATAGGACCTGCAAAAGTAACCACAAAATAAAATACCTTGTTGCCAACTTAGAGGGGCGTTGGTAGTTGGTGGTCGTATATGCTTGCCTATACGATATGCCGTGGTAAGACGCTCTCTAAAATAATATAGGTGAAATATAGAATAAAAATAATAAAATAATAGAATTTATAATAAGAGAGATAAGAAGCTATCTTGTTAAGCTTCTGGGCAATTCTATAGGAAGCCTATTTTATTTCTGTTATATTATTTTTTATTATTTTTATTCCATTTTTAAATATTTTTATTTCAATATTCTTATACCCTTAGCCTATTGAAAATGAGAAATCAGGGTAGAATGGCTTTCCTAAAATGTCCGTCTGTCTGTAAGTACGAACTCATCGATCTCTGAACCCATAAGGGCTAGAGACTAGACATTTTTTGTGGATCGAGTTAAATCAGCCATACTCAGAATACAGGGTAACTCCTAGTCTAACAATCTACTCTACTCTGACTTTGTTTAATTAGATCTCAATTGTTTGTAATTTGTCTTAGTGAATTTCTTAACGCATTTGCTTTGATTGATAACTGATCAACAAATAATCATTAAACAATTAATTTCATCTCCCGTACATAAATGCGATGCTCATCTTATCAGACCTTCCACATCTTTGATATTATTTCCCATTCTTAATTGTTAAGCTCATACCGCCGCAATAAAGCTTAAAGCCTACTGTCAAGGCCACATACAGGGCATAGGCATACATAAATATACACACGTATACAAAGCAAAAAAAAAAGAAGAGAGATTTAATTGGAACATACACGAAATTTCTGGTTGAAATCGTTGCAATCTCGTCCAGGAATCAGAGATGCGTGCACTAATTAAGATCCATCAATGCGAAACAATTTCGAGTGTCCTCTACGTTGCGACATGTAAAAATTATGCTAAAAGTGAAGCGAGCCGAGCTGTTGTTGTTGTTGTTGTTGTTGTGCTGCGACTTCTGTTGCGAGTCCTGGACCCGAACTTCATTTAAATGGTGGGGACCATCCTGCATACGGCATACTGGCTAGATGATATATAAGGCGTAACGCAACCAGTTCATTCAACACCTGCAGCGGCGCGACTTCAAAACGCGCGTGCGCACAGTGGCAAAGGACAGCGCAGGAGACGTGACAGGAGTAGGGGTAGGAGAAGGGACAGGAGTAGGGGTAGAGTCAAGGAACAGGGGACAGCAGTAGCCAGGGTAGGTGCTAGATGCGATATAGAGGGGAATGGACACGCGGGCAGAAAAAGTCATTGATTTCATTTGTGTGCTTGTGTGTGTATATATATATATATATATGTATGTATATGTGTGTGTGTCGCCCGTTGCCCGTTACCCGTTGTGCCACACGCGGCTCATTAAAAACCTACGGGCCGGCAACGACTTTTCCCTCTCTCTGTCGCTAACCCTCTCCCCTACTCTCCCTCTCGCTCTCACTTTTTCTTGCTATACCTTTTCTTCTTCCTCTGTCCGCTACTGTCCCCTTTCCTATTCTTGTTTCTCACAGCAAGGTCATTCTGTTCTACAAATTAAAGTGGTTGCATTTTTGTGCATATACACTAGCAATATAGGGCATAGGGCATATCACATGAATTTAGATACTACTACAAATAAGAATTATTTTTTTAAATATTAATATTTATTAATATTATTTAAACAAAAAAATAAAAAATAAACTATTTATAATTCATAAAATTAATTTATATGAAACAAGAAAGAATGCTCTAGTCGAGACTGGAATATAACGTACAGACAGACAGACGGACGGGTCTAAATCGACTCAGCTCGTCGCCCTGATCCAGAATATATATACTTTATGGGCTTTGCCACGCCTCCTTCTGACTGTTACATACATTTTAACAAAACCATTATGGCCTGACTTCCCATTTTCAATGGGTTCAGGGTATAAAAATGGTCTCAAATTATTGCTATGTAAAAGTCTAGTCTAATAGTGCATTTTACAGAGACACTTCTAATAGAGTTTTATAGTCCAAATAGTTGACATCGGATAGAAATTTTATAGAGTATACTGTTGTCAGAGGAAAGAAGACCCGAGTTGCATTTCTATCCCGGTAGAGTTACTTAAACGACTATATAATACTTGTATCTGTCTTATCAGCAATATTTATATCAATCTATGCTTAAATTTACTTGCCAACTTTGTATTAAGGGTATTCAAATTTTGCTTCTCTACTCGTGCAATTTTCATTAAGAGTATTCATTATTCGCTTCTCTATTTTTCATGCATTTAATTTAGTTTTCCTTCCTTTTTTTGCTTTTGTTATTTAATTTCCAAATTTTATATATGTATATATTTTTTTATTTTGTATCGTGCCTAAAGTTTCAGTTTAATTACCGGCCGCAGTCTTTTATGCCAAAATTTGCATAATTCCGCCTGCTGTTGCCGATCGCTGATTAAATCCTTTATGAAGGACCCTCGTTGCGCGTGCGCATTGCGCACCATTCACTCATTTGCTCACCCCTAACCCCGTTCGCCTCGTACCCTCTTCATCTATACCGTCCCTGCCCTTCCTCTTTTTGTCACTCTTCAACCAGCGGCAACAAGTTTGCGCCCAAAAGCTTTATTTTACCCCGTTTTAATCAGTTATTCAAATAGATTTCATTCCATTTTCAATTGTTAGCGCATTAATTTCGCGCATTGTGCACCACACATCACTTCATCCTCTCTTACCCTCTATCGGTTAAAAAAAAGTTGCAATTACACATGCCCAGAGCCATATAGGGTACCACTTTTTTAAGGGGTGGGTAGGCAGAATACAAAAATCTCGACAAATAATTAAATATATACATATATACTTATTTGTGTATGTATGTATGTGTATATATTCAGGTTTCGCCTATGCTGACTATTCACGTGACCTACGTCTGATTTGAATGCTTAAAGTGTTAACAGATCAATAGAACATTAAGTTTCTATTAACGGGACGAGAATTGAGGAATTCAAATATAAATAAATAATATAGATAAAAAACTTGACATTCCAAACTGAAAAGTAAAACTGAATTCCTCAACTTTCGACCCGTTAATAGAAACTTAATGTTCTATTGATCTGTTAACATATATATATATATATATATATATATATATTTTTTTTTTATATATATATATATATATTTTTTTTTTTTTTTTGTATATATATATTTTGTATAATCTCAAAGATAACAATTTAAACTGTATAATTTCAAGTTTACTTAAAATTGATTATTTATTTTAAATTTCCAAACAAATTTTACAGTTTTATGATTTTTTTTTAAATTCGAAAACTCTAAATCTTAAATATTTATAAATGCTCATAAGAAACCTTCCTGTAGAAATTCTTCTTTGACCTATTGGAGTCTAAAACATACTATAACTGTCTTTATATACCTATTGGAGTCTAAAACATACTATAACTGTCTTTATATACATATATATATACAGCTGTGTTCACAAAAATAGCAGTGCAGTAGATGCTAACAGAAGTTGCAAAAATTTTTGCATTTTTGTTACTTTGCTTTTGTAAAATGGAATATAGACAGGATAAACGAAAAATATCCATTAATTTTACTATGTTTTGGTGCATTTTTCGTACTTTTGTGCTTATGCTCATTAATTTTGCTGTTCACAAAAAAAAAACAGTTTTTCGTTTAGTTGAGAAAAGAATAAATATGTATATCTATAAATATATAGGTGAATACATATATAATGAATACAATCAAATATTGAGAATAAATTATATAAATTATTTATATGCCTACATCTAAAAAAAAAAATCTATAAATCTGCTAAACTGTCAATTAATGCTTATAAGAAAAACCTTTTTTTTCTTCAAAACTATCTAGTAATTCGAGTAAAAAACTTTTCACTGGCTAGACTGACATTGATTACCCTTAATTAAATAGATTAAGAATTGCTAATCAACCATATACATTAAATTTGTAGCGTACACAACAAGGACACGAAAACAGAAAAAAGCTCAATACAAAAGTTACTGCCGCCCCAGTAACAGCAACAACAGCAGCAACTTACAATAGCCAAATACACACACACAAACACATATACTATATATGTACATATGTATATACATATGTATACAAATATGCATAGTCATAGGACAAAGCGTCACTAATCCTGTTGGAACTTAATGTGCAGCAGCGTAGGCTGACAAGCGATCAAGCTGATGGCATGCGCGCACACTCACACACACGCACACTCACACACACGCACACTCACACAGACGCACGCACATGCACCCAATACACTCACACACACACACAGACAGACTCATATACACTCTCTTAAAATTACCGCGTGGACATTTGTTGTTGACAAAATGCCAGAGCAACAGCAGCAAACTCCAATAGGGGTTGCTGCACGTACCATTTGCTGATAGCGAGTAGAGAACGTGGCCTGGACTGACGACTGTGCTCCTGGCTCCTGGCTCCTGGCTGCGGCTGCGGCTGCGACTGCGGCCGTGGATGGATAATAAGGAGCACACTTTGAGCGATTGCAGCAGGAGCAGATGTTTTTCGCGGCTGCCAATGGCCGAAGAGCACGGGACACGCGGAACACGCGGGACATGCCAACAATGGGCATTAGGCGGGCAGGCAAACCCAAAAGCCGAGAGACCCCGAGCGACCCCGAGCGACAGCAACAAAGCATAATAAAAACAACAACAAACAAGTAATCAATGTGCTGTCGGGGAATGAACGACGGTGGAATACACGCTCAAAAACTATTAGCTATTTGCCTATGTCTAGACTCTATACGAGAAGAGAGTAGCTGAGAAGAGGAATTCAAAGATATTAGGCGAAGAGAAGAACTGAGCTGACTCTAGGTCTAGAGTCTAGACTAATATCTGAATTTATTCAACATGCAGTCGACGGCAAAAGTATTTTGACAAAATAAAATACATTTATTGTGCCGTTTTCACTACTATTTTGATAAGCTACAAAATCTACTACAAAATCTCACTACTATTTTCATGAGCAGAACTACTAATTTCACTACTATTTTCATGAATACTACCTAAAAATTTAACTACTATTTTTATGAACACTAATTTCTACTACTACTATTACTACTAATTTCACTACTATTTTCGTGAACACTACTACAAATTTCACTAATATATTTACCACAAATATCACGACAATTCTTTTCTACAAATTTCACTATTTTCAGCAGCACAACTCCAAAATTTCACTACTATTTCCATTAGCACTACTACAGATTTCACTACTATATTTACTACAAATTTCACTACTTTTTTTTTCTTCAAATTTCACAACTATTTTCATGAGCCCAACTCCAAAAACTCACTACTATTTTCATGAACACTGCTGTCTATACCGCAGACTCCCCTAATCTCTCCAGCTTCAAATGCCGCAACCAATATACTCTTCTCTATGCTTCATGAGCCAGCAAAGGCTACGCAAAAAAAAAAAAAAAAAAACAGAAAAAACCCTGGTGCCACCATTCGCAGTGGTTGTTGTTGGCGTCAAACCGGTCGCTCGATTGGTCCTCTCTCTCATGGGCCGATCAGGATCGCGTTGTCCTGTAGCGAAATGCAATGCTTTTTCCACAAAAAAAAAAAAAAGTCATATAGATTCATTTGTTGATTTTACTCGGATTGAGGGTGAGCCAGGCATATATATTATATATATACACACACATATATATATATATATATATTTGTATGTACATAGTTTTATTTGATGCCAACTGTCCCGTCAACCCCCAACGCCCATTGGCATGCCGCCTAATGGTGTACCTGGCCGACTTTCATACCTTTGCACGTGCACGTGCAGCAGCCCCTGTTGATGCTGTTGATTGTATTTTGTTGTTTTCGTTTTTCACTAGAGTTTTTCACTTTGAATTCCCATTACGAATTTCAATATTCGCTCTTCACATTCCATTGTTGCATTTGGCCAACAACTCAAATGCAAATCTCTTTCCATACGAATGCACACTTTGGGCGCATGCCGTTTGGCATTTAGATGCCCAAAGACTTATGGGAATCGTAGAGCATATGCAGGCGCTTTAGTCTGGCTGCTGTGTGAAAGAAATGCTAAAACAGTAAGTGCAATCATATCTATACTTGGTAGTAGGTCAATAATATAATCATGTAAATGTATGAATATCAAAAATGTATATGGAATATGGTTTAAGTTAGAGCTCAATTCCTCCGAGTAATAAAAATCATTGCAAATGAAACATTAACTTTAAAAACATATATGTATATATATATATAACTTATGTCTATTTTCTTCACTCTTATATGTGAATTTTTCTATTTTTTTGTGCATCAATTTTTTCAAAATTCATAATTATTATTTGCAATGCCTGAACTCAACTCAACTCAACTTGCTGAGAATTGAATTGATTAAACAAAAACAATAACTTAAACACATATGAATTTCAACTTTTTTCGACTTAACGATAACCTTTTCTTTCGTCCTCTGCCCTCAGAAACATCTCCAAAAACCCCTTTGCGAAGCTCTCTGAATCTCCGTTTACATTTCATGCGCTGCCCACTTGACATTTCTTTTGGCATTCCCAAGGGCTTTTACAATATTTTTCAGACACTTTTCCGCTGCTGCAAAGGGATTTCCGTTGAAGTTTCCTTAATCGAATGCGCTCGCTCACTCATAAATTCATAATTCCACACGCACTCAAACTGAGTACACACACACACACGCACACACACATACATATATCAATATATGTATATATATTTATAGAAACTGAAATTTATGTGCGCACAGATGCCCAAATCGAAAGCAAGAAGCAAATCAGCAGGACACTAAAGTACAAGGACACTTGAGTTGACGACAAGTAGGAGATGTGGAAATGTTGAGCAGCGTACATGGAGCTATATATAACATAATATGTATATGAACATACCTATATACATACATCTATATATATATTTTGAGCAACACGATCGGCTAATTTTATGTAAGAAATATTTTCGAAAGTGTTTGCCTGATTGATTTAGGGCCGGGCGGCTGTGACAGACATATCGAGAGAGGACTCTCTGCTTTCACTCCAATTTCAAAATGCTGCTCACACACACACATATTCCCATATTCATATTCATATTCATATTCATTCATCTATGGCCAGTTCCCAGTGAAATCGATGCCAGCGCATGCAAATAAAACAAACCCTAGACAAATCTTAGAGGAGATCCTTCTTTTTTTTTTTTTTTTTTAATATCTATTTACACAAATTGTTGTACTTTCTCAAAGAAGGCAAAGCAGGATGTGAGCCACATAGAATTCGAAAGTTAAATGATGCTAAAAATGCTCAAAGAAAAGGTAAGAACTCTGCTGACGGGCATTACCGACTGCAGAATACTCATTCACGAACCAAGCCCATTTTTTTGCTATATATATATATTATCAATAGAGGATGTCAACAGTAATTTTGAGTTTCTAGCTCCAAAATTGTAGACTATTGAATTCGTCATATCTCTTTAGTCTTAGTCTTCAAATTTCAACTCTCTAGCACTTTAATAACCATGGTTTCTGAAAAACAGGAAAATGCATTTTCCAATTTACCACGCCCCTAGTGGGCGGATCGGGAAAATCTTGAGACTTTATAATTCGAGGCTATACACGAGTATATGTTACAGATTTCAAGTCTGTAGCTCAAATAGTTTGACATTGCACAAAACCAATATACTCATTTCACTTTCGTGAAAAAGGTATAACAATAAGGAAAATGAATGAAATGAATTGAGAAATATTTAGAAAATAAATTCATTTAATCATAAGACGAACGAAATATTTAAAGAAGAAATCTATTCAACCATCAGTCGAGCAAATAGAACTAGTTCAAATTGGCTATTCATGTTGATCAAGCATCTATAAGACAAATGTTAAGGGTTGATAACCACCATAAATTTCAACATATTTTCGATCTGTCACTTTTTTCAACTATGAAAATTATATATATATATAATAATATAATAATTATTATAATGCTTAAAATAATCGCTCAGCTTTCAACCCTGCTAAAAAAAAAAAAGAAACTAGTTCATATTTTAATGCAACAAAAAAATACTTTCAAGGGGTTGCTTTACTCACTCTACTATCATCATCATCATCATCATTGTCAGTATTGTCATCATCATCTTGCTGATCCTTAGCTTTATTTATTTATGATTATTATTTGGTGATAGTGCCGAGAGGCGAAACGCTACTTGACTCGTTTGCTTGCATAAAGGACAACACATAATATACATATATATATATAAGCATATATGTGCTTTACTCCTTTAGCTGAAGGATATACATAAGCTCCTTCATAAGGCAAAGCCACAGGCGTGTCGTGACGGTAAAGTGGGACGCAACCAAGTCAAAGCCTACTCAACAACAAAAGCGATCCGGAAAACACACACACACACATTCACAACTGTTAAGAAAAAAAAACAAGAAATAAGAAAATAAAAAACGAGCCTTATTTGCAATGAACGAAGCTTGAATATCCTTTCAATATATGTTGAAGCAGATACGATAAAGCTCATCAAATAGTAAATAGTTAGTAAGTAGATAGTAAGTAGTTAGTAATTAAGTCAAATCGAGGTTTTCTCCCCACACTTTCGTTGTAAATCAAAACACAGAAAAAAAGAAATTCTATAACTCTACTTCTCATGCTCATATACTTAGCTAAAATACTCTACTCGATATACACTATTCACGAAAAGAAAAAAAAGGACCTCAGTACGCTACAGAGTTCCTTTCGTCTGTTCAAACCGGTCGACCTCATCCTCAGCCTTAGCTACGTAAGACGTTTCCTTGAACTTTTCAAGTGAACTCAAGTTTTATAAAATGTGTAGCAAGTACACAAACACACACATACACATACAGGCACACTTAAAAGCTGTGTATGTTTCAGGTCTAGGCTCAACTACCTGAAAGGCACAACGGTAGCACTCATGTCCTTGCCTTTGGCTCAGACTCCAGCCAAGGCATAGATCACAAGAAAAAGTAACCAAAAACAAGTAAGAAAACTCTAGTCGAAAGTGCTCGACTAGATAATACCCTGAACCAAACAAACACAAAATACATTTAATATGGTTAAATACTTAGACTTCAATATATATATATTTGAAATATATTGAAGTCTAAGTATTTAACCATATTAAATGTATTTTGTGTTTGTTTGGTTCAGGGTATTATCTAGTCGAGCACTCTCGACTAGAGTTTTCTTACTTGTTTTAATAGTGATGATACTTTGCAGCATGTACATACATATGGATAAATTGGAACATGTATATGTAAGGGTGTATGTGTGTAACGCTCGAAAATACTTGCAATTATACATACAAATATTTATGTATATGTAGAAATGTAGGACTATGTTAGCATATACATGTGTGCATACATATGTATTGCCAAAACAAATTAATAGATGGCGCAACGCGCTTTAGTTATTTGCAATTAGAAACATTCTATATTATGAACATTATCATTTGATTCTGTTAAACTTAGCATATGCTATAAAGTTGCTTAAGATGTAAATAGAAAAGAAAATGTAAATATTTGCGTGGGTAAAAGAATTGAATAATTTATTTATTTTCAATTTATTAAAAATAAAAAATCATTCACATATTTTCACTGCAATTTAAAGAATTTGTTCAAATTTATGGTCGCTATCCAAAATGTTGACTTTCCATTTTATTAAGACACCAAGACTCAAACCGAGAAATTCTCGATGAACGTTCACCTCGATCACCTCAAAAAGTCACCTCATGCTCTCATGCTAAAAAGATTGAAAAATTAAATTCTACCGACTTTGCCTCCGAAGTCGAAAGGCGCGCCTCGCCTTTAATAACAACGCCACCTCGCCACTTAAAATCGAAACGACAAAACTGCAATAAGTTGACCGCTAGAGCGCCATCTAGTAAAACTAAACTAAACTAACAGCTGAGAATTTTAACACAATAAATCGCAATTTGATTCTTAGAATATGCTAGAAGAGGTTTGAGTGTATGTGTGCACACGTATAGGAAAACTCTTTTTGCTGCTGCCACGTGCGTTTGTTAGTTGGCCAAACGTTTTGTTTATTAATTTGTGTTGACTAAACGGAATTTAATGAAACTTTTAGCATATTATGTACATATTCTATTGAATATTTTACATTTTATAAAAATGCCAACTCATTCACAATTAGCTATACATGCAACTGACCTTCAAAGGGGAGTTTGGTCACATTTGGAGCCGGTATCCAAAATATAACAAAAATTGAAATTCTGTAAAATTCATCTAAACCTATATGCAAAATTTGGAGACTCTAGCTTTAAAGATGTAGGAGATATAATTTTAAAACGGATTTTCGATAGGGTTTTTAATCGATAAAAAAAAAACGGGAGTAGTTATCGTTTTTTGGAGATAAACTCGATCTGCGCGTGCAATGCACGGACCTAACAAAAAAAATTTCAAGTCTCTAGCTCTTATATCTTCTAAGATCGACGCGTTCAAACATACGGACAGACGGACGGACGGACGGACGGACAGACGGACGGACGGACAGACGGACGGACGGACGGACGGACAGACGGACATGGCTAAATCGACTCAGCTCGTTGCCCTGATCAAGAATATATATACTTTATGGGGTCGGCCACGCCTCCTTCTGACTGTTACATACATTTAACAAAACCATTATACCCTGATTTCCCATTTTCAATGGGTTCAGGGTATAAAAATATATATATATGTATTAAAATTTAAACTAGTTTCTGGAACTTTTTTGTATTTTCCCACAGCACCCTAATTGCTTAGGAAATATTCAATAGCTTCAATTTGAGCTCTGTCAATTTTAATTACAATTTATAGAGCATACAAATTGAAGATTCGCAATCTCTCTGCTTCTTCTTTCTGCTGCTTTCTGCTTCTTTCTTCTTCTTTTTAATTAGCTCAACAATTGGCAAATGATTTCAGAAGAAGACAAATGTCTGCATTGATTAAGAATTATGATCGTGCACACCTCTGCCCAGTTAGGGGTGAGAAAGTGCATCAAAGTAAAGGAAAACAACAACAACAACAACAACAGCCCGCAGTTTCTTTTTCAGATCTCGTATGGGAATGGCAATTTGGTAGATGACAAGCGTTAAAGTCTCACAGAATCACACGAACAATGCCAAATGCACCAAAGTGATTAAGTGGAAAAGTTATATCGACTTGACGTCTTCAATGAGCAGAAGAAGAAGAAGCTGAGAAAAAAACAGCCACTTAAGCTGCATATTGTTGATGGGAAAATGCTTAATTGAAGAGTACAAAAAAAAAAAACATTTCGATGAAAACAACTGATAACAAAAAAGCTGCTCAAAATAAAACTTTATTTGATTTCTGTAAAGAAAAGAGCTTTATATACAAAAAAAAACCTCTTGCAAAACAGATTAAAGCGTTTTGAAAAATAACTAGACCTCATATCATAAGCAACTAAAAAACCAAGCCCACAGAAGAATCTCGAATAAAACTAAAAAAAATTATAAATAAATATGATATTACCAGAAAAAAGATTGAATAAACATATAATTCAATATACACAAGTATATTGAAAAAATCGTATTATTTTACTTATTGAAAAAAAAAAAGAAAAAGATATATATAAAAGATAAGAATAAAACAATAATATATAAAAAAAAAAAGAAAATTTGTAAAATTATAAAAGATATACAATAATGTCATAAGCATATTGTTGAAAAAAAATTACTATAATAAATAAAACATAATTACAAATACAAAATTGGAAAAATAAAAAAAGATATAAAAAATATTTTTATTTTTTTAATATAAATATTTATATATAATTATAAGTAAAAAAAATATTGTATAATATTATTTTTAAGAAAATCATAATACCTACAATTTAAATTTAAATTAAAAATTTTTTTTTTTGATAAAAAAAATAAATGTATATATAGAATATAAAATCATGAGAAAACTTAATAGAATTTAATTTAATATAATAACAAAAATATGATACAAAATTTAAAATTTAATAAAAAAAAAAAAGTTGAAAAGAATTATAATGTGAGTACAAAATATTTCCTTTAGACAAATGCAATATTTAAGCTTAATAATTGCAAAGTTCTGCAATAAGGTTCACTGAACAAAAGTTGAGCTGATATCCAATGACTTGTATGCATGTATGTGTGTGTATATAAGATATGCATAGGGTATATAGGCATATATATATAAGTTATATATAATCTGATCTGCTTGAATGTTACCCTATATATGCAGATATATATATAAACATAAGGTGATCTATGCCTCTGTGTGTGGGAACCAAGGTGCTCCTTGGCACTGTTCCTTTTCAACTGCTGCTGCTGCTGCTGCTGCTATCGCTGTCCCTCTCTTTGTCTTTCTATCCCTGTCTGGCCAGGGCCAAAGCCAAAGCTTATGGCAAGGGGCGGTATATAAACACGCACACACATACACAGAGACAGAATTGTATATTCGGGTGTTCTGGCTATGTAAA
Organism: Drosophila hamatofila; assembly: GCA_035045345.1. NCBI lineage: Eukaryota > Metazoa > Arthropoda > Insecta > Diptera > Drosophilidae > Drosophila > Drosophila hamatofila. The sequence goes on from JAWNPA010000041.1 coordinate 4,327,481, forward strand.
GGCGCAAAACTTGGGCCGCAGCAATTCCACCCTTAAAACTGGCTGAAAGGATCTTTCACATGAGTTCGTTACGATCAGATGTTAGTTTTCCCAAAAGCCGAAACGAACGGCACAACTGACTGACTGAGGTGTAAGCGACTATGTGTGTGTGTGTGTGTGTTAGTTTATGTGTGTGTGTGTGTGGATCGAGGGAACAGCGCAGGGACACCCAATACCTAGGGGATGAAAAGTCAGGCATGCGTGTGAGTGTGTGTGTGTGTGTGTGTGTGAAATAAATGCCGTTTGTTGTTTTCATTTCATTATGTTTTACATAAGCAGAGAGCCGAAGGATACGTTATAATTTTTTTTTTTTTTTTTTTTTTTTTTTTGTTGTGTGCGCCATCAGTCAACGAAGTCATTTCCGTTGGCAGCGCTGCCTACGACGCCGCTGTCGACGGCGACGGCGACGGCGACGTCAACATTATTGCAGACGCCCCATGACATTCTGGTCTGGGCACGCGACACAGAACGCTAGCAGCTGTCCTGCCGTAAGGACCTATACCAAAAAGCCAACAGCTCTCAAAGAACAAAATCGAACTGAACCAGGAATACTTCAGCTAGTCGAGATCAGGCCAAGGAAGAGCCAGAGAAAGAGCTACTGCAGTCGGAGTAATAGCAATAGCATCATCTGCCGAAAGATCAGGCCCAGGAAGACCAACTGGAGTTGGAGCAATATCAACAGCAGCAGCATCATCTGCAAGACGAGGCCAGGTAGAAGCTACTAGAGTTGGAGCAGTATCAGCATTAGCATCTGACCGAAGATACCAGCACAGATCTCAGGAACAGACTCAATCTATCTAGTCTAGTCTAGTCCAAGCAGAAAGCGGATATTTTGGGCCAATTCAACATCATCTACTTGCCAATCAGGCTCAGAGCAGAGCGGAATCAGCTTCAACTTCAGCTTCTTCTGCAGCTCTTCCAAATGGCTGCACTGAGCTTTAGTCCATCGCCGCCGCCACAGCCCAAAAATGGAGCTCGAAATGATAACGCCAGCAAAGAGAATTCCAATTCCAATGCCAACTCCACTGCCAACTCCACTGCCACCTCCAACTCCAATGCCAGCTCCCGCTCGGCAGTTACTCCGCTCGGCGCTAGCAAATCCTTTGGCAAGATCACCGTGCACAATGTGCTCAGCGAGAGTCGAGCCAATACGCTGCACATTAACAATCAGAATACAATTATACGCAAAATTAAGGATTTCGGCATGCTCGGAACGGCAGCGGCTGCCACAGCGGCCACAACAACAACAGCAGCAACAGTAAGCAATCGAAAGCGTTCACTCACTGCCAACAAGTCGCCAAATGAGGAGAACAAACAGCAGCAGCAGCAGCCAGCATTGAGTCAGCTCAAGCGCAGCAAGCTGAGCAAAAAGACATCAAAGTCTAGTCAGCAGCTAGAGAAGAAGCAGCAGCAACAACAACAGCAACACCAGCAACAACAGCAACAGCAACAACAACTGGAACTGGAGCTAGTACATCGTGTGGCGGGCACGCCGGGTCGCAAAGGTTTGCCACTGCCACAGGCCGTGGCACGCCGCAATGCCCGGGAACGCAATCGTGTCAAGCAGGTGAACAATGGCTTTGCAGCGCTCCGTGAACGCATTCCGGACGAGGTGTCCGAGGCATTCGAGGCACAGGGTGCGGGACGTGGTGCCAGCAAGAAGCTCTCCAAGGTGGAAACATTGCGCATGGCTGTCGAATATATACGCAGTTTGGAAAAGTTGCTCGGCTTTGATTTCCCACCGCTCAAATGTCATTCGAATAGCTCCTCGAGTGGCGATGATAGCTTCATGTTCATCAAGGATGAATTCGATGGACTCGATGAACATTTCGATGATTCGCTAAGCAACTATGAAATGGAGGAGTCGCAACAACAACAGCAGCAGCAGCAATTATTGCTGCAGCAACAACAGCAACAACAACAACAGCAACAGCAACTGTTGCTGCTGCCAAATGTGACCACATTGAATGGCCTGCAATATATACGAATTGCCGGCACGAGCACCTATCAGCTGCTTACGCCGGATATGCTGCCGGATAGCGCAAGTCTGCCGGATGAGAATGAGAATGAGGATGAGCAGTTTAATGCATTAATTGATGACAGCAATAATTGCACGACAGCAATTGCAGCTGCTGCCACGGCCAGCAACGGTGAATGTGTAAAATTCACTTCGCATTTATCGCGATCGCCCGTGCCAACAACAACAACAACAGCAACAACAACCAGTCGCTGCTCCTCACCAGCAACAATAACAACAACAACAACAGAAGGCAGTTCATCAATGCATCAACCACCAAGCGACGCTGCTGCTGCTGCTGCTGCAGTTTCACCTGTCGCCGTTGCCGTTGCTAATGAACTCTTGTTGCAGGCGTGTGCCGCGCAACAACAACAACAACAACAACAACAGCAACGACAACAACAACTGATCAAACAGGAATACAGCGAGGGCGATTTTGTGCATGTCAACAGCAACAACAACAACAACAGCAACTCGCCACCAGCAATTAACAACAACAACAACTACCAACAACAATTACTCTGCTCTAACATCTTGCCCCCATTCTATGATCAAGAGACCATCTCCATCTATGACAATATTGTAGCCGGCCTGCCCAGTTTCAAAAAGGAATTCAGCGATGTCCTGCAGGATCATTCGACAGCCACGGCGCACAATGTCAGCGTTTGCCTGTCTGATGAGAGCATGATCGATGCCATCGATTGGTGGGAGGCAGCCCATACCCCCAAATCGGATGCCAGCACTGTTGCGGGCATTTGAACGGACGCGGAGCACAGATAGATGATCCCTTTGTATATATAGCTCAACTATAGCGTAGATCGAGACCAAAACAAAACCCCCACGCTAATCCACCTAGTGATCTAAACCAAAACTAAACGAAAAATTCATCGAATTAATCCAACCAAACTTTTTTTTCTATATTCTTTTTTTTTTTTTTTGTATTCTTTAAGTTTAGATAAGATTTTTTTGCCTAGCCTAAGTTGAGATGTTGATTTGCAGTTGATAAGTAAAATATATATAAATATATATAGTATATATGAATATATATTTAACAAATTAAATATATGTTGAAAAAAAAACCTATAATGATGAATTATTCTTTTTTCTAAATATTTGGGAGATTTTCAAAGATTTTTTTCAGAATTTTTTAAAATTATACATAAAATAAATACAAAAATATAACAATAATAAATATATCGAAAATTTCAAAGATTTCAACAATAAAATACAATTAATTGAATTAAATATTAAAAAAAAAATAAATAAATGAACAGACAAAAATAAATAAAAAGCTAAATTAAAGTAAAATAAAAAAAAATAAAATACCAAAATCATAAACTAAAAAAAATGATGTAAAATATAAAAAACAATTATTTAAATTAAATATTTAAAAAATTGAAAAGTAAGGAATTAAAAATAAATCAAATAAAGATTTAAATAAAACAAAAAATATATATAAAATACATATATATTTATAAAAAAAAAACTGTAAAGTTACTAAAATAATAAATTACAATAGTATATGAATTAAACATTTACAATTGTAAATTAAAAAGAAAAAATAATGATAAAAAAAAAAATTAAATAAATAAATCAATCATAATAATACATTTTTATGAAAATTCCATTTTTAAAATTCCAAAAAAATATATTTTCATCTTCAATTTCAGATCGAAATTAAAACCAGATCCAACATATTGTATATAAAGAGGCGACATGTCCACGAAAATGAATTAACACTAGGATTGTTAAAATATCGAGCAAGAGGTTCCACGTCCTGGAAAGGTCCAGGATCTATATATTGCGTTCACTGGAGCTTGGTTTGGCTTTGGTAATTTATAGTTAAATATATCGTATAGCCTGGCCCAAATCCTTTTGTAAATATTTCAAAAAGCTTGCAAATATGAATTTGTTGAAACTCGTTACTTAGTCAAAATTCCCAAGTTTCTTTTTTTATTTTTCTGCCCAACTGTTTTTAGTTCACATTTTAAATAAATATTCTAACGGTTTTTTCATTTCCACTTCCATTTGCATTTTATGCTATGCTTAATGACAATGAAACATGCAATGTCATTAGCATTAAACACTCACAGAGAGAGCGAGAGAGAGAGAGATAGAGGGAGAGGGAGAGGGAGGGAGAAGGGCCATATGTGCTCTATGGACCAAGGGTCTTAGTCAGTCAGGCCCTATTCTATATGGTATATGTTTAGAAGGAGAAACAAAAAGCAAAAAACAAAAAAAAAACGGAATTAAATCAGCATATCATGTTCATTTTCATAAGCGACGAAGCATGCAAGGACATGGGCAGACAGGACTCTAGATAGACAGACAAAAATATGGCAACATTTGCATAAGGCAACGAAGGTTCGGGTAAGTGTTGTTGTTGCTCTTGCCCATGCTCTCTCTCTCTCTCTGTCTGATTATGTGTTCCATGAGCTGGTAAGGCACCGCACCGCGCCTCGCTCGCTTTTTATTCAAATGAGACCTCGACCCGTCCTGACAGCACCAAACCCAACGTGGGAATTAAAAAGAAAAAAAAAAAACGTTGCAAGTGTTTTTCCATGGGATTTTCATTTTCATTCTACATTTTCACATTCAAACTTTAACGACAACTCGCATATTGATGACGAGAGGGGCAAAACCACAAAGTATTTCCATTTAGAGTTTCTAATTTTAGCCAACATCAATTCATTCTCTCAGGTCAAGGTGAAAGGGCAGGATCAAAGGGTTGAGGATTCTCTAATTGATGATCGCGAGCTACATTTGATAACATTTCCCATTGATTGCCCAGATAGAAGATGCTGAGAAGTATTATAATGATATTAGAAACTATTTTATTACCATTAGAATATATAATACAGTAGAGTCCGGCTATAACGACGTTCAAAGGACCTATGACTTTACGTCGCTATACCCGGTGGACGCTAAAACCAAAAGGCTGCCATGTTCATAATAGGCTTCCAAATAAAACAAATCAATTTTGTAATCAAAACACACAAAAAATCAAATAAGGAGAAAAAACTATAAATATATATAAACAACGTCGTTATAAGCGGTCTGTCGTTAAAAGCGAAACGCACTGGGCGGAGGCCCTCTCATATAAGTTAGTATGGGGAGCAGCTAAGACATTGAATTTCCGTCGCTATAAGCGGCGTCGTTATAAGCGGTTCTTCTGTATTTAAGATCTCGACCCCCCTTGGGCGCATAAAATGATTTGTAATATATATTATAATTTTTAGGGAAAACTTTACAAAGTCTTTGCTCAGCTCAAAATCTTTTCCCTCGTCTAGAAGATTCCCATAGAAAATATACCAAATAATTCACTGCTTAAGACTGGATATGCATCATTAAAATCTATTGCTAATGGCTTAGGGTTCTTTATTGCTACCTCTCATCTCTCTCTCTTTCTCGCCCTCTCTCACTATAAATTGTCCTTCTCTGCTGTGTCCTGTGCCTGCGCCCGCGCAGCTGTCCATGTCCTGTACTGTCCTGCTTCAGAGCCTGGCGCTCGAGGCACAAGACAAAGCGCGCCGTAAAGCCGAAATGATGCAAAATTATTTACACACACACACACACACACATGGAGCGAGAAATGTGTAGAAAAACAAAGTCGAATAAAAGAAGATGAGCCCAGGAGCGACGAAGATGGAGGAAGGAAGGGAGGGAGGGGGCAAAAGGTGCTGTGGCATAACAATGCGGCAGTTGCATCAATGCATCTGCATCTTCGGGTAATACGAGCGAGCCCCAGGGCCAGAGCCAGAGCCAGAGCCAAAGCAAGGTCCAGAGCCAGTTTTTTTGTAAGACTCGACTCGACTCGATTCGACTTCGGCTACGTTGATCGCTTGTCGGCTTTCCGTTTCCAGGTGTGTTTGTCTAGGCTACCCTTGTGGGTGCCCCGAGCACGATTTTCCCTCATTCATCTGGGATAACTGTTCATCTGGCTAAATTCAGATATGGCGCACCGTTATGCTTATTAATATTGGGCCAGGTAATGTGACACGCCCTCTTTTAATAGGTAACGAGAGAGGGAGAGGGAGAGTAAGAGACTAGCAATGCATTCCCCTTAATTCTCTCATTCAGTCGCTCCTATTACACCTTCGATTTCGTGCGCTCTCAAATTACTTCACATTTTCGAATTCCCGTTGGCAAATTTTCCCGTTGCTTGTCAAAAATCAATTTGATTGCCCCGTTATAACAGCACTGCCCTTTTTTTTTTTTTTGTTCTTACTTCTGTCAAGAGCAGAAGGCTTAACAGATGAATATTCATAAAGGAGTTTTCCCCACTGGGCTATATTATCCTTTTGGTTCGACCTTCTGCCGCTGTATTTGGTTTCAGACGTTTGTTTTTTTCTTCTGCGTCTGCACAGTTATGTGCCACGCCCCCCTTCGCCGTCTCCCTCGCTCACACACTCTCTTTAGCTGGTTAACAACAAGCACATGTCACCCATTGAATATTCATAAATCATTGCAATGTAATAACTCATTATTCATTGGCGTGTGGCAAAGGCTGCAAAAGAAGGCTCCGCATATAACGTTACCAGCCGCCGCCAGGTGCTGCGTCTTGATCCCCGCCGAAGGAGACGAAGGAGGCGAAACACGCGCTTTCAATTTACTGTTGAATAAGGCGCGACATTTGGAAGGAGAGTTCTCCAACAATAGCATGTGCTCTGCATGGAAGTGTGCGAGAGTGTTTTATTTGAAGCAAATATGAACATTGCGTATCTAAAGAGACATCCAAGGGTGTAGGGAGGTCGTAACTCCCCACTCACCCCCACCCCTCGCGACGCTGGAGTATACATCATGTTAGTGCCTGACTAGAAGTTGCCTGGAACCCTGAACAGAGCTGGGAAAATATCCTAATCTAATCTCTTAATAAAAAATTAAAAATAGATCGCCTTTGAGAGTTTATCATAGACTTAAGCGCATCCTTTCATGTTTCATTTACTTTTCAGTGGCCTTTCTATAGTTCGTTTTTCATTCATGAAACTTGCAAGACGAAGATAACTTATAGTAGAAGCCTGGATTTGGGACTGGGTTAGTCAAATGATTTTGGTTTTGAAGGATTTGCGGTGTCAATTAAACGATTTCATTTGGCTTAGATATTAGTCCGTCTCCTAAGCCTGGCTAAGCACCTTGGCCACAATCTGCCTCGAGTGGCTGCACTTCAGCATGAGACAATGAGGCACTTCAGTGTGCGCTTTGTGCCTAAGTCCTTAAGCGGTTAAGCAGCCAGCACAACAAGAGGACAACATCTTGACCCGGTTTACTTAACACTTTGATAAACCGCTTAGCAAGTAGCTGCGGTCGACCTAAGCCATGGCTGTGCATAATCAGACTAATTCTATAAAGATGAAGATAGTTACCAATAGATATTTGTAAATGTATGTATGTATATGTATATGTAAATGAAGATATTCATTCATTCATAAGCCTCATCTGTGAGTGCTCGAAGGCTGCTCCCATAAGGATAACACATGTTTCCATTTGCTTCTGTTTCAATTTTAGCTACGACTCCCCCATCCCCCATTCAGCTAGACCTGCCTGCCTGCGCACGTTTCACTGGAAATTTACAGTTACTTTCTCCACGTGTTCACTCACTCTCTCTCTCTCTCTCTCTTTCTCCTACTCACTCACTCATTCTCCTTGCTTCTGCTGATCGTCCTCCTTCAACTCCTGCTGTTACATGTTTTGACTACAGCACACATTGAGACATCAACTAACAATCGTCGCATCGACAATTTTGACAGTTCTTCCCAGTTGTTTCCATTTGTTATATTTTTTTTTTCTTTCTATTTAATTTTTTTTCGCATTGATTGAGTTGTCCTTCGCTTCTTGCTCATCCTTATTCAGCAGTTTCTTGGCACTGCCGCACTATGTGCATTCCTCGTAGTGCCATTATGGCCTTCTTTAGTTGGCCAACTTCAATTTGATAATGGGCCAACACAAAGATTTGGCAATAGAAATGCTCAAGATTTGCTTACACAATTCAAAGTGTGAGGTCTCCCTCCGTACTGAATGACCTATTAAACGACAATTGCTACAATGACAGCCCGGAAACAGCTCAATCAATGGGCAAAGATCAAGCAAAACTATTCTCATACAATATACAAACACTACAAATACTCTGGAATCAATATATATGAATGAAATGTATGAGCTATAGTTATTTACGAAATACCAAGTAAAAGTAGAGAAGAAATCCTTATTTTCTTTTATATTTTATTTTATTTTTTTTTATTATTTTATTATTTTTTAAATTTTGTTTTATTAATTTTATATTTAATTTAATTTTTGTTTTATATTTTATTTTATTTATTTATTATAATTTTTTTTTTTTTTTTTTTTTTTTAAATAAAGCACAATGATAGAATATAGATCAAAAAATTCACTACAATCCCCTTTTGCTTTTTTTCCTCATTATCAATTTCCTTTTATCATTCAGTAGCAGCGGCTAACAGAAACGGAATCCACAATTCATATGCTGTGTTTTCGTTGAGTTTTGCAAACATAATCCACAGCACGGTCCACTAGCATTCCCCCTTCCCCTTGCACTCACTTACTAGCAACAATAAAATTGCAGTAGTTAACTATTATCTTCGCCTCTCTCTTTGCTCCGCTTTCAGCAGACGCGGCTAACAGAATCCACAAATCACAACAAATTTTCGTCGGCTTTTGCTAACACAATCCACAACGCGACGGCTTTCCCTACCTCCCCTTTAGTTAGCAGCAGCTAAATTACAGCTGCTAACACGTTCCACACAAAACGCCATATTTATTCAACTTTTTAGAACACAATCCACAAAGATACTCATCAATAATAGCTATATTTCTATATTATCACATTCCACACATCACGCCTTTTGTAATTGGCTATTGTTAACATAAACCAGCTCTAATTACCGCATCTCTCTATCTCTATCTCTCTCTCTCTCTCTCTCTCTCTTTCCCTTTGCTCCATTTTCAGCAGCACGGCACACGATCCACACCCATCACAAATTTGCATTGACTTTCGCTAACAAAATCCACAATAAAACTATTTCCCCTCCCCATCCCAGTCAATCACCGACAGCAGCTAAATTTAAGCTATTAAATTCCACACCAAGCGCCATATTTATTTAGCTTTTACCTAACACAATCCACAAAAATATTCGCCAGCAATTTCTAATGTTCTAATTAGCTTCTAATTGACTTTTGCTAGCATACATCATCGCTAACTGCCGCTTTCTCCTTTATTCTTGCTCTGCCTCTCTCCTTCACTAGCTGCTCCATAGGCACATCCAAAATCCACAACAAGCCATAGCCCTCTCCCTCTCTCCTATTCATCTTTCATGCACTGCAGCTGTAAACACGCTCCACAGATGACGTCATTTTCTCTTTACTTCCTACAGCCCCCCTCTCTAGCCATTAGAACAAGCAGAAATATGCACTTACATAAATTACAAATAGAAAAATTTGCATATATACTGTATAATTATTATTTTATTATTATTATAATTAGAATGCAACTCACATATTATCCACAAAGACACACACACACACACACACAGAGAGAGAGACAGGTCGCCAACTCAAGCCCACGCTTTAAATTTTAATCTTCTTTTTTTCACTGCATCACTTGAGATCATAGCTTAAAAAGCTATTTAATTATTTCCACTTCACTAACTGCACTTATTGCACTATATATTTATGCACAAACACTTGAATTTAAGTCACACACTCAAAAAAAAAAGAAATAAAAAATTACGCACGCCATAATTACGACCCACGCACAATAGAGAAACTAATTAGCGATGCAAAAGGGGTCGATAGTTAACGATAGCTGATTAATCGATCTGCATTTGCATATGTGCAATCCACGTGTCACGTGCACTCTCCCCCTCAGATGCAAACACTTGTGGAATGCTGCACTGGCAATATTTGCATTTAATGTCGCCGCAATGTCAAAATATTGTTGTCCTTGATCCCCATTCGAGTGCAACATTTGTTAGCATTATGTTGCGCTTACCTTTCACTAACTTAAGTTGACACCTCATTTCGCTTCTTTGCGTTATTCGTTCTTCGTTTTTGGGGCTTAATGCGATTAATCGGCGACGATTGCTACGATTGTGACAAATGCAAATGCCATTGTTTAAATAACGACGGCATTTAATCAGCATGTTGGTTGCTTGTCTTGTTATGAAGGATGGGTATGGGCAAGGGAGGAGGGGGAGGGGTGGATGTTCAGCATGAAACGGTTGCGCGACATATGTAGCAATGGGAGCACTGGGCTGAGTGAGTGCATGAAACGGGTGAAACTCAATCGGGCAGCGTTAGCTACGTGTGTATGTGTGAGTAGGGTCATATGTGAACGGCTGCAATGGACGCATAAGCTGTATGCGTGTGTGTAAAGGTAGAGTTGGGTGTGCGGGTGTGTGTGTATGTGGGACTGCGGTAACAGATCTTAGTTTGATAACTTTTATTAGGACTATTACCTGCAGACACATGTGCAATATATTTATGTATATATTTGTATGTCTGTGTATGGGCAGCAGCTGAATCGGGCAAACTATAGATGTATGTATGTATGTGTGTATGTACATTAAGCAGCAACTCAATCGGGTAAAGCTGACAGCGCAGAATTCGATGTGTGTGTTTGTGTATGTAGAGTAAATTTAGCGGCTGAGAGAGAAGGAACTATTCTCTGCTTGCTCGCCTGTTAGTGTGAAGCGCAGTAAGAGTTAAGCTGCAAGTATGTGTGTGTGCGTGGAGTAAATTTAGCGGGTGAGAGAAATTGTACTATTAGCTGCATGAGTCTAAGCATGTATGGCCGCAATTGAAACGGGTGCAGCACATGTGTATGTGGAGCAAACTTAGTGATGGAACCATCAGCTGCATGAGTCTAAGCATGTATGTCAGCAATTGCAACGTGTATATGTGGGCGCGTGTATGTATGTGTGTCGGCTTTCACTTTTAAGCCTTAAGCCAGTTTTCTTATCCAATTTTCCAGCTACAGTTGAAGCATCGCATTACGAAACGGAAATCCTTTCGGTTTCTTCCGCTCTGCTCTTTCTAGACGCCGTAACGCGATGCTAACAAGATTAATGAAGGGGGTGCAGACGGCTAAAAGGACAAGCAGGTCCTGCCGCACACACACACACACACACACGCACGCACACGTGTATTCTGCTTGGTCATTGTCCTTTTTTGCGCTAGGCAAATAGCGTCCCGTCTACAATTACCAATTTGTTGTATTTCTATTATTTCGTCCTTTTTTGGTTTTAATAGCCTTTACCTGTTTGGACGGGAAATTCGATGCGTTGCGGCCCAGCCGGAAGTTTGATCATTCGTTTTACTTTTTATTGCAATCGTTGAAAACCTAACCTCAAACCCTTTTCGCTTGACATCCTTGAAGCATATCGAAAATGTCGCGTGCACAACTGCCAAAATAAACAGCGGCAAATAGACGAGCAACTAATGATCATTAGCAAGCAGCTCTAGACGGTTATTATCGAAATCGGCAAGGATCAAACGTAAAATGGTTTGAGGTTATGTTTATGGAAGATCTGATGGGTTTTCTGGTTTCATGCTGCCAGAGTAATTGAAACGGTTGCATCTGAGACAGCTACAAATGAAGCGGGTGAGCTTGCAGCGGGTTAGGTACATAGCATTAGTTACATGTATATAGAGCTAAAGAAGCAGGTGCTAAACAGCATGAGTCTGTCTGTGTATGAAACAGACACATTTTAGAGCCTGGGCAAAACAAATTTAAAATGCTGCTCAATAAATTGAAACAGTATAAGATACATTTTGTATAGACAGCAAATGTGCCCCATGGGCTTAAATCGGTTAAGCTACATCAAGTGAGCTTGAATCGGTTAAGTTGCATCATGTAAATACAATATGTATTAGCTAAGCAACAGTATGAATCAGTTAAGCTACATTTTGATGACGTTTATGCTACATTTTAATGACAGCATAAGCTAATGAGCTTGAATCGGTGAAGTTACATTTTGGTAGCAGCATTAGCGACATGTATATAGAGCAGATGCGATACATAGAAACTTTAGCTACATATTGATAGAGTTACAGCATGTGAATTTGTATCGGTTAAGCTACACCATGGATCAGTTAAGCTACATTTAGATGGTGCATTAAACTAAGTGAGCTAAAATCGTTTAAGCAACATTTTAATGGGAGCATGTGCCATGTGAGCTAGAATTTGGGCAACATTTTGATGACAGCATTGGCGACATGTATATAAAGCGGATGCGATACAAAGAGACCTTAGCTACATTTTGATAGATACATATCAGTAGAAGCTTTAGCTACATGTGCATAGATACATACCGGTAGAAAGTTTAGCTACATATATGTGGATAGAGTTCGAATCGGACTCACAAAATTTAAAATCCCATTTGAAAAAAATTTCTAATGAATTTAGCCTATATATGAAACCCAATAAAAAGAATTCTTAAAGTGTCAGATAACAAAGCATAAATAACACAAAAATTTCAAATTATGGTTAAATAATTTATTTGATGTAGAAAATATTAGAAATTCATTCGAACGAAATTTTTAGAACTTTTTATCAATGCTCAGAGTACTTTATATTGTTCACAGAATATTGACTATATCAGATTATATGACATATTATCCAATAGACAGCACTTTAACGGAATTTTTAGTTTTTTGATTGTCAAGAAATATCCGGAATATATTATATACGAAATATTAAAAAATCCATATGGGCTAGCTCCCGAATCAGAAAACAAAAAATGAGAACACTTTGATTTATATTTTCTGCAGCTCTTTTAACTGCCTTTGCTCTATTTTGATATATATTTTTCATGATTTTTGGGTTTCGTATAAACCATGTGACTTAATAAATATTAATAACAACAAAAAAAAATCACAATACAAACTAAAAAAAAAAAAAAAGCATATATAAAGAATTGAATATAGAATGAATAAGAAAATATATATAACGGTTACAGATATAGGAACACCAAGAAAAAAAAAAAAAAAGAAAAAGTTATGTGACTTCCTCTATGAAAATATTTCGTTATTTTTAGGTTTTTTTTTTTTGATTTTTTTTTTTTTTGTTTTCTTCAATTGCGCTTAACTCATTGACTCTGGGGCTGGATGTGGGTGGGTTTTGGGGATAAACAGCTATATATATATGTGTGTGTACATATGTATATATTTGAATATAGATTGAAAAGTTGTGGCAAGTCGGGTTTCCATCGGTTCTCAAGGAATCATATCTCATCTACGCAGCTGTCGGATATTGACGTGGCTCAAGTGAAATATTGAAGCCGTTCTCCAGCTTCAGGATGATGTCGCCTTGTAGCTTGAAGTCGGCCTCCGTGTCGGTGGAGTGCACGATGAAGTTGCGCACGATGGTCGAGAGCAGGACCTTCAGCTTCAGCATGGCGTACTTGCGACCCACACAGCTCCTGGGCCCGGCGCTGAACGGAATGAAGCTGTAGTAGTGCCGTTTGGCGGCACGCTCCGGCAGGAAGTTGTCGGGATCGAACTTGGTGGGATTCTCATAGATGTCGGGACGACGATGCACACAGTACTGGAGCAGGACGCATGTGGTGCCCTTGGGCACCGTGTAGGGTCCACTGGCGAGCTTCACATCGTGATCGAGACGTCGGGCAATCAATGGCACTGGCGGATACATGCGCAGGGTCTCCAGAATAACCCTCTCCAGGTACTTCATCTCCATGGTGTCGGCGAAGGTGCAATCGCGCAGCATATTGTCGCCGAAGATGGCCTTCTGCTCGGCAAAGACGCGCTCCTGGACATCCTTGTGGATGCCCATCATGCAGAGGGCAAAGCTGGAGCCCGCCGATGTGGTGTCGTGTCCCTCGAACATGATCGTGTTCACCTCATCCATGATGTCCTTCTCGTTCCACTCGATGTCCGGATTCTTGGCCATCTCCACCATCGCATCGAGCAGCGCCAGGCGACGCTTGGCGCCCACATCATTCTCATCGATGTCGTCGAGATCGTCGCGCAATCCTTCCGTCTTCGCCGCCTGCTTGACGGGCGTCGGCTCAGCGACATCCTCGATGATGGCGCGCGTCTCGGGCGTATAGTTCTCGTTGCGATCCTTGACCACCTTGCGGGTCATGCCCAGAATGATGTTCATCATGCGATCGCCCTTCTCGCGCAGCTTGGTGAACTTGTAGATCGAGTCGAGGCGATAGAGCAGCTTCACCTGGCGCGTGTGGATGATGTCGCACATGTCGACCACAGCCTGGGCATACTCGAAGCTCTTGTTGCCCTCGGGCAGCTTCTTCACGCCCATCGCGGTGGTCAGCAGAATGTCGACCGTGGTCTGGGACATATAGTCGTGCACATCGAACGACTTGCCCGCCTCCTTGGCCATCCTGGCGGACACGGCCTTCGAGTGATCGACGAACGTGGGCACGAAACTCTTCAGGATGCTCTGATGGAAGGTGGGTGCAATCATCTTGCGATGATGGCGCCAATGGTGGCCGTTGCTGATCAACAGACCATCGCCGAACCAGGGCTTGAAGTATCTATATTCCTCGGCCTTGGTCAAGTGCTGATGTCCGCTCAGGATCAGCTCGATGTCATTGGGATTGGTCAGGAAGACGAGCAGAACGTTGCCCAGCCAAACCTTCATTGTCTCGCCATACTTGTTCAGGTAGCCCAAGCCAACGGACAGAATCTCAGCGTTGCTCAAGCCGGCGGCCAAGTGCGCCATGCCGATCAGTGGAAGGGACGGCGGCGACGGTATATTGGCCACCATGCGGTACTCCCGGGTATTCCGATGCCAGTACTCGTACAGGGCCATCACGATGATCGTGCCCAGCAAGCCCGTCAATATGGGCGAGAAGCCGCCGCTCGACTTGGCCGCCTGTTGCAGCGTCTCCTGCACCGTTTCCACAGACATCCTTCAGCTGTTGCGATCGAGTGTTCGGGTGTTGCGATCTGTCTGCTTTCTGGTTGCCTCCTAATTCCTGGCTCTTGGTCTCTGAGTCGCTCACTTGTCAACTGCTCGGTTGCGCTGCGAGTGCTCAACTGTGTGTGGTCCCTGGCCGGGTTTGCTTAGTTATACTCCTCCATCGATAGATGGACTATGCGCGACGTCAACTTGACCTGCCCGCCTGATCCAAGCTCGAATTAAGCGCATGCCTAATGCATGCTGATGATTTGCATTGAATGATTTGCAAATCAAATCAATTCCCCCCCCTCTCAGCTGTCACTGCCTCTGCCTCTGCCTCTGTCTCTGTCTCTGTCCCTGTCTCTGTCCCTGTCTCTGTCTCTGCTTCCACTTTTACTTAAACACTTGTTGTGCGCTTTGTTGCCTCGTCTTCTTTCCCTTTCCTTCTCCTCTGTTCTTTCGCCTTCAGCTTTTAGGTGAACCTACGTGATCGCAGACATCGCTGGTCGTGGGGAACGTTTGTTGTTTTGTTCACAGCTAGGGGTGAGCGCAAATCGTGCTTTTGCACCACTTGAAGCTTAATCTGTTTATCGATCAATTTATCGATTTTTAAGTATCAGCATTTGATTCAGTTAAGATAGAGCGAATCTGTTTTGTTCACAGCTAGAGACAAGCACAAATCGTGCTTTTGCAGCACTTGAAGCTTGATCTGTTTATCGATAAATTTATCGATTTCAGGTATACATAATCAGCATTTGAACTATATATTAGGAGCAGAGCGAATCTGTTTTGTTCACAGCTAGAGGTGAGCGCAAATCATGCTTTTGCACCACTTGAAGCTTAATCAGTCCCAGGTCTAAGCACAGTTTGTCGATCAATTTATCGATCTTCATATATCTAATCATCATTATTACATCATTTCAATATAGTACATTCCGAGTTGAATAACCCTAATGCAATTTAAACCCAGTTCAAAAAGTATTTAAATTATATCGATAAATATAGCGATTATTATCTTGAAGCTGAATTTGAAAGCTTCGTACATTTCAATGCGTTAAAACTCTGAGCTATATATCCAGAAGTTAACATAATATCCATACACAGCAAATGGTAAATCCACAAGCTATCGAAACATATCGATAGCTCTAATACGATTTATATGGTTTATTGGTAATCGTTAAATATGCCACACAGATACAAACAGAAGAGGGCCTAAACGAACACTAAAGGCAAAGCTCAAATAAATAAATGCTATATATCGATAATATATCGATAGCTTTGAAAGTAAATCGACAAATTTAAAAACATTGGAAATTCTTTAAGATTGCCTTTTCAGAGCGAAATAGTCAGTAGAAATGGAGTAAGGTTAGGTAAAGCAAGCTGCGATTAAGATCGATAATATTATATTATGTAAGGTCAAGAATGGTTCCGTTTATGGATTGTGTTATTTGAGACGGGGATAAGCTGGGTTCGTGGAGTTTTTTTCAGATCGGAGAGAGCTTTAACTGATTTTGTGAACCTAGTTGAAGCGATTGTAATACCTGATAAGCATCTATATGGAATCAGGAAACAAATCAGTCTATATCGTCAGTCATCATCTATAGTAAGCAGAGATTTGTTTATAGATAGATAGATTTTTATCAGGTATTACAGGGTATAGGGCCCCCAGATACCCTATACGCATGTGCTTTCACGCAGGGTATCTATAGGTCCAGGCTAGCCTTCAATTCATACCGTATTCAATTGTCGCGTGTCCTGAAGGACTCGCACGCGTTCCATCTCTAGTTTCATACACTTCCGCAGGATGCGCTCGAGATGCTGCCTCTCACTCTCTCTCTCTCTCTCTCTCTCTCTCCCTCTCGCTCTCGCTCTCATATGCAAAGCAGCGATTACCTGTGCAAAAATCTACCTGCAACGGAAGTGGGTGATATTTTTATTTTTTTTTTGTTCGTCTAAATTTCCTTGTTTATTATGATTTGTTCTCTTTCTATTGTTCATGAATTTTTGCTTTCGCTTTTCAGACAAATTCAATTTCAGCTTATTTCTCAAATATATATTATATTTATATATATGTATATTTCTATACGTATATATGTGTGTGTCTGTATTTGTATTTGTATATTCGCTTTTGTTTTCAATGTAAGCGGAACAATGCAGAGGAAGCTGTCGCTTTTAAAGGACTTGTTCCCTTGTTTACCTTCTGAATACCCCCCTCCACCCCCACGTCCTCTCCTTTCCCTCTCGCCCTCTCTATCTCTGTCTGCCTTAAGTGCTCTTCAGTTCTATTTATATCAATTTTTGCTTATTTACATCTCCAGCTCTGAGCTCAGCCTCAGCTGTTCCATATCTTAGCTCTTGAGCCTAGAAATATGCTATGATTTGAATTTGTTGTTGTACAGCTCAAAGCCAATTGGTTTCTTATTTGATTTATTGCATTTCAATTGGATTCACATTAGATTAGATTAGATATGTATTATCTGTAGTGCCTATTAATAGACTCCATTTACGCAAAACAAACAAAAACATTTCAAAGTTCAATTTGCTTTTAAGTGTATGCATACAAATGTTGTATTTTCTTGCCTGATTTGTGAAATACTTTGAATATAATTAGAAAATAGATGTTATATATATATATGTGTATAATACTTAAAGTCTATAGATCATATTCGGTTTAATTAAGGAAACACTTTCAGCTGTTTGCAAAGAATATTCGGTGGAGATATTTGTACATGCTCAAAGAAAACAAAACTTCTTCAATCTAGTCCAATTTGTTCTCAAGTAACTCTGGTTCTAGCTATACGATCTTAATGAAATTGTCTAGCCAGCAATCTAGCATCATTATGTGCTTATATACCAATGTGCAAGATTTTACGACTTGGAATTCCTTCTCTATGACAATTTTGGTTAGAATGGTGTCTAGACTTACGATATGGGATATGCTGATAGTCTCTATATCTCAAAGTTAGTGCTAGCTTAAATTATACTTATTTTATACTGCATAAGTTGAATCTTAATATCGATTTTTATCGATAAGTTTAATTTTTAAATAAAAAATTTCTATTAATATATGCTATCAAATTGGCAAGGCTGAAAATCTCTATATACCAAATTTAGTGCCTGTCAAATGTAGATATCAATTTTTATCAATAAGTTGTATTATTGATGAAAAAATAATGAATTTATATTAAGATATCGAATTGGAAATGCTCAAAATTTTGATATATCTCGTTTAAATACTAATCTAGTAATGCTACAAAAGTAATCTCTGAATATCGGTTTTTATCGATGACTTTGATTATTGATCAAAAGTTGATTATTTTATATTAAGAATAAAAATTTCAAGTCTATTGGTCGATCTATAGATTAGTTGACAATACTGAAGCACATGGCCAGATTTCGCTACAAAAAAAAATCCGATTCAAGTATATGTATATATGTATATATTTATGTATATATATTAAATGTCGACATATGTCGGATTTGTGACAATTTTATCATCTTCCATTAAAATTTTATGTTTTTTTTTTCAACTTCTTCCAATATTGAATACCCGATGTCAGGTCTTTGAGTCTGAACTTTGTCAGAATTCCAATTTCCAATCGCATCTCTTCGTTCACTGACATTCATAACGACCCTGTCCGAAGGGCCAAAGTTGCCATCTCGCTCACACTCACCAACCGCCGAGACTATGTTGAGCTATGTTTGTCTCTTTCTCTCTCTCTCATGTCATTATTCACGAAGTATTCCAACTCCAATTCTAATTGCAATGTATATTATTATCTTGAGTTCTATTTCTAAGTAATATGCAAACATAAAAACAAACAATTCATTATTTTAATGGATAGTTTTTATTTCACACAAAAAATGCATTTGAAAAAATATTTGAAAAAAAAGCGAAAAGAAAATGATATTGCGTCAGTTTTTCCGTAGTTTCCACGGTTAAGTTGAATGCGATGCAAAGGTCGAGGTCTTAAATTTAAATCGTGTTCTTTGTGTTGTTTGTGTTTCTTGTTTTCTTTCATTTCATGGACTTTACATACATAGAAAAAATAAATTAGGTAAATGAATGCATTTAAATATTGTGAACGCGATTTGGATTTGTATTTGGATTAATGCTAATTTCATGTACTCATGTACATGTATATATATATATAAACACACATAGATATATTGGTATTATATATATAGTAGTCTAGTATACATATATGACTTTTTTGTTTTTCTTGTTTAAAAATGTTGGACACAGAAGCATGTGATTATGTCGTTATTATAATAATAATTATCATAGATTTTAAATATATGCATATATATATATATAAATATATGTATACATATATATATATATATATATATATGTATATATTTGTAGATTATTATTATCATATTAGGTAATCTTCATCTTCTACATCTGTTTGTTTTTAAACGGAATTTCATTACAAGCTAAAATTGTCTTTTATAAATTGTTTTGTGAATTTCTCTCGAGGACATAAAACCACAGAAGTTGCATAATATATCGATAATTATCGATATACACATGGTATACATGTATACTTATATATGTATGTATGTATCTTATATAGTTAATGGAACACACAGCATGGGGCAACTCTAACGTAAAAACAGTTATCACGTATATATATATATATATATATATATATATATATATATGTATACATATTGTTCACGTACATATTTATATACAAAACAGCATAAAATTAAAATAGGCACAAAAGATACTGAAGGGGACAAGCTGTGTGTGTGCGTGTGTGTATGTGTGTGTGTGTGTGAATGTGTATTTGCTCCTTGTCTGTGTTGTGTCTCCATTTGGCGCAGTCGTCTACGCTGTCTCATTTAGATGCACACAATGTGCATCCTGCATGAGCTGCGTCAGTTTCTGCGTAAACGTTGGAATGTCCTGAAAAGCAGAGAAAATTTGTATTAATCCTAGATGAGGGAGAAGAAGGAGAAGAAGTGGAGAAGATACAACTGGCTTGGAGCTAACCAACAGCTACATAGCATATTAATAAAAATAAAAATAATAAATAGCTCCGTTAGTGCCATAAAATGTATAACTAAAATCGTAACAACTAATTCAACTTATCTAAGAAAAATAAATATATTCGAATTCTATGTAAGCTCTATAAACATCTATACCAAGTGTTTGCTAACTAGCTTCTATAGCTCTCGACTTTTCTCATATATGGATAGTATGGTAATATATATATATATAGCATTTATCCATCTATATTCATCTATACCCATCCCTATATATTTAAAAGTTATGTTTAAAAAGACACAGATGAGGAAAACCATTTCATACCTAATTTGAACTAAATCGTCGAGTAATATTGGAAAATAAGACAAGAACCCAATGAAAAAAATAAAAATATTGGAAGTGCTTCTATACTCTATCTAGCATCTATCTCTCTCTACTCTATCTGGCATCTAGCTATCGTCTATCAAGCATCTATTTAGCATCTGTCTCTATTCCATATCTCTACACATATCTAGCTCCTTAAATTTTGTGATTCAAAGCTACATATGTATATATAATAGAGTTATATACAAAAAAAGAAGATATTTTCTAGGCACATCTACACAGTGAAATAAGCTATATAAAAAATTGCAACTATAAACCTCTTATAGTCTTCGAGCTATGTCTAAAAAACGAGCTGCTTAAAATGATATTCAAAGATACAGTTATACATAATATACTAGTACTAAATGATATTTAAAGATATAGGTTTAGATAGCCAGTATATTATCTATAACTTTATCTATTGTAAATCAAATATGAACACTACATATAGGTGTAAACATATATGTATAAATCTACTGCCGGAAGAATCTTTGATAAATTTCAGATGGATATCTATAAAGCAATATTTGATATCTATAACAATAACACGACTATCTATAGGGATTCACAAACTATACTGAAGCATATACAAAACATATTCATATTGTTCAATCTAACAAAAAAGGATAGTGTGTGGATTGCTATAGATAGGTCATGTTATAGATGTTATGCTACCTGACCAGATATCTATAAGAATGACATAACTGTTCCATTCCCTTGCAATTCACAAACTATCCTGAAGCATATAAAAATCATATTCATATACATATGCTCAATCTAAAGTGAAATCTGTCCACTTAATTGAAACTCCCTGTAGAGCTATACTTGATCGAACGTACAGTTGTCTGGCATATATCCTCGAGTGTTGTTTGCGCCACGGGCAGCGTCGCATTGACGAAACTCTCGAGCAGCTGGCGACGATCCACCTGGCCCATGGCGAACAGTGCCTGGGCAATTAGATCAAAGTGTAGAGCACCCTCGCCGCTCAACAGCAGATTGAGCAGCGCCCGCTGGAAGGAGGCCAACAGCTGTTCCTTGAACAGGGCACGCTGATACAAGCGACTGCGCTCATTCACATACTGCATGGAGACGAGCACGCTGCGCACATTGCTGGGATCTGTGCCGCTGACCAGCATCTGGCCATATGCATTCATGATGGCCATAAAGTGTTCCGGATGCAGATTATCGCTGCAATTGAAATTGCTTGGCTGCTGGCCATTCGCATGGCCGTTGCCATGGCCATTGCTCAGCTGATTCTTGTAGAAGAACTGCCATTTGCAGGTGAGCACGCTGCAAGGATGAGACGACATGGATTACAATTGAAACTATTTCAAACTACTGCACACAGCCTTCACCTGTCGAAGAGCGCAAACAGCAGGCTGGTTATCTCGCTGCTATCGGTGGCTGCGTTCTGTTGCTGCAACAGTGGCAGTATCTGCTGTGTGCTAAAGCCCAAAATGCTGGGCATCAGCGATGAGGAAGCGTTGCCCGGCTGCTCGACAACCAATTGAAACATCTGCAGCACCTTCTCCATGACGGCCAGGCGGCTGAGCGTTAGCTGTTCCCTGAAACGGACAGAGAGCATCGTTTAGAAAGAGATAGCTATAGAAGAGATTAGCTGTTTAGATAAACATATATATATATACATACCTGCTGCTGACATCGATGAACAGCGTTATCATCTCCTTGATGAACTGTGCTCCCAAGTGCATGGGCAACGTGCGCAGCATACTCAGGCTGAACTCGGCCACGGTGATGGCCATGGCAATGCTGCTCAGGCCGTAGCTATTGAAGATCACCAGCGCTTTGTTCAATATGGGCTGAGAAAGGGATAGAGAGAGAGAGAGAGAGATAAATATATATTTTTTAAATGCAAACAAGTTGAAAGAAAGTAAGATTAAGGAAACATGGCAAATGCTTTATCAAGCAATGCATAGAGAGAGGGAGAGGGAGAGGGAGAGGGAGAAAGCGACAGAGAGAGAGAGAGAGAGTAAAAGAGAGAGAGAAGCTATCTGCTTGGATTAAAGAGCTGTGTTTCCATTTTAGAATATCTACATAATTGATAAGCAAATATAAATGTCTTTATATATCCACATATATATCTATACATATTCCAGCTGAGTTTCTAATGGCTTCCTAGACCACACTCTGTGCTCACCTTAAAGGTGCTAGCGAGTATATCCTTGGCCGTAGCACCCGTCGCCTTGAAGTAGTCGATCAGCGCCGTGAATGTGCCCAACAGGCTGAGCGTGGTGGCCGCCACTTTGCTCTCGCCGGCTGCCGGCAGATCGAGTTCCTGGAAATTTCTGGACAATCCACCAATATACTCGCGCAGCATCCATTGGCGACGCGGATAGTCCTGGTGCTGTTCGGGCACATTCTTCCACGGCATCACCATGTAGCTGACCAAGCTGATGTGCACATTGATGCACACTTGGCGTGGCAGCTGGCCGCCCAGCCGTGGTCCCGCTTGCATTAGACTCTGAATCTCTGGTATATCCAATAGACATTTGGGTCGTATCACAGTCGCTATGAAGAGCAGCACCTCGCTAGCCGCCTGCTGCACAATGGGCGAGGCAGCCGACGGCGAGCTGTTGCCCGCAAATATGCTGCCCAATATGGCAAACAAGCGATGCAGCAGCTGCTCGCTGTTCAGGGACTTGGACATCGGAAAGATGCTGCGTATGGCCAGTAGAACTTGTGCATAGCTAACCAGATATGAATGGTATAGATAGGTATATATTAGATGGGGTATTCCATTCGAACCACTCTGGCTAACCTACAGATTATCCAAGTCCATTTGAAAGCTCGCCTTCTCCGATTCGCTACCGCCGATGCGATTGCTCGCCAACAGCTGCAGCGTCTGCAGCAAACGATCGGAGAGCACATGCAACTGTCGCTCCATCTCATCAACGACATCTGCGGGCGCCTGTGACGTGTCCATCAATGGGGCTAATCGCACCACCGCCTGGCAAACGGTTGCAAAGTCTCTCAAGATCTCACCCACGTTGGCCAGCTTCAGTTTGCGTGCCGCCTCATAGCATCGACCGCTGCCATGGTCCAGCGCCAGCTCCAGCGACAACAGATACGTCTGTGGGCGTGACCAGTGGGCGAAGACCTGAGCGAAGACGATGTGGGCGCCGCGTGTTGTCGCCAACAGGGCCAGGCATTCGAAGCACTGGTCCAGAAACTGTTGCCATTCCGTTGTGGGCGTCTGCGAGAGCAAAATAGACAAATTAATCGATTCATGTTTATCGATATCGAGTTTAAGTAGTGTGGAATTGAATTAAATAAAGTGATTCGTTAATAAAAAGCTTTAAAAATTTGATATCTAACAGTTCTTAAGTTAATAAACTCTATATAAAGAGTTTGCGATAACTTTATATCGATAAACATTATAAGGCTGATGTGAGCTAAGAGCTAAGAATCTAGATTTGGGGTTATTCATAAGTGATTCGTTAATGAAAAGCTTAAATAATGTGGTACCTAATAGTTGTTTAGCCAATAAACTCAATATAAATAGTTGGCGATAAGTTTATATCGATAAACACTATGAAGCTTAAGCAAGTTAAGAGCTAAGAATCTAGATTAAGGCATTGTGAACTTATTCATAATTCTCTGGTTTAAAGCAAATCGAGAATAGGTTGCTTAACTAATTAGGGAACAAGCTATTGTTTACTATTAATCGACATACATTTAAGTAACCGAGAATAATATGTGTGGAAAGTTGGTTATAACTAAGCTTAAGACTTTCAATGATAATCTATAAGGTTTTTGTTAACTGGTTCATAAATACTTCACGAGTCACTAGATAGTTTTGAACTACATGACAATTGATTGAAAATTAACTAAATAGATTAAGTGAAGAATTTTCCCTTCCCCTATTTATATTTTAAGAAAATTTAAATTTTATATCAATTTTGAACTAGATTCTAAATCTGTTCATCTAACCTTAACCGTGAACCACTTAGTAAAGGGTCTAAAACGTTACATGCACTGTTTGGAGCCTAACAACTAAATTTTGACTAGGTAGTGAGCAAATAGAATAGAACTATATATAAAAATAGACACTACTATACTATACTATATAGACAGTTCAATTAACAGTTCACAATTGTGGTCTATACACAATTCACA
The DNA here is from genome assembly GCA_035045345.1 of Drosophila hamatofila. Taxonomy (NCBI): domain Eukaryota; kingdom Metazoa; phylum Arthropoda; class Insecta; order Diptera; family Drosophilidae; genus Drosophila; species Drosophila hamatofila. The sequence goes on from JAWNPA010000041.1 coordinate 4,351,931, forward strand.
ATTGTTGCTTAAGCTCCAATACTAATCCTTAAGCTCTCAACTAAATCTCTTCTAGCGGAATCTCTTTTGAATACACTTGATTTAGTTACGCACATCATCCTCCATGAGTTCATTGTCGAGTAGCTCCAGTTCGGGCTTATTGATCTCGAACTGTGTGCGTCGCATTATCTCATCGACCAGCTTCGTCATAATCTCGCCATGATGAACGCTCAATTGTGTTGGCTGATCGGCAATGTTCTTGATGATGGGTGTCCAGATATCCAGTTTTTCGGTAAAGTCCAGAGCGCCATGCACTGAAACGGAAGTTTAAATAAGAAGCCAGTTAAGAGAGAGAGAGAGAGAGAGAGAGAGGAATAAGGAGAGACAGACAGAGATGTTCACTCACATTTGGTGGTGCAGCGATAGAGCTGATCGAGAAATGTGTCAAGCATTTCCGGTTCCTGCATCATTTTGCTAGCATATTTGGTGCTATACAAGCGCAACAATTCACGAAACTTATCGCTATACATTTCGCTCTGATGCTTGACGCTATTGTGCTGCTCCAGCAGTCCGCTGACTCCGTTCATTAGTGTGAACGCAAAGGGCAGCGGCTTCTGCAGATAGAGCAGCTCATTCAGCACTGAGAGTGCGCCCAGCGAGATGTTCTCGTTCGCCTGGCGCCATTGCGATAAATCGAGTATGCTCATTAGGAAGTATTCAGAGATCAGATCGGTGCGTATCCAGGAGACCAAATGCTGCACACAGCTGAGCAGCTCCAGCACAGAGGAACTGCAGGAATGAAAAAGAAAGCACAGCGTCTTAATCTTTAGATTTGTAGAAGCGTCTTAAGTCTTTCAAATAGGGGTATTCCTTAAACTAATTGATTTATAATTTAACTGCCTTGTAAAAGGGATATTCCTTAAGCTAATTCTCTTCCAATTGAATTTCCTAGTAAAAGGTGGACCTTCAACTAATTGCCTTCCAATTTAACTGCCTTGTAAAAGGGATATTCCTTAAGCTAATTCTCTTCCAATTGAAATTCCTAGCAAGGGGTATTCCTTAAGCTAATTCTTTTCCAATTTAATTGCCTTGTAAAAGGGATATTCCTTAAGCTAATTCTCTTCCAATTGAAATTCCTAGCAAGGGAGTATTCCTTAAACTAATCGTCTTCCAATTTAATTGCCTTGTAAAAGGGATATTCCTTAAGCATATTGTCTGCCGATTGCTAAGGCTAAGATTGCCTAACATATTTTGTATATATTTTAATTTCAGTCGAAATCTTAGCTATCGATACATTATATTTGATCAAAGAATTTAGCCATCGATACGTTTTAGTATAAGCTCATATCTTTGCTATTATCGTAAACTATATTTAGTTTACCTAATCAGAAACTTTTTCGAGGCTTTATGTGCATAGTCTAAACTTTTTAAATTCACATACAAATATCGTACAACTATTGGGTTATCAAGGGCTTTATAGCTAATTTCAATAAGCATTATTGTGTAAATATTTAAATTTTAGCAATCTAATTTAACTACTTTGATTATACTGCGGTTAGAACCTGAAACTTCAGAACTATAAAGCACAGCAGTTACTTATCGATAACTTTAACGTCCTTGAGTCAAAGAGTTGTAGAGTAGCTAAAATCAACAGATATGTCTATTTGAACTAAGTTTTATATCTATAACAAAAACCTGGTTAAAATCGATAGATGTGACTAATTGAACTAAATACTATACCTATGATATTTGACTTAAGCGAAACACCTGTTGCCTATCGATAACTTTGGCACAATGAGCATGTGTTAGGGAGGCTAGGCTTATTTAAAAACATTTCTGAACTCAAATCTATTAGAAATCTTTTCAAAACTATCGAAAATGCGAAACATTAGTTAGTTATCGATAACTAACATTAGTTAGTTATCGATAACTTATATGAATTTATATACAATGAGCATAATGAACTCTAAATTAACATTGATTGCCTGCAGAAAAGTCCTCTCTAGCTGGTTAGGGATAAAAGAGAGAGAATCCTTAATTAGCTATTAACATACCTTAGTTGATTATCATTTGGCAGCGCTGCAGTCAGACTGTAGTCCATGAATGTGCTAGGTATGGTCGTGTGAATGTCTTTGCCATTGATGTAACAAACGGCGATTAACAGATATTTGGTGAGCAGTTCCAAAACATCGGGTATACACATGGAAATGCTGCACAGAGCAAACAGGATAAACCACACAAAGACACACACACACAGAGAGAGAGAGAGAGAGAGAGAGAGAGAGAGAGGGCAATGTTTAACAGTTATTGAATCACATGCAAGACCAAACACCAAGTATTTGTACATAGAACTATTTCTAGAGCTGCGGTCTTACCACGAGTGAAAGTATTGCTTCCATTCGCTGGTGAGGTCACCACGATTGCTGACTACCTCCTCGGAGGTGACGCGCAGCAGATTGATGCCAAGATTGAATCGTGTCTTTGTTAGTTCCATGCAATGTTGCATATAATTGGGATCCTGTTCCGGAAATTCCCTTTTGCCCAGCAACGCAATCAGCTGGGCGAGCGTATCCCGATGCCGGCGTGCGCCAGTGAGCACCATAAGCTGGGCATAGTGCTGCCACAATGTCTCCCGCAATAGTGTGCGATCCGTCGCCGTTAGCTGTGTCCAGCGGCGCGTTATCGTGTGCTCCAGCGTCGAGGTGCTGAAGAACCAAAGGAATTGATTCTCTGTGAAACTATTGCTGGCGGTCGCAACCCGCAGGCAGAGCTGCCAGGCCTCCGGCTGTGACTTGAATGCCAGCAAATTGGTCTCAATCTCGCGTTTGCGTGCATTGCTCGTCGACGGCTGGTAGAACTCATTCAGCAGCACCTCCACCGACGTCATCGATGCGGCATGCTGCACGGATGACGCATTGCATTAATATTGGCGGCGATTATGTATTGCACATTGAGGACAACCAATCCGTTGACTTTTCCCCTTTTTCGTTCATTTCTTTTTTTTTTTTTTTGCTTAAATATATATATATATATATAACTATATATATATATGTATATTTTTTTTCTTCGTGAATACTTTTTTTGGGGGTACTTTCATCGGAGTGGTTGGCCTTAGCAGCCGAGACTTACCATTTTGCAGGCGTTTGCTGAGTGTGTGTGCGATGTGTGTGTTCGGATTTTGTGCTTGGTGCTAGCGTTGATATGTGCTTGGTGTGCATTAGCAATTGTTTGACGTAAAGTTCATGATTTTTAATTCAAATTTATGTTTGACTTTTTTATCAATTTTCTTTGTGTATATACGACTTGCACATATCGGCAGCGTTGCCAGTGCAATGCGAGCGTTGCCACATAGCCTATATGTCATGCACTTAACAGAGCTGCTCCCAGTTCAAACAATTATGCTAATATTCTGCTCACAGTGCTGTGAGCACAATTTAAATATATTAAAACTTCAATTAACGTGCTCTTGCATCGAAGAATTTACCATTTAATTCATATTAAGACATTGCTGTGTTTATTCATCTGTTGATTTCAAACATATGTTTTGAGCTGCGTACCAGTTTTGCCAGCAGGGACGATTTTTGGTTTGGCTAATTTGAAATACAACAGCTATCGAATATCACTTTCGTATCGATTAATATCTACAGTTTGAGTAGAGCATAACAGCTGGAAAGCCGAAGACGACAGCCAGCTAGCCAGAAACAGGAGAAACCGAAAGAAAACGGATGGAGCGATAGCAAACGCAGTGAATTTCATAGATAATTAGATAATAACTAAACAGTTGTCGCTGTCGAATAAGTAAGAGAAAAACAGCAACAGCAACCGTAAAAAATGCACAGGAGTTTGGTGCATACAACAATGTGGAGACGTATCGAAGCGTAAAAATCAAAGGCGGCGCCAGCCACACAAACAACACAACAATAAAAACGGAGAAATCATAATAAAAGGTATCCCCCCATGGCCAAACGAAATGCCAACATTTTTGTTAACGAAATACTACACAAACTGCACTGCAAATATTTATTAGCAAAAATGTAATTTACGTGTGAGTGTGTGTGTGGGTGTGTGTGATGTTTGATGTGCCACACACAGATTGTAAGAATAATAACAACAGCCGTTAAGTGAGGTCAGCTGCAGAGATCGCTGCGCTCCTTTGAGAGGAATTCTAACTGTAGTTGTTGCTACTGGTGCGCTGCCCACTGGCTTCAACACTTTTGGTCATTGTACGCCCAATATTGCTGTTACGTATGTATATACATTATACATATGTATGGGTGTATATAAATGCATGCATATGGATATATATATGTGCATACATACATGCATGTGTGTGTAGGCAGCCCTTGCAATTTTGTTGTGCCTTCTGATTGTTTTGCTCTCTGCTCGCGCTCTTTAACTACATATCTCATTCTCTTTCTCCCTCTCTCTGACGCTCGCTCGCTTGCTCCAAGTGTGTTTCGCACAAATAGCCGTTGTAATTTGGTTTAGCATTTGTTATTTTTGCTTTTTCCTTTATTTTGTTGCTTTTGGCGTTTGACGTTTGGCGTTTTTATACTCAATAATCGCAGGCCCATAAGTCGATATTTTGAGTCTACAGTTAGATTTGCTTGCAATTTTCAAAGTGTATGTATGTATGCGTGTACGTGTGTGTGTGTGTTTATGTATCCTTGTTATCTGTATTATTTCTGCCTACTCGGGCTCCGATGTGTTTGCGAACAGTTTGATTACGGCCGTAATTGTTATAAATAACTGTTATACAGAATGTGTCAAATTGGAATTTCTTCGTAGCTTACATACATACATAGAAATGTATGTATGCGTGTGTGTGTGTCTATGTTTTCTTGTTTTTGTCTACTCTCCTTCTACTACGCACTTTGCTTTTGCATGCTTATTGCGTTGTGTTTATGATTTCTTTTCGTTTTTGCCTTTGCTTTTGCGTTTTAAATCTTATCAGCAGCCACGGAAATGTTACACACACCAATACATGCGCAAAAACATGCACAGACACACGCCTGTATTTGTATGTGTGCTGACTTTGGCGTCTGAAAGCTTTTACAAATATTTTGTTTATTTATTTTAATTTTATTTGTTCACCATTTTTAATTGCCGTTGGCCTTAGCCCATATTGGCTAACCCACCGTTAGCCCATATTATGCCTTATGCCTCCCCACTCTTTTCCCTGCCCTTCCTTTCCTTTATTTTTGCTTGCCTCATTATGCAGTTGGGTAGACTTTAATGCGCAGTCAATGACCGTGTGGCCCGAGGGCTGCTTTGTGTGTGCTTGGAGTAGGGGAGTAAAAGAGAAAGAGCGAGTGAGGGTAGAGGGGGTTCCTATAGAGAGTGGTTAGTGTATAAGAGCAAACACCTTCTTGAAAATTCACAAATTGCTGCGTGGTTAGAAGAACTTTATTGTGCATACAATTTTACACTACTGTGCGCGCACACACACACAAATATAGGCGCGCATGCATGTGCATGCGTTTGACCCCGTTAGTTTCACATTTAAATCAATTTCCCTTTGCAAGTTGGGTTGTCTAGCTTAAAATTTTAAGTCTATACTTTAGCTGGACTGGGACTGGAAGTGTGCTTTGGAAGGGCTTTTATTTTGTACGTGTCTGTGTGTGTGGGTGTGAGGGGATTAGTGGAAAGTGGGGGCACACACTAACTTGTGCGTCATAGCGAAATAAGCACGAAACGTTTGTTGGCAAGTGAAGGGCATTGAGAGCTTCGGCGTTGCCCGACTGTCTCATGCGCTTCGTAGCTATGAGAGTGTGTGTCTGTGTGTGCGTGAGTGTGTCTGTATTGCATTTAGCGTCGTGTGTGCTTTACAGCTGCTGTCCTTGATTATAGCTTTTCTTTGCTTGGCAGAATTGTGGGGACTGGTTGCTGTTGTTGTTATTGTTGCTTCCTCTGCTTCTACTGACTCTTTCGCCTAATATTGTTTGCACAGTTTTGTTATTGTTGTCGTTGTTGTTGTTGCTGTTTGGCTTTGGCTCTCGCTTTGTTAGTATGATTTTCTTTGTACATGTGCTTTGTGGGAGCCTCTCTCGCACGCGCTCTCCCTCTATTGCCCGCTCTGTCTGCTCGCTAGCAGGTTAGCGCGTTACGTTCGCTCTCGCTCTGACGTTCACATTAGCCTGGGCTTCTCTGTTTTATCTGCACTCTTTTTTATACTCTCTCTCTCTCTCTCTCTCTCTCTCTCTCTCTCTCTCTCTCTCTCTCTCTCTCTCTCTCTGTCTGTTGCTGTGGCTCTGTTGTGCGCGAGTTCTCTCCCTCGCAGTCGCTGCCTCTGCCTCTGCCGCTGCCTCTGCTTGTGCTGCTGCTGCTGCTTCTTATGCTGCTTTCAGATGTTCGTGCGCTGCTCGCTGGGGGCTTCCAAACTCTGTTGCCAGTTAATTTTCAGTAACTAGTTGAAGTAGACAACACAAAAAATATATATCTATCTAAATACAAAACAAGAGCAAAATCAAACCATCGGCCAAAGGTGCACAAAAAGAAAAGAAAAGAAAAACGCAGACAATAACAAATACGACCCCAAAACAACAACAAAACGGCAGCATACAAAAGTAAAGCAATACCACAAAAAATAAATAAATACAACAAAAGACAAAGCGAAGCAAACGCAAAAGTAAAATAACAACACGAGTCTGTTATCTCTTTACATGTGTGCGTGTGCGTGTTTTTTGTTGAAATTGTTTTGAAAAAGTTTCGTAATTATCTGAAAATGCAATACAACAAAAAAAAAAAAAAGCCAGTCAGCTGCGTGTGTTTATGAGTGTGCGTGTGTGTGCGTGTGTCTGTCAGTAGCTGGTGTGTTGTTCACAGAATATTGAGAGAAAGCATGCACACAACAATTTAATTTTCATTTCATTTCCACATTTGCTTTCTTTGCTATTCTTCTTTGCTTTGAATCTTGCCTGATTTAAATGTATTAATACATAATCAGAAATATATCCGCATATACAGTGGTATGTGTGTGCGTATGCACATACATACATAAATACATAGTACGTATGTATGTGCCAACATTATTAGACAAGCACAGCAAAAGAAAGAGAAATAAAAACAACAATAACGTGCACATATGTATGGCTGCTGTTGTTGTTGTTGTTGTCTTGAACGAAAATTGCAGCTGAGTGTCATTTGGTTAGTCAACACTGCGTTGTTGTTGTTGTTGATCTTCCAGAGAGAGAGAGAGGGAGAGAGAGAGAGAGAGCGTGGGCTTTACACCAACAGGCACACGCGCGCTCTCGCGCGCACACTGACGCACGCATACACATGCATGCTCAGCACACAGCTGAGACGCAGCAACAACAAACAAAACACAGAAAACTAACGCAAATAACAACAGTAAACTCCCCTTCCCGCTTCGTGTATGTGTATGCGTGTATGTGTGTGCTTGTGTGTATATGCATATATCAACAACAAAACGCGTACAGTGAAACTTGGCAAAATTCAATAACAAAGCAAAAGCTGACCAAAAACCATTTCCAATTGATGAGCTTCACTGTAGCCAGTGTGTACACAAACATCACATCAGCACAAGGGAGACGGAAATAACGACACAGGGCCAGCTGGCGAGACAGAGTAGGCGAGCACGAATTGAATTAGCTCATCCCAAAGAGAGCAGCTTGTTGACCAGTGAACAGTGTGTGTTGACAGTTAACCGTCCGTTTGGCACATTTGTTTTTCAAGCAGTTCGGGCAAATTTAGAAATATATTAATTTCAAACCAGATACAGTGAATCCGCAGTGCAGTGAAACAGACACAATAAAAAATTAATTGCAATTGCATATATCGGATTTGGTAAAGAATATATTAATTTCATTTAAAGTAATTTGTACATACATATGTATGTACAAATTATAGCTAATATCTTTGGAAATGACGAATAAGAAACACTTTGTGCATCTGTTTGTGGCTATAGAATATACTTAATGGCATCGTCATGGCGAAAGCTATTCTATAAATATTACTCATACGCAGTTGGTTGACTCAACGCGCTTAAGAAATGAAAAAAAAAAAAAAATTAGAAATACGAAATGATTACATATGTATATAGATACATATATAAACATATACGCCATACTAGACACAAATGCTGCGTTTAACAATTGTTGTGCGCACTGTATGCTTGTCACGGGGGTTGCTGCTAACACTCACTCTCTTTTTTTGTTGTTGTCCATTTCTTTTTTTTTTTTTTTTTGTTATATTCTCATTTGCTCGCTCTCCGTTTGCCAGTCAGCCAATAACATTAAACAGCTGAGCTTGTTTGGAAACAACAGCCGCCCATCCAAGTGAGGCGCGTCATCAACAAAATGGACTGGAAGCGGGATGGGGGAGGGGGTCTGATAGAGACAGATGACAAAACAATCATAGCAAAACAGTTTCAATTGTTGCCATGAGCTGTTGTAGGTGCGGAAATTAGTTTAGTATTGGAAGGGCAAACAGTAAGCGAGCACGCAATTAGAATTGAAGCGTTTCCAATTCCATTCCACATTCGCTCGGACTCTGGAAAGTATGCAAAAAAAAAATAAAAAAATGCCGTTAATGCATGCTTGTCCTTGATGCCATACTCGTTTTTACTGGTGTTGCTTATGGCAACTGCAGCGCTCTCATCAAGTGCAGCCCCTTTCCACACAGAAGCGATGATGTGTGTGTGTGTGAGAGTGAGTTTAAGTGTGTGAGTGAGTGAGTGTGAGTGTGTGTGTGTGTGTGTGTTTAAGAAAGCAGGCAGACAGGAGAGCCCAATAGCAGCGACTGCGACTGCGGCAGCACGACGTCACACCTTGCTGTTGTTGTTGCTGTTGCTGTTGCTTCTAGAGTTGCAGCTGCGCTGCTAACTGCGCCGCTGACATAGTTTCATTTGAATTTAGGCTGTGGGAGCGAGATAGCAAACAAGTTTGTTATACTGGGCTCATTTGACCTACATTTTGGGCAAAGATTTGGCTGCAGCAGCAACAGTGGCAGCAGCAGCAGCAACATCATCTCTCATGGTCAGCCCCATGTTGATAGCATTGATAAGGATAACAGACACATGCACATAAATAACGCTGATAATTGACATTTGATTTCATTTGCAGTCAAACAGCAGACAGCAGCAGCTGGAGCTACTGGAGCTACTGGATCGCCGCAACTCCGGATTATTGTTTTTTGATGTGTGCCTTGGCCAGGAGGGGAGCAGCAGCAATACAGTCAAATAGCAATAGTTATAATAACAACATTAGCAATAATATCAACGGCAACAGCAACAACAACAGAAAATAGCAACAACAATCAGAGCTTCAGCCTTAGCGTATACAACGAGTGCTATAGAACCCCACTACAAAACACAGCAAGAAACAAACAAACAAACAAACAAACAAACAACAAGAACAACAGAGGAAAAATGTCATCTCCCAGCGCTGGTAAACGACGCATGGACAATGACGTCATCAAGCTAATTGAATCAAAACACGAGGTCACTATCCTTGGTGGCCTCAATGAATTCCATGTGAAGTTCTTTGGCCCCACTGGGACACCGTACGAGGGCGGCGTTTGGAAGGTGCGCGTCTATCTGCCCGACAACTATCCATTCAAATCACCAAGTATTGGATTTGTCAATAAGATCTATCATCCCAATATTGACGAATCATCCGGCACCGTTTGCCTGGATGTGATCAATCAAGCCTGGACGGCATTGTACGATCTATCGAATATATTTGAATCGTTCTTGCCACAACTGCTCACATATCCAAATCCAGTCGATCCATTGAATCGAGATGCGGCCGCCCTCTATCTGCACGAGCCGGAGGAATATCATCGCAAGGTCGCCGACTATGTGCAGCGGTATGCGACCGAGGATGCGCTGCGAGCGGCGCAACAGGAGCGGGAGAGCAGCGACAGCGAGTCGAGCATGTCCGATTACAGTGAGGACGAGGCCCGTGATATGGAATTATAATATCGGTTTAAATATATTATCGAAACAACTAAAACAATAGTAGCAGCTGCCCTACTAGCTGCTGTCTAAAAAATGCCTCGATTTGAGCTAGATCAGATCACCACGATATATAAAATACAATTGAACAACATACACACACACACACACACACATACATACACACATACATGTATCTATCTCTATATATATATATGTATACACATATAAAATGAACGTGATTCGATGGACATACTTATAAATATAATATATATATGATCTAAAAACTTATATATGTATATTAATCTGTAAGCAACAAAAAGTTTGAAACAATTCTTAGTAATATAGCAATTATATAGTAGCTGACAAATCGAGTATATATATATATAAAACAAAAAAACAAAAAAACAAAAGAAAAGAAAGAAAAACAAGAAAATGTCAGACCGAAAGCAAGAAACGATAATAATTTTTGGATGGAAATGAGCTACGATTGCATTGCAAATCCAAAAAAAAAAAAAAAAGCACATACGATATGATATATATATATTCATATATATGTATAAATATGTGTGCGCCGTCATGACTATATAGTTAGCTGTATATACCCCATATGCATATATATATATATATATATATATATATAAATGTGGACAACTGTTTTCTCTGTCAGCTGTTTAGGCTGTTGACACATTTAAGCAGAATTACCTAGCCACAGCACATCCAACTTCCGCCCACCTGTCACACGCCTCCAAACAGCACCCGCCCCCGCCCCCGCCCCTGCCCCCGCCCCCGCTTCCCGTCTCCTCTTGACACTCTTGACTATGATGAGCCACAGACCGAATGCATTCAATCAAACTTCAATTGAAATTTCTTGTTTTTCATTTTTTTAATTAATTTTTTGTTAGTTTTAATTTTAATTTCTTAATTATGACGCAGCTCTTATTTGTTAAATGCTTAAATATAAATAAACAAAATGAAAACTAATCTTAAGTTAAGAAGTTGTTAATGTAAAATCATTATATATATACAGACACACACATACACACACACACACACACACACACACACAAACACACACACACACACACATACAGCTGCGGTCAATAAAATAGTAGTGCCATTGATCACCAAATGTTGGACAAAAATAAAGCTTAGTGATGAACTTAATATCTACATGAATAACAATATATGTTAATTTTTTAATATACGTTTCAAATTGTTTGAAAAACATTGAGTTTAACCCTAAGTTTGTTTTGTTTAATATTTCAGTGTTTAGTCGCACTACTATTTTAATAGCTATAGCTGTATATCTAATATATATATATATATATATATATATATATATATATATATATATATATATATATATATATATATATATATATATATATATATATATATATATATATATATATATATATATAAAACTAGGTTGCCAATTAACCGTGTGTTTCAGCAAAAGCAAAATTATTATATATTTATTAAAATCAAAACGAAAATTACAAATTTGGAAATTCTTTGTTTAAGCTTTGATAACTCTCGTGTCTTGTTTTTTTTATTTTTGTTTTTTATTTAAGTTGTAAAGTTGAAAGAGAACAAAAAAGAACGCTAAATTAAGTCTTAAAGAAAAAAGAAAAAATACAGAAACGAAAATAAAACAAAAGCATATATATATATATATATACAAACAAAAACTAAAACAACAATTTAATAATGTTTAATGAAATGCGTAGAGTTGTGTATTCTAGTTAACTTAGAGAGTTCAATAATATAAAATAATAATAAAAACAAAACTAAACTAAACAAAACAAAATACAGCAAATTCACAATTTTGCATATACTTATATCAGGTTAGCGCCCTCCTTCTACTCATTTGTTATACTCATTCATGATGTCCAAGGAGAGCATATTGGTTCCGTCTGGCTGAACGTCCTTTCGTCTGTCCTTCCTTTCGGTCGTCGATCTGAACGAAAACTAGAGACTATTGAGATATTGAGATATTTATATATATATATATATATATATATATATATATATATATATATATATATATATATATATATATATATATATATATATATATATATATATATATATATATATATATATATATATATATATATATATATATATATATATATATATATATATATATATATATATATGCTCGTTGGTACCCTCGTCTTATAAAGTGTTAAGACGTACGCTCGATCCTAAGCTAAGGGCATGCTAAATCGAGAAAAACTATATCTGGCCTATACTAAAAGTGTTAGAGTCTTGAAACTTGGATAATAATATGGAATCTGTAGACAATCCAAGATCCACAAAACTTTTATGCCTCGATTTCCCATTTCCAATGGGTTCATTAATCTACGCCCATTGGGGACGTATCTCATCTATATGTTCCAATGCCTTTCAGCTGGAGTTCCAAAATAGAACAGCCAGCTGACCAAATAAGATTCAATTGCTTTTGGATCATGAATGAGTATTGTGCAGTCGGTAGTGCCCGACTTTTAATTCTTACTTGTTTTTACTTTGCTCTTTTTGTTTGTTGTTTGTTTTTTCTATCCTCTTCATCTGTGATCTCTCTTGCAAAATGATAATGCTCGATGCTAGGTATCTAGCTCAATTAGGTAATCAGAGTTTCCAAAGTCTATGGGAAAACAGTTACTATGGGAGCAGATGCAGTTCTGTCTTTGGGGGAAAAATCAGAGATTTAAGCTAACTCTGAACTATTTTTACAAAAAAAAAAAAAAAACTGACAGGCATTGAGTAACTACTATTTACTTTCTGTTGAGAAAACTTCATTGGCAATAACAGGTACGACAGATAATCGATCCATGTTGAAAAAAAAACATTCAATGCGCACTAATTGTGTTTAGGAATCAAAGAAAAACTGGTTTTCTGAAGATCTAAAGATATATACAGACAGAAAGCCATTCAAGGCATTCCAACAACTACCATATGACTTTTGTCCTCCTAGTTTCATGATCTCCATAGAGAGGCGCATCATTTGGACCGCTTGAGCAGGCGGATTGGAACTGTGATGGTATAGGGAGCCATCTCTTATTAGAGCATAGACTTTCCACACCTCGAATATGAACAATCCAGCCAATTCAGATCGAAAATGTCGAGTTCATTGAATGGTCCCCTATACTAACTACCCTGACCTGAATATGATAGAGAATGTCTTGGGGGATAGGTGGTTAGGCTAGGTGGTTAGGTTAGGTGTACGAGTCCAGAAAACCATATACTAATACAAAACAAGTAAGAAAGCTTTAGTCGGGACTGTCCGACTAGGTGATACCCTACACCTCAGCCGATCTGCGTTTCTACTCCATAGCTTGTATATATGCCTAAACACTCAAAGCACAATAAGTTATACTAGTTGTACACGCAAATCGATATGTATGTATGTATGTATTTAATTAAGCAGAAAAATGTGTAAACAAATCAAAATTTTCGACTAATAAAAACGTGTTGCCCGCAACGTAAATGTTTGTCAAAATAAAAATTAAAAAAAAACAAAAAACAAAAAACAAAACGGATAAAAAGCCGACAGCGTAGGAAGTAAACTTGCCAATTCCTCGGCAACTTGCATAGCCTCTACCAACCCCACCAGTTCATGTCGGTAAAAAAGAAAAATAACGGCGACAGGAAGTGCACCCACACCTCCTCGACGACGCCCATGGCCCCTACCAACGCCGTCACTTTACGACACAAATTAGAAAAATTGAAGTCTTTAGCTCTTATATATAGCTACTTAGATCGATGTATTTATACATACGGACGGACGGACGGACGGAGGGAGAGACAGACGGACAGTTGTATAAGCGAACGGATGGGTTGACAGACTAACGAAAGGACGGACGAACGAATGAATGGACAGACAGACGATAAGATAGACTGGCGGACAGACGGATGTACAGGCGGACTGATGAGCATATAGACTGACAGACGGACGGACGGACGGACGGACGGACGGACGGACGGATAGACGGGCGGAATGACGGACGGACGGATGAACGGACAGACAGACGAATAGATAGACTGACGGATAGATAGACTGGTGGACAGATAGAATGACGGACGGAGGGACGGATATAAAGACGGATGACGGACGGACTGACGGATAGACGGACAGATGGGCTAACGGAAGAACGGACAAATAGACTGATAGATGGATAGACGGATGGATACGCAGACGAACTGAAGGACAAGCATTAGGACTCATGGACGGATGTACAGACAGCTAGACTGACGGACGGACAGACAAACAGGCAGACAGATAGAAAGTGCTATATCGGCTCAGCTCGTCCCTCTGAACAAAAATATATGCATAGTGTAGTTGGCTTGTCACGCATCCTTCTGGGTGTTACATACATTTCGACAAAACCATAGTACCCAGATTTCCCATTTTCAATGCGTTCAGGGTATCAAAAGCGGGCGCTAAGCTAATGACGTAGTGTACATGTATATATATATATAAGCTGTAAGCTGTAAACTTGGCTTACAGTACTTAACAGCCAAAAGACATTCACTTCGTTTCAGTTGTTTTTCGTGCGTGAGCGAGATTGGTTGTTGCTGTTGGAGGCATTGTAGCAGAAAACGCAAACCGATTCAAACATCTAACTGTACAAGTACATATTATGTGCATATAACCAGGCAGCTAACCAGTTTCGCATATAAGCTATGAAATCGAGTTATTTACCAATTATTATTTTGCTTTCGATCGTTGGCCTTCGATACAATTCGATTTGTGTCAATGCTACAAACTCGGATCAAACTCGCCCAAGCAAACGTTTCAAGCTCCAAAGCCCACCAGAGCCAGATGCTAAGCGCAACAATAATCTATTTCAAGTTGTCAATGAGTGGAAATATATTGATTTCGAATATCCCACATTTGTCGAGCGACAATTGGCGATCAAAAATGGGTAATAAGCTGATGGAAAATTGTTTTGAAATTTTGTAATTTGTCGGAGTTCCTCAATAATACGTATCATGTATGATATTGATTGATTGATTGATCAAATTGGTTTTATGCACGCTCCATAGACTAATGAACACATTGGATTGCAATTGTAGAGTTGTGAAGTCGGTGTATGGGAGACTCGGTTTATTGTGAGATCAGTCAGAGATCAGTCGGAAATCTCCGTCTATTTTCCTTTTAAGGACACCATAGTTGAGGTAGTTCTGTGTGTGTGAGTGAGTAGCTAATACCATTATTTTTTAACTACTTTACTATATAAGTAGGATGAGAGATGGGAACTTGAGTGTTTATGTTTATATAAGGAATTTACGCAATAATGCCTCGCGAAGGAATGATCTTCGATCTTCGTGCTTAGCACACAACAAGTTCGGCAGTATGGCTATCAACTGTGACTAAGGAGAAGTAGCCATCCGTAAGAGAGATAAACGTGGAAAGAATCGAAGCATCTACTTAAAACGGCATGGAAGCTCTATAGACTGGATTGAAGTATTTCGTGGCAAACATTAGGATATTTTGTGTAAGTAAGGTAACTGTGCAATCAGAAAACATAGAGCTTTTCTAAGTGAAGTAAATCTCACTTAGAGGTTTTGTAGTAAAGTGAATCTGTACAATCAGGGCACCCAGAGTATAAGGGTATAAGAAACAACTCTGGATGGTCTGATTGCGCAGTTAACATAATTATCAAAGCTCTAAGTGAGATTTACTTTACTTACAAAAGCTCCAAGTGGCTCGATTGCGCAATTGCTTTACTTATAATGCTCTAAGTAGCACGATTCTGGTGTTGCTTCAAAGAGAGAGAGAGAGAAAGAGAGAGAGAGAGAGAAGCTGCAGAGTGACTTAATCGTTGTGTTACTAGTTTACATATTCTCTTAATGTGCTCTCCTTAATTGGAATATTGTGACTGTATATAGCTCTGCATACAACTCTTACTTTTTACTTCGATCAGCAAGCTCACAGCTTCCGCTTCTAGATGACGCCTTAAATTCTGTCGAATGAGCTTCGTCAATGATTGAGCTGCAAATCTATGCTGTATTTAGAGGATTATGCCACGACGATCCACATAAGCTGAACTGATCGTTACTCCAAAGAGCGACGTCTTTTATTTTAAAGTATTCTATTCTATTCTTCTTTCTTTTTATACCCTGAACCCATTAAAAATGGGAAATCAGAATATAATGGTTTTGTTAAATGTATGTAACAGGCAGAAGGGGGCGTGGCAGACACCTTAAAGTATATATGTTCCTGAGTCGATTTAGCCCTGTCTGTCGATCTGTCCGTCCGTTCCTCCATCTGTCCGTATGTTTGAACGCGTCGATCTCAGAAGCTATAAGAGCTAAAGACTTGAAATTTGTTTTAAAGGTTTGTGTATAGCAAACGAAAAACGAGCTTTTTTCCAAAAATCGATCAATTTTCCGTCTTTTTTATTATCGATTAAAAACCTTATCGAAAATTAGTTATACAATTATATCTCCTACATCCTTAGAGCTAGATTCTCCAAATTTATAGATTAGAGATTAGATAGAGAATACAGATTCATGTATATTTTATGCTCGATTATATAGTCGTAGTACTTGAACAATTTTCCGACGGCTAAAAACGACTCTATAAGAGTCTACTTATGTTTAACACGATCCTTTCTTTCGTGATGTAGAGTCGTCTACATGCTTGATTCAAATGAAGTCGATTAATATTATAGAATACACATAAAGATAGAGAATATGATCCATGATTTGAGAACTACTTGAGATCCTTTAGGAATAATTTGATGGATTGGAAATCTTTTAATTTCGTCATCTTAATGCTGAAATGCTCAAATATATACCTGATATGCACAGAAAGAGATCTAAGCGATAGCCTCAAGAATTTAGAATTCAGAATTCAGATTTGCAGTTCAATGTTGTTCACATGATATTTATATAAATATATTAAATATCAATTCTTTTTTTTTTTTCAACTCTAGCGATTTTGTGCTAAAAAATAATTTACCACTGGGCATTGATGTGTTTAATAATCGGCTGTTTATAACAACGCCCCGCTGGAAGGATGGTGTTCCGGCCAGCCTGGTCACCGTAACATACCCAACCAAGGAGATAAGCCCGGCGGTCAGGCCCTACCCATCGTGGCAGGCGCATAGCAGTCCTTACAATCCGGACTGCTCCAAGCTGATATCCGTCTATCGCACCGCAGTCGATGTCCAATGCAATCGACTGTGGGCCATCGATTCGGGCATCGTGAATGCTACGGTCCAGCTGAATCAGATCTGTCCACCCAAAATTGTGGCCTTCGATTTGAGCACCGATGAGATCCTTGTGCGCTATCCCCTGCCCGAATCGCAGATCAAACAGGACTCGTTGCACTCGAATATAGCCGTGGATATCAGGAATGGCGACTGTTTGGATGCCCATGTCTTTGTCACGGATGTCTGGAGATTCGGCATCGTTGTCTATAGCTTGGCAAAGAACCGAAGCTGGCGCGTCACCAACTATAATTTCTCACCCAATCCGGTGGCATCGGACTTCAATGTCTACGGCCTGAACTTTCAGTGGCTGGACGGGGTGTTCGGCATGAGTCTATCGAATGGACCCAGGAGCTCAGATCGAGTGCTATATTTTCATCCAATGGCTAGCTATAAGGTAGGTAGTCGATAGATTGAATTGTAATTGATATTTCTGATTGTTCTGCCCATTCTTGTCAGGAATTCATGGTATCGACAGATCTATTGCTGAATGAATCCCTTTGGACTGACGGCACTGTGGACACAGCCAAGTTGTTTGTTTCGATCGGCGATCGGGGCTTCAATGGTCAATCTTCCACATCTGGCATCGCTCGCAATGGAGTCATGTTCTTCACCCAAGTCCATCGCGATAATGTTGGATGCTGGGATACGAGCAAACCATATACCAGATCAAATTTGGGCATGCTTCTTGACCCAGCAGAAAATTCCACATTGATTCAATTTCCCAATGATCTTAAAGTTGATCATGAGCCGAGGCAAGGCGTTTGGGTCATGAGCAATCGTTTGCCCATTTACCTCTACAGTCAGCTGGACTATAGCGATATCAATTTTCGTATCCTAAGAGCCGATGTCGATGGCATCATTGCATCGACAGTTTGTAATCCAATGCTCGAATCAGTCACAAAATCGGAAAAATTAGCAATTGTCTCCATAGAAGAGGGTCAATGTTATTAATTGATAATAAATGAAATGAGTGGATATAAAAAATATTAAATAACAAACAGAAGAAACACAAATGAATTTATCAAGGAAACTGAGCAGATTTAACAGAAAGACGATAATTTCTATATAACGGTAAAACTGAGAGACTAATAAAACTCTACATATAACATATATAAATCTAAAGACTCGACTTAACCTCAACAGCACTACTAAGAGACATTGAAACCACCATCAAGGTATATAGATCTTTAAGATATATAAATCTAAGGGCTCGACCTAACCTCAACAGCACATACAAGAGCTTCAACCTAACCTCAATTGACCAAACGTTTGGTTTAATAACTTTTATGTTACTTAAGTGATTTGAATGAAATTTTCAGCATAAGATTGTCAGCTTTGTCAATTTGTCACATTTGGACTATATTTCTGGCTTAACTTAAATTTAAAGAAAGTTGTTAGACTCAGATCTGGTTTTGTCATATATAAAAAAATAATCAAAATTGTATAAAATACACATGAAATTGAATGGAAAATTTGGAGACCCGAGCTCTAAACAGAAATATGGGAGATATAATTATATTTAATAACTGAAGTTCAATAACGTGATTATCATATCGACTGATAGCATTGAAACCGTAAAAGTAATTGATTACTTGAAATAAACAATAAGAGTCTCTAGCTCTTATAGATTCTAAGATCGATGCGGATAGGCGGATACGGAGACGGATAGAAGGATGCACGGACGGAAGGACGGACGGACAGACATGGCTAAATCGACTCAGTTCGTCGTCCTGATCAGAAATATATATGGGTTCTGGCACTCCTCCTTCTGCCTGTTACTTATTTTTTAACAAAATCGATTTTATTAATTTACCATTTTCCCATTTTATATATATATATATATATACTACGTACTCGAAACAAAGTATAGATTTATTGGCCTGCTAATTATTGTATATATTTCGATTGAGCTAGTATCTAACTTTACGTATTCGTAGCTACTAAGCAGTTTGCCCAGTTTTGTCCCCTTCTCAACCTAACCTATATATTAACGTCAATCGGCTTTGAGTTGTGAGAGACGTCAGAGGGGAACCTCTGTTCCTTGCGATGTTTTGTCAATAAAAAACAAGTCAAAACTTTGCAAACGAGTGCTACTGACTCGTGGTATACTCGTTCGTGAGCCACGTGCAAAACTGACTAGCTCATAGCTCTAATATGATGTGTGCCGAAGCAAAGGGCGTTGATAGAGCTGTGCTCATGAAAATAGTAGTGCGATTGAACATGATAATTACACATCAATATTTTTTTATCAACAACAAAAAATTCGAAATGAACTAGTTTTGCATTTAAAACAAAATTCGGTTATAACGTCTTATACTTGGAAGACGCTATAACCATAGAAGTTAGCTTCTATAAGTTTTTCTGGGCATCAGAATTTTCGTCGCAATAGCCATACGAGCGCTATAAGCAGAGTCGTTATAACCGGACTCTACTGTATACACTTTTTGGGATCAATCTGTAGAGGATTTGCTTTGCCCAGATATCTGAATGTCAACTTCAAGCCATAGAGAGAAAGCGAGAAAAAAGCCAGTAAGATCGTTTCTACCCCGTTTCTGGAATTCTGCAGTTGGGCGCTACAAATTTCGCCAGTGGACGTAGTCATATAAATTTTGGACAGTTCCCAGAAGGAGTCTAGAGTAACGTAACGTAAATCGTAAATTGATGCATATATATTTTATATAGATGCGTATATTTTGAATTGCCACGCCCCAAAGGGGCCTAGAAATATTATTTGGGTCATTGATATTGGGACAGATGGACGGACAACAGGACTTTTGCAGATATTGTTCAACATCGACTTGCCACGCCCACGTTGAACTTCCAGTATTCCAATACTAGGCAAACAGAGAGAACATTAACAAGTGCAACCAATATGCTCATCTTCATCGTGCTGGACGAGCATGAGAGCCCGAGTGAAAGGCGACCTACCTTATGGCTTATGGCTAACTGACAATGCGGTTTTGTCAACACATTTCAGCGTTTCGCCTTGGAAACTTGAGTTTGTTGATTGCCTCAAGAAGTTTTTTCTTTCTCAGAGGGCTTTTGCTGATGTTGTTGTTGTTGTTGTTGTTTTCTTAGCATTTCTACTATTGTTTCGCGTCTCAAGGAACTCGAGGAATTCGCAAGTTTTTTAACAAGCAGCCACAGCAATAGGACACCAACTGCGATGGGTAACGAAAACTTTAGAGTTCTATTTAAAAACAAAAAATAAATAAATACAAAAATAAAAACAAAGAAAACTCTAATTAAGTGCGACAGTGCAAAAAAGTTTTGAAAACTCGCAGAAAAAAAAAGAAACTTTACCCAAAGTGCATTTTTTTGAGGTTATGTTTGTGTCGCTATATAGATATATAGATATATACCTAGAGGTATATATCTGGGCTTTGCCATATAGTCGCAACGCACCTCAGATTGAGCTTGTTGTGCTCCCAGGCAAGGACACGAGCAATACGTGGCAAGTGCGAGCTGCAAAGTTACCGTAATCGAAGGACCAATGCGAAAGGGTTGCCCCCAACCCGGAAGTTAATAGATAATAAAGTGCTTATATGTTATATATACTGGTACATACGTCTGTGTGTGCGTGTCTCTCTGTGTGCGTGTGTGTGTTAGAGGTGAGCGCGTGTCCTTTCGTATATGAGCCATAAAAAAACGTCCTAAACACGTTTACTATGCAAATCTCATGTGTTTCGATTTGAATTCGATTTATGATTTGCATATTGGTTCGACTAAACTTGGGCTTGGTTTCGATTAGGGTTCAAGTTTATATATTCATGAGTCGGTTCGGGCGTGATAAAGCTCTTCGATCGTGTATCGATTCAGGCTAGAAATTAAATATGGTTGTAAGTTCATATCGATTTTTACTTGTTTTCTCTATTTATGGATCGTTTAGGGACGACTCGGGCTCTATTTTAGAATTGGAAATACGGGTTCGGCAAATATACGGATTGGTTTCAAATTTTACTTCAGTTTTATGCCGCTAAGTCTTGGAATTACGTTTCGTTTTTAAGCTCTATCTGAGTATCGATTCAAACCAAATCCGAATCAAAATCTGAAATTTGCTTTGAGTCGAAATTGAATCATGTCTTATGTTTCTGCTCGAATTTCGCCTTGAACTCTATTCTATTCGAGCTTCTTTTCTGTTCAGATTCGCTTTATAATTTAGATCATGAAATGATATAATGAGAGCGAGCTAGTTGAATACATTTCGGATTTTATGCGGACTGCGATTCAAGTTTTGTTTCGGATTTTGATTCGTGTAAGTATAGGTTTTTTTGGCTTTTCAATTTTGAGGTTCAATTCGTTTTCATTCGACTTACAGCTCTGTTTAAAGTTCATCTTTGAGCTTAGTTCGGTTTGGCTTTAGTTAATACATATGTAATTCCAGTTGGGGCTTTAGGAACTTTGATTGCTTTAAAGTTTTGACTTGTGACAAGAACTGGCTCAGTAAGGGTTTGAAGCGAATACGTTTTCAATTTGTACGTGTCACGAATCAAAAACATGACACGTAACCAGCGCTAGCTGTAGCTTCAGTTTCAGTTTCGGTATATAGGACTATACATGTATGTATGTGTCTTTGGGGTCTATGTACATTCAATTTTGTTTGATTGTTGTTTGGGGCAACGGCGATATGCAGAAATTATGTGGGAATTACGTGCAAGGCTGACGGCATGTCAACTGCCCCATGCTCAACTCGCCCCGCCCACTTGGCCCATTTCGTTGCATACTTTTAGGGGCATGCATTGATATACATACAAGTAGATAGATATATCTCTATATGTATGTATGTGTGCATGTATGTATGTATGCATGTCTATACAGACTTGTTTTCGCAATTGTACGTAGCACTAATAAAATTAAAGTACCCAACAAAAGCGACATGAAAAACAAACACAGACCAGAGAAGTTAATAACAATTGGGCACCGACTAGGGGCTAAAGATTGAGCAAGAGTTCAAGGGGTTGAGGCACTCTACGTGCTGCACGTTACGCTTCAAATAGACATCTACTTTATAAACACTAAACTCTCTCTGTGTGTATGTGTGTGTGTGTTTGTGTGTGCTTTAATAGACATCTAGCTATCTGGCCCGTGCAATTGCCGTCTTCCATGTGCAAACAAAATGCATTCGCAATGGGTTAAGTTTGCTGGGGCGAAAAGGTTGGATTGATTACACTGAGAGAAATAATTGAAATATACAAATATATTTGAAATATATAGAAATATTTATTTTTAGCTATTCGATGAGTGTAAATGCTTGTCATACATTTATAAAACTGGTTCACAAAATGAAAACTCATGCCACTTTCCTTCTTTGTCTTCTCTCGTCTTGTTTGATCTAGATATAATCAAGAGAATAACTTCAAGTGTTTTATATTAAGAATTTTGCCGTTGAATTTCTGTTGAGTTCTTCTATATATCACTCAAAAAGCCTGTTAGTTCCGTTGAAGGCCTATGTTTATATATATATAAACTTCTCGGAAGCTTGACAAATTGATTACAAAATAATATTTCTCCAAAACTTGCATTTGCCATACAATCTTCTGTTGATTGACCAAAGAAAATGCATTTATCTACGCCCACTCAAGGCTTTGACAAGTCGAAAAATATTCTATATTATGGCGCAACAATTATAGTTTTTATAGCTGTTAAGTTAGCATGACAAAGTTAAGCAGTTGAATTGCTGTTGGGCTAGATCCATATAGATATCCAGATATATATATATTCATATTACATGCTATATCCATTAGACCATTATCGATCGCAAAATATCGATTATTCAATGAAATAATAAAGAAACGATTTTCCTTTATTTTGATAGATCATAAGACAAATTTGAAACACATATATGAAAAGAAAATTGGGTGCATTCTGGAATTTATAATTATATATATATTATATATTTCATTTTTCTTTTCATTTTGAGTTATACATATGTATGCATCATATTTGAAGTCATGTTCTATAAATCGTAATATATATTATATATGACTTCAACTATTATGTATACATATAACTTAAAAATGAAAAGAAATTTGGGTGCACTCGAAACTTTTATATAGTACATGAAACTAGACAGCAAGGATGATATATACTCAGATATCATATGTATTTCCATTTCGTATAATTTCCGTTCCTCAATTAGACCACATTAAATCTGAAATCTTGGATATTCTCACATGGAAAAATTTCGCCGTTAATGACTTTTATAAAGTGGTTTTTAAGTGTTTTGTGGAATAAAACCAAAGTTAATAAGGTTATTGTCATTTCAATAGTATATAAGTATATCATTTAGCATATGTGTATACATTCATATACATATATCCCCATTTTGAAGAAGATCATATTCACTTGATTTCATATAGAAATCTCATATAAAAAAACCTCTTCTTCATTCACTTTTCTCTGATTTTCATGATTATAGTATGCATTTTTCGCAGTGTATTTTGTATTGTAGTTGATTTATGAGCGATATGCGAACATCAAATATTTTTATACAGTTTTGGTGGCAATTTATATGCATATTGGCCTTTTCTTAGGCGCTGCCCAACTCCAATCGAGTAATTGAAAGGGAGCAAGGGAGCAGGAGGTTTGGAGGTGGGGCTCAGGGCTTTGTTGGGTGTTTGTATCTCTGCGTGTCGATGGCGTCGACTGTCAAGAATTGATTTGACTTTGACACATGCAGCACAAACAGCAAAAAAAAAAAAAAAAAGCACACACACACACCTACACACACACAGAGAGAGAGTGTTCGGTGTGCGCCCTAATGATATGTGCTAGCAAAAATGTTGTTTGGCAGGCAAGGCGGGTGCCGCGAAGGGTCGCTCCCCAACACCGACACCCAAGAATGGAGCCGGAGCTGGGGCAACAAATGGCACGCAGCCAACAAATGCAGCGGCGCCAACAGCAGCAACAGCAGGAGCAGCAACAACAACAACAACAACAACAGCAGCAGCTGCGACAGCAGCAGCAACTGGAACAGGAGGCGGGGCAGGAGGTGGGGCCTGCAGATCCACGCTACATGCGAACAAAACGATTCTGAAAACAGTTTCGGTATTCCTCGCCAGCGGCAAACGAAACTCGAACAACCAGTCGAAGGCCGCAGCGGCTGCCCTGCAGAACAAACGGCTACAGCGACAGCGTAAAATGGACGAGCTGAGCGGCAAAATCAATCCCAAACTGTTGGACAGCCTGCGCAAGAAGACACGGTTTACCAAGTGAGTAGTCGCTGGATGCTGTTTTGGCAGCGAGAGCACCTGATACGGATGGAAGCATCCAGGAAGTAGCTAGAGAGGCAGAGAGACTGCTAAGAGTCAGGGCCAGAATAGCAGTGACAGTTCCTACAGAGACATCTACAGCTTTTGTAGTTCAAGGTCTAGGTCTACATAGTATTGGCTGAGTCTATAGTATGTATGCTATTACAGTTGCTCAAGGTCTAGTGGGCACATCCTGAGCTGAGTGTCCGAGATCTAGACTGTGTTTCCACAACTATCTTAAGCAAGGATATGTCAAGGTAGAGTAGAGTACTAAGACCCAAGATCTAGAGCGTGTTTTCAGAACTATCTTAAGCTAGGATATGTCAAAGTAGAGCACTGAGACCCAAGATCTAGAATGTGTTTCCAGAACTATCTTAAGCAGGGATATGTCAAGGTAGAGCACTAAGACCGAAGATCTAGAATGTGTTTCCAGAACTATCTTAAGCTAGGATATGTCAAGGTAGAGTAGAGTATTAAGACCCGAGATCTAGAGCGTGTTTTCAGAACTATCTTAAGCTAGGATATGTGAAGATAGCGTGCTAAGATCCTGATTTGTATAGAAGTGACAATTGAAGCAATTTAAGTAAACCCTAGAGTCTGCAGTGGCTTACAGCCAATAGGACCCATCGGATTTCCTTCAATCATCCCACTCAAGGGAGTTGGTTAAGATGCTTTTATGAATAGCTCATAGGGTTTCTAGAACATGCAGACAAGGCTAAGTCTAGAGCCCCGTCTGGTAAACAAAGATGAACAGAAAGAGAATGTGTACTACATTTTTACAAATTCTTTAAGTTAGTAAAGTCTAGAGAGAGACCTAAGTGCTTGAAACGCCGTGATCTACCTAGCACCAGCTTGATAATGCAATCTAAACGAGAATCTCTCGCTGGGGTTGTTAGAAACTGTTAAAGCAAATTGATTAGAATGTTAAATATAGCTGAAGCACAAGCAGAAACGTTTAAGCTAACAGTCATAAAACGGAGAGGTTTTGTTTCGAAAGTGAGCATCAGACCTTAGACCCTGAGACTCTCCAGAATGCATACGAACAGAATAGGGACATTTTCGAACATCTAAGGACGTCCGCCTGCTTCGCCTTCTTCAGAATTTAAGCTCAATCTGTGAAAGAATATTAGCTATGTCCAAAATCAAATCAAAAATCATTCTTCCACATTCTTCACAGGGACGAGCTGGATGCACTGTGCCGGATCTATCGCAAGCTGGTATCGAATTGTCAGTATGCGGCCAAGACTCTCGCCTCGAGCTCATCGAGCGCAGCCATAGCCAAGCCGCACGCTGCTGTCGAGGTGGGCTACTCATTGATAGAAATCCTGTATCCCCAATTTCAATTCTTTGACCACAGGGCATCGATCGCATCGTATTCCGTGAACTGTTGCACAGCACCTTCGACATAGTCACCGAGGAGATACTCATGGAGCGCATCTTCTGCAGCTGGGACAAGGCACATGAGGGTTTGCCACTGCGGCTCGAAGGTTGGCTCATCGGACTCTCCACGTTTCTGCGCGGCACTCCGGCGGAACGTGCGGCCTTTTGCTTTAGAGTTTATGACCTGAATACGGATGGCTTTATAACCAAGGATGAAATGTTTACGCTGCTGCGCAATTGTCTCATCAAACAGCCGCAAGACGAGGACCCAGACGAGGGTGTCAAAGACCTTGTGGAAATTGTGCTTAAGAAATTCGATTTGGATAAGGATGGCAAGGTAAGTAAAGGATTTTAATCAGGGCTCACGGTGTCATTCATTAGCTAACCCTGCTCTGTCAACAGGTCTCACTAGATGACTTCATGGCCACAGTGACGGCTGAGCCGCTGCTCATCGAGGCCTTCGGACAGTGCCTGCCCACCGACAGTGCCGTTGTCTCCTTCTTCTCTACACTTCAGGTCTAGCCATCTATCCAAAAATAATACTTATATATACATATATATATATATATATATATATATCTTGTTTGAGTAAATAAAAACGTTGAGACATTTATTTGTTTGTATATTTTTAATTGAACGTCAATTGAACTAATTTCGACAAAACAAATAGAAGATTAGCCTCAAAACTTGATCGTGAGCTCAAAACTAATGAGTCATGCTGAATATTAAATAATTGGCCAAGTTTAAAGCGATATCTGCCACATAAATAGCGATTAAAGTAAATTCAACTAGTTAATCTATAAACAATTGAGCAATGCGCGTCATATGATTAGATACAAAAAAGTCTAAGACGCTTCATGCTTGGTATAAACATTCATTGCTCAATCACTCTATAATTATTTAACCAGTCAATTCATCAATTGGTCAGTTAGTCACTAACCAATTAAGCAGTTAATCAGTCAATCTGTCAAACAATCAATCAATCAGTCGTTTAGTCTGACCAGTTAGTCAGTCAATCAATCATCCAATTACTCAGTAAGTCACTCATCAATCAAGCACTCTTTTAGTTACTAAGTCTATCTATATATTCTGTTAGTCAAGTAGCACTTCAGTCAATCAATCAATTAGTCAATCAGTCCGGCAGGCCTTTCAGCTGATCAATTGCTCAGCAAAGCAGTTAGTGAGTAAACCAATCAATCAAGCATTTTGGCGTTCGAGCACATTCAGTTCATCATTCAGTCAATCTGTCAATCAGCCTGTATGTCAACCAATCAGTGAATTATTTAGCTAGATATCAAGAATTCATATCATATGTAAGTATATCACTCCCATAATCAGTCATTTACTCACTCAATCAGTCAATCAATTGGTTAGTCAGTCAATTAACTTTTCAATCAGTCAATTAGTTTTTGAGTCTGTAGATTTGTTCATCAATTGGTTTTATTTAGATCATTCAGATCAAAATACAGTCAATCAGTCATTCAGTCGTTTAATCAATCCGTTATTCAATCATTCACTCATGTAAACTTGTCTATAATAGATATCTGCTTCTAATCGACTGACCCGGACTGTCCGCAAGCACACACGGACGCAAGTGGCGCAACTTTGCCTTGGCAGTCACGACAATAATGCGCGGTCATAGCGAATCTAATTCGAACCGACCGTTAGAACTTGTCAATCAAGCATTGCAAAAGTGTCGATTAGCTGTTAGCAAAGGTCATTAACATTGTGAGTGCTTCTGACACAAAAAACTAGATGGAATTCCGACTAGAATTGCAATGATCCGCCCACTACTTGTAGAGCAACTTACTCGACTCGAGATATACATCGAGATATATATCTATGTATCTATGTATCTATGTATCTATGTATCTATGTATCTATGTATCTATGTATCTATGTATCTATGTATCTATGTATCTATGTATCTATGTATCTATGTATCTATGTATCTATGTATCTATGTATCTATGTATCTATGTATCTATGTATCTATGTATCTATGTATCTATGTATCTATGTATCTATGTATCTATGTATCTATGTATCTATGTATCTATGTATCTATGTATCTATGTATCTATGTATCTATGTATCTATGTATCTATGTATCTATGTATCTATGTATCTATGTATCTATGTATCTATGTATCTATGTATCTATGTATCTATGTATCTATGTATCTATGTATCTATGTATCTATGTATCTATGTATCTATGTATCTATGTATCTATGTATCTATGTATCTATGTATCTATGTATCTATGTATCTATGTATCTATGTATCTATGTATCTATGTATCTATGTATCTATGTATCTATGTATCTATGTATCTATGAATCTATGTATCTATGTATCTATGTATCTATGTATCTATGTATCTATGTATCTATGTATCTATGTATCTATGTATCTATGTATCTATGTATCTATGTATCTATGTATCTATGTATCTATGTATCTATGTATCTATGTATCTATGTATCTATGTATCTATGTATCTATGTATCTATGTATCTATGTATCTATGTATCTATGTATCTATGTATCTATGTATCTATGTATCTATGTATCTATGTATCTATGTATCTATGTATCTATGTATCTATGTATCTATGTATCTATGTATCTATGTATCTATGTATCTATGTATCTATGTATCTATGTATCTATGTATCTATGTATCTATGTATCTATGTATCTATGTATCTATGTATCTATGTATCTATGTATCTATGTATCTATGTATCTATGTATCTATGTATCTATGTATCTATGTATCTATGTATCTATGCATCCATGTATCTATGTATCTATGTATCTATGTATCCATGCATCCATGTATCTATGTATCCATGCATCCATGTATCCATGCATCCATGTATCTATGTATCCATGCATCCATGTATCCATGTATCCATGCATCTATGCATCCATGCATCCATGCATCCATGCATCCATGCATCCATGCATCCATGCATCCATGTATCTATGCATCCATGCATCCATGTATCCATGTATCCATGCATCCATGCATCCATGCATCCATGCATCCATGCATCCATGCATCCATGCATCCATGCATCCATGCATCCATGCATCCATGCATCCATGCATCCATGCATCCATGCATCCATGTATCCATGCATCCATGCATCCATGCATCCATGCATCCATGCATCCATGCATCCATGCATCCATGCATCCATGCATCCATGCATCCATGTATCCATGCATCCATGCATCCATGCATCCATGCATCCATGCATCCATGCATCCATGCATCCATGCATCCATGCATCCATGCATCCATGCATCCATGCATCCATGCATCCATGCATCCATGCATCCATGCATCCATGCATCCATGCATCCATGCATCCATGCATCCATGCATCCATGCATCCATGCATCCATGCATCCATGCATCCATGTATCCATGCATCCATGCATCCATGCATCCATGCATCCATGCATCCATGCATCCATGCATCCATGCATCCATGTATCCATGCATCCATGCATCCATGCATCCATGTATCCATGTATCCATGCATCCATGTATCCATGCATCCATGTATCCATGTATCCATGCATCCATGCATCCATGTATCTATGTATCTATGTATCCATGCATCCATGTATCTATGTATCCATGCATCCATGTATCCATGCATCCATGCATCTATGTATCTATGTATCTATGTATCTATGTATCTATGTATCTATGTATCTATGTATCTATGTATCTATGCATCTATGCATCTATGTATCTATGTATCTATGTATCTATGTATCTATGTATCTATGTATCTATGTATCTATGTATCTATGTATCTATGTATCTATGTATCTATGTATCTATGTATCTATGTATCTATGTATCTATGTATCTATGTATCTATGTATCTATGTATCTATGTATCTATGTATCTATGTATCTATGTATCTATGTATCTATGTATCTATGTATCTATGTATCTATGTATCTATGTATCTATGTATCTATGTATCTATGTATCTATGTATCTATGTATCTATGTATCTATGTATCTATGTATCTATGTATCTATGTATCTATGTATCTATGTATCTATGTATCTATGTATCTATGTATCTATGTATCTATGTATCTATGTATCTATGTATCTATGTATCTATGTATCTATGTATCTATGTATCTATGTATCTATGTATCTATGTATCTATGTATCTATGTATCTATGTATCTATGTATCTATGTATCTATGTATCGATGTATCGATGTATCGATGTATCGATGTATCTATGTATCTATGTATCGATGTATCGATGTATCTATGTATCTATGTATCTATGTATCTATGTATCGATGTATCTATGTATCTATGTATCTATGTATCTATGTATCGATGTATCTATGTATCTATGTATCTATGTATCTATGTATCTATGTATCTATGTATCTATGTATCTATGTATCTATGTATCTATGTATCTATGTATCTATGTATCTATGTATCTATGTATCTATGTATCTATGTATCTATGTATCTATGTATCTATGTATCTATGTATCTATGTATCTATGTATCTATGTATCTATGTATCTATGTATCTATGTATCTATGTATCTATGTATCTATGTATCTATGTATCTATGTATCTATGTATCTATGTATCTATGTATCTATGTATCTATGTATCTATGTATCTATGTATCTATGTATCTATGTATCTATGTATCTATGTATCTATGTATCTATGTATCTATGTATCTATGTATCTATGTATCTATGTATCTATGTATCTATGTATCTATGTATCTATGTATCTATGTATCTATGTATCTATATATTTATGTATCTATGTATATATCTATGTATTTCTGGTTGATATTTTGACCAACAAAAAATACATTGAATCAATTGATGTGGGTGTTAAGTGTATTTATTTATCTAAATGTCGAGTCAAAACAATATAAGGTTGTCAACATTTCAAGTGTTTAGTGTGCTGGCAAAGGCGACGCTTTCACAGCTTAAGCTAAATTATTCGATTAGCTGCATTCATAAGCTGACGGAATGTCAGACAGATAGACAGACAGACAGACGGACACCCCCTGATAGATAGGCAGATGTAGCTGACACCCAGTATAAATGGTTGACAGTTGACGTTTCGCTTGCACTTGGATTGAGATTGAGATTGCAAGATTGCCAATTGCACAAGCTAATGCAACAACAGCAAGAAAACAAGAACAAAAGATCTGAAGCTCTGACGAACCGGAATGGGAATTAAACTGAGCGCAACATATATAATAATATCTAATCATATTCATATGCTCATTCGCTAGCGTATACGTAACCTGACACACTTTGAGTCTCTCGCACAAGGCCGTCCAACATCCAGTTTTTCACTATTCAATTCGAAAAATCTCGTTTTCACTATTCCAAAATACTATCAATTACTATCCGAGCTGCCATTGAATAGTTTCTATATGCGAGCTCGATCAATTCAACTCGCGCGTAAACTCGAGATTGTACAATTCTTATTATATAATTCTAGATTTGATTCTAGATAAATATACAGTTGAGAATTTGCCAAGTACGATACATATCCTATACAGCTTGGCCGTTCTCTGCATTTCTCAGTCACGCACTCCTCCCTTGGCGATAGTTCTCTAACTGTCAGCCAAGCGTAACTGGAAAACCAACGCTTATCACACTTTATGCATCATATCAGTTGACTCAAAGTTGGCTTTCCATATTGATTTACCGTGACGACTACGTAATGCCCCAATGCATATCGGGTTCTATTGATGGACGCATTCAGCTCCCCATGAGGGGATTTTTATAGGGGATTGTCTAACAAGTTTTGCATAGTTCACAATATGTAGACTCTACATCCCACGCGAAATCTTTAAGCGGTGACATTTTAGCAATCGTTTTAAAACTCGTTCAATCAATCAAGAACAATTGCGAATACCCTGTAATGTGGGAAACTGAGGAATAGCATTTAAAACTAAGATTCGATTGGTAAGAATGGACATTGTGACTGTGAAATACCCTCTAATTAACAAAATTAAAGTGAAAATGGCTACGAAATACCCTATAGTCTACGATAGTATAGGAACGGATAGGCTAACTCTGGTATACACCCTGTATGAGCTCTACTACCGGTAACAGAGAAATAACACGTATTACACTTAAATAGTATGGATGGCTCTGAAATACTCTGTACTTAATTAATATTTAATATGATTGCGAAAAGGTTTCACAATAAATAAATAGCCTGTGTTACTGATACATACCCTGTAATACAGAAAAATTAGCTAAGAATAGATAATGCCAGCACAAAATACTCTGTAGGGCTGAAAATTAGTTAAAAATTGTCTTTTTTAAATTAAAATAAACAGCAATTGTCTATGATAATTGAGAAATGTATACCCTGTAATGCAAAAAATTGATTTAGAATAGCTAAGGCTAAAAAAACAAACTAAGAATCGATATCTTCAAATGAAAATAAACAGAAAATATTTCAGATGACTGAAAACTAACCTTTGCTTGGGTTGAAATAATGTAAATACAAATTGAAACCTAAGAGGTAAATATTTCTTAAATCGATTGAGTAAACAAGAAACCCAATGCAAGCAATATACAAAAGGCATTCGCTGTAGCTCTCCCTCAACCCTCGTCAATAGGTTGCATATTTCTGTCTAGCTCTATCGGGAAAATTCTTGTCAGTTGAAACTAGAGAACATTGTAGCTAAATATATGTGTTTGTCTAGGTGTATCTTTATCTTCAATTGCGTATGACACATGTCGCTAAGCCTCTATCAATAGTGCTAGGTGTAATTCCACATTTACGTAGAATTATCACTTATAATGTTGATCTTAGATATCTATATCTAGAGCTGTCTTTATCTTTGTTTATACCAAAGTATATTTATAGCAATACATACCATAGCTACAGAACAATAAAATTCTACATTTTTGTATTCTTGAAATAATTATATTGGTTTTGTGCAATGTTCGTCTAGCTATACGTCCGTCTGTCCGTCCGTCCGTCCGTCTGTCCGTCCGTCCGTCCGTATGGACGCACACCATGTCGCCCCTATTGAGTCTATCTAGTCTCTACTAAGAATACGAAATAGATACTCGTTGCTAGCCTCGTGTTCTAAAATGTTAAGATTTGTTCGCCACGCCCACTGGGGGCGTGGCAAATCGGAAAATGCTATTTCCGGTAACTCAGAAACGCTATTCTAACAAATGCTAGAGACTTTAGCTCGTGAATGAGTATGGTACAGCCGATAGCATCTGATGTTATTATTATTTGTATATTGAAATTCGTCTATGGAACTCTATTTGTATTTTTAGAGATAAAAATGCACAATAATCTAGATAAAGGGCCCAGAAACATATGTGAGTGCAACCAAGTGTGAGTGTGAGTGTGAGTGTGAGTGTGAGTGTGTGTTTCCGAGTACGTATGTCTCTCTATCTATATGTATATCTGCAGCTAATAACACGAGCCAAATCCAAAATATAGACCCTCGTTGTTTATAAATATTACTGCATGCATGTAATCATTGGACGCTGATTAAGACACACACACACACACACATAGAACACACACACACACAGCACACACACACATACATAGCACACTCTCTACCCTCACTTGGCGTCACTCATATTCACACTCATTCAACAGCGATCTGCCCAGCTTTCCACTCAACACTCAAATCTTTCGCTCCCGCTCTCTCACACTCTAGCTCTCTGTCGCTCTCCCGCACAAGTTCTATATTGATCAAAACTATGTAGGGGTACGAGGGCAGCGTGTAAGCATGCACAGTAAAATGTTTATAGAACGAGCTCTCCATGCTGGCCATGTGTGTGTGTGTGTGTGTGTGTGTGTGAGTGTGAGTGAGTGTTTTTGTTTTTTCTTTTTTGAAAATAGATAATCACTCATACGACCTGCCGGCATGTCGCATTGCGTACTGTTTACTTCTGTGGGAATTCAGTTTGAATTCGTTAACAGGCGCTAACGGTTTGGGTGTCCGAAAAGAAATCAGAACCAGAAAAACGAAAACTAATCACCAAAGAGATCCTTCAAAATGTCCGTTCAAAGGTTAGTAAGAAGAAAAGAAAAACCAAATCAAGATGCTTAGCGATAGGAAGTGTGAGTGAAAATGAAATCGAGATCAAAATGCAAAAACAAAAATAAATTAAAAAAAAAATATATATGAAAAAAAGAAATGAAAAATTGATTTATGATCTGTGGAATTCGACGTTCGCTAGCAACAACTGATGCAGCTTGACAAAAACAAAAAATTGTAATCTTATCGACATGCGCAACACAAACACAAATATAATAATAAAACATTTGTATACTCATTCACGAAAATGAAATGAGTGTATTGATTTTGTGCAATGTTCGTTTTGCTGTCCGTCCGTCTGTCCGTATGAAGTTAGAGATCTAAAATTTGGAATATATACTCGTGTATTCCCTCGTCTGTTAATGTGTCAAGATTTTCTCGATACGCCCATTAAGGGCGTGGAAAATGGAAAAATGCGTTTTCCTGTATCTAAGAAAACTTTCATAGTTTCTTTGTATATGAAATTTAATTGGAATGTATATGGCGGATATCTAAAAATTTAACTAAATTACTATTGGCATCCTCTCTCTTTATATATATATATACCAATTAAGAGCGTGGCAAATCGGCAAATGGATCTGACAGCGTGAAGAAAGCATTCTGCAGTCGATAATACCCGATTATTTGTATTTTTTCTTCATTTTTTATAGTATTGCTCGTAAGACACGTAATGTGCGTGTGTTCTATTAGTTCTTTCTTTTCTTTCCTTTCCTTTAGTGTGTGTGTGTGTGTGTGTGTGCCATTGATAAGGTCCATTTGGTACTCTGACCCCAACAATCGAACTTTCCTTTTTTTCGTTTTTTGTTTTGTTATCTTTGAAGTGTAGCAGTTGTTGCTAGAGATTATTATTGTAACTGAGTAGTCGAGCAATCAGGTGGCTCTTAAGTAGGTCCTAAGAAATATGCACTTTGTACAAAACGCGAAAAGCAACGAAAAAATATATATGTATGTCACTGAACGCTAATCGAACAGGCTTAAGTACTAATTGACACTGAATCTTATTTATGACACTGCTATTAGGCCTAACCTTTCTAGCGTGCCAATTTAATAATGTCTCAGCCGTTAAGCGGCTCATCTTAAAAACAATTTCGATTAAATGTATTGTAATTATTGAGATCGTTCAAAAGGGTGTCAGAGCTTGTACAATTAATTGGTTGATTGATTGATTGAACGACGCCATCAAAGCATGCAATGAATTATACCCAGACTCCGATATAGCTCTATCCAGATGGTTTTAATGTACAGTTATTATTATTTGCATCAGTTAAGGCAGAAGGAAAACTATAGATAAAATTAGCTTATAGATAAAGCTAGAAAATGAATGAATATTAAATTGTTCTCTTCAAACATCTTATATATAGTGTTAAAATGTACTGTATATATTTATTATAATTTCTCTTTCTTGGAAATTATAGGCCAAAAATGCCTTACAAAGCTTTTCAGTGTAAAGGATTCCTAATATTTTAATTAAGTTACGATAATATATATTTTGTATATATTTTACTTATATCAAACTAACTAAAAAAATATGATTTTTTTATTGAAAAAAATCTCATATATTGTAAGAAACTTAAATTAAAAAAAAAACCTTATATATATTATTTTTTTCTATTATATTGCGAGAGAAAGAGCGAGAGAGAGAGAGAGAGAGAGAGAGAGAGAGAGCTTTAAAACTGAAGTTAAAATATAATATAGTAATATATAATTATTTTTGATGTAGTGGTATATACCTATTTTATGTATAGTTTATACTTATTCTTAAATGAAAAAATAATATAGTATATAACATTATTTTGTATATATTAATATATACCTAATAGGTAATTTAGATGTATAACATATACTTATTCTATAGAGTTCCATTACAATAGAGACCCTTACATGCATACATTGAGCATGCACATATTATTTTCAAGTTGACTTCTGAATGATGAGCTTTTATAAGAGAACACAGTCTAGCAACAGTTCAATATTCCCAAAAGCTGAAGAATTTACTTTCGAAATAGTTTTCCTCATATACAAATTTATTTATATTATACGGAAATTTCATTTTAGTATTGGATCTGACTAATGAATTTCCTTTTAAAAATAATCTCATATACAAGAGTTGTCATAATATATAGAAATAATATTTATACATTGAATCTGACTAATATTTCATGTGGAAAACTTGAGCAACAGCTCAGTTTGCATGGAACATGTTGAAACTAAGGATAAATATCGTTCTATTGAACGTATAACTTACTTAGAATATCATTAAACTTAACGTGATTCTATTAGAATACCCAAATTCAAAGTTAAGATTGTAAATTCTGTAGAAGAGCTTGATATAGTACGATTGGGATGTGACTTATTGTGGGTGTTTCTTGATGCTCCGAACGAGTTAAAATCAAAGTCAAAGTCAAAACCAAGGTCGAACTGAGAGTTATGTTGTGAACTGTATGCCAAGGTTAGACTAGAGGTGAAGGTTTCTGGCAGCTGACCAACTCATGTTATACAATTGCTGTACTCAATGCGCTTTTATTGCTGTTCCGTTTTTTTTTTGTTTTTTTTTTTTTTTTTTTTGTAATTCGCTTTTGGACATTTACTATATATTTATACTATTTATACAAACTATATATATGGGCCAGCAACAGCGAGAAAAACAATAAATTTGCTGACCGCAGCTGCAATAGCTGCTTTACCTCCCTCTCTCTCTCTCGCTCTCTCTCTCTCTCTCTCTCTCTCTCTCTCTCCCCTCCGCACTGCCTTTAGCCACATTGAATATGAAGCTGAAGCTGAGCTGAAAAAATAAAACAAACAAACAACAGAAACAGAATTACAAACGTTCTGTCAGAGGTCGGTTGGTCAGCAGATAAAGATAAAAGCGAATGCGGATGCTCAGAAGTGTAAATCGTCCGTTGGGGCTCGACCTAAAGACCTATGGATACGTTAACGTACAGACACACACACACACAAACACGCGGGCGCGCACACGCACACATATTTAGCCTATACGAGGGCTGCCTGTAAAATAACAATGCTGTGCGACTAGTGAAAAATTAACGAAACATATTTATTTGAAATATAAATATAAATATTTCTAGTGCTTTTTTGTATTTACGTGACAATGAGAATGCAAAATGTGACCAACTTGAGTGCGCAATTTGAAAGTTGGGCATTATTCATGACCCTCGAGCTACCCCCTTGTGCGAGCAGGACTATACAATGTGACCAGCTTATATTTAAATTTGAATACTCAACGTTTTTTAGTGCTGTTTGCATGCGTATCTTTATTCAAAATTTGAATCAAGGATAATTAGCTTTTATTTTGATTAGAAAACGAGATATAAGGCAGTGCACTTTACACGAATACAATTGATCTTGACATTATGATATAAATGATATGTAAATGCTCAAAAAATAATACAAAAGTAATATAAATGATCAACAAAATTATACAAAAGTAATATAAATGATCAAAAAAATTATACAAAAGTAATATAAATTCTATATTAATTATTCAGTTGCAAAGCATAATAACAAAAGCATTTTTTTAAATGTCAAAAATTAATACAACAATTAAATGGTATATATTTATTATTTAGCTTCAAATCAGAAAAAGACTGTTAAAAAATACTCAAAAATAATAATACAATCTGACGGCTAAGGCTTCTTAGTTAATTTCAAAAGTCTGGCAGCACTACCAATTCAATTAGAAACTAAATGAAGTGCAATAATATTTAAGTTTAAACGGTAAACTCAAAAAATTTGCAATTTTTTTTTAATATAATATAAATAAATTTCAAATACATTACAAATAATGTTCGATAATATTTATGCAAACAGCAAACTATAAAAAACACAATAAAATGTATCACTTTTTTTATTGATAATAAAGGGAAAAGAAAGTAATGGATATTTGCTAGGTCAACTGGCGCACACTATTAAGGGCAGACCTCGCAGCAGCCTCATATGCTTAATATTAGATTAGATCTAACTATAATTAGCTACTGTCACGCACTTTTCCAATTATGATATGCCCCTTACCCTGACCCAAAGCTCGCAACTGATTAATGTACTATTTTATTACTGTAACTCTTACAGCAACAACAACAGCGGCAATGGCGGCGGATTTGCGATTGGTCAGACCAACAACATATATAATATAGTGCTGCTAATCGTGGACATTGTGCTCTTGGTGTTCAAATTCTGGCTGCTGATTATTGAGGAAATCGTCAAGATGTTCACCACCCGCCCGTTGGCGGATGTCAGTGGCCAGTTTGTGCTGATCACTGGCGCCGGCCATGGCATGGGCAAGGAGATGGCATTGCAATATGCTGCCATTGGCGCCAAGGTCATCTGCTGGGACATCAATGAGCAGACCAACACACAGACGGTCAATGAGGTCAAGAAGACGGGCGGCACAGCCTATGGCTATATCTGCAATGTGGCCAAGCGCGAGGATATTATGGAGCTAGCTACCAAGATACAGAAAGAGCATGGCTTCATTAGCGTTGTGGTCAACAACGCTGGCATTATGCCCTGCCATCCGCTGCTCGAGCATACGGAACAGGAGACGCGTCTCATGTACGACATCAATGTGCTTGCTCACTTCTGGGTAAGTCTCTCTCGCTCGCACACACATGCTCCTTCTGGCTATGTCTCAATTCGTTTCTTCTCTCATTCTCTCACACTCTTGCAGATCCTCCAGGCCTTCCTGCCCGCCATGATTGAGCGCAACGAGGGCAACATTGTGGCTCTGTCCTCCTGCGCCGGTCTCTTTGGCCTGGCCAATTTGGTGCCCTATTGCGGCACAAAGTTCGCCGTACGCGGCTACATGACCGCCCTGGCTGAGGAGCTGCGACAGAAGAATCCACAGACTAACGTAAGGCATTGATATAGAGATATATAGACTCATGATGCATTTACTATTCATTCCATTCATATATTTTGCCCATTGACTCATTGCCTCTCTCTTCTTGCAGATCAAATTGACCACCATCTATCCGTATATGATCGATACGGGTCTGTGCAAGAATCCTCGCTATCGTTTCCACAGTCTGATGAAACTCATCTCGCCCAAGGATGCGGCTGCATCCATTATCGTGGCCCAGCGTCAGGGTCTGGAGGAGGCGGCCATACCTCGCTATTTTGTGGGTGTTGAGAAGGTGGCTCGCTTGATACCCAGAAAAGCGATGCGATTGGTCAACGACTTCCTCGACACGGGCGTCGATACCGACAAAATGTAAGCCAAAAAGAGAAACCAAAAAGAATAACTAAAAAAACTAAAGCTAGAACTCGGAACTTCCAATGATAATTTTAAGTCTCAACAGCTTTATCGATATTCCTTCTTCATATATATATATTTTTTTACATTTTTTTTTTTTTATTTTCTCTGTCGATCTTATGCATATTTTAATATTCATCTACTAGTACAAGATGTGAATTTAGCGAGCTTAAAGGTTGTTACTTAATAAAACGTTAATCATAATGATTATGAATTCAACTGGAGTTTTTTTTCTAATAATATAACTTAACTTCATGTATCATATTCGTGCTGAAGGTAAAAATCTTATCGATAAGTGATGATAACGGTAATTACAATAAATAATGATGATGATGATGATAATGATAAATATATAACATATCATAAATTATTTATAAAACTTAGATAATTATGATGGTGAAAAACATAATGATGATGAGGATGATGAGGGTGATAATGAAATTATTACTGATTGTTTAATCAATATCCAGACAATGATGATCATGATGATGAACCTAATGATGATAATAGTCATCTTAGTGCTAATGAGAATGCTGATGATGAACATTTAATAGACGAAGATAATCATAATGTCATTATTAATATTATAATGATCATAATAATGATGGTTAATCATAACAATAATGATATTCATGATCATAAAGATATTAATAATGAAAGTGGTCATTACGAAAAATGCTTATGATCCGAATCCTAACTATCTACATAAGAATGATATCCATGAAACCTATTGCTTATATTATATTATATTATTATATTGCGGATAAATAATTGATAATACATACTTAAAATATATAATAATACATACTTAAAATATATAATAAATTTCGAACCAATATTAAAATCTGAACTATGCTTATGTCTAGCCCTAGCTTCGCATACCAATGGAGATAATATTCGACATGATTGCGATCCGAAGTTATTATCAGCTAGAGATTGTGTCACTAAGCTGTGTCACACTTTAATCACTTTTTTGAACTTAGGTTTATGGAACACTAAACGAAAGATTGCTAATTGCAGTCTTAATTAAGATCAGAGTTATGTGAAAAGAATTTCGTGGGAAACACGTGCAGGTTAAATGAAGCATATTTCAGACAAAGTGGGTTATTAAATTGTTAATTTCTAATGAGACTTTATGTTTATATATAAAAGCTTATTTTCTTGAGTGCTTGACTGACTGTCCGATTTATTGAACTGAGGTTCTTAACTGGATGCTTAGGAAAACTATTGAATTGCTGAGTTCTTGGCAAATATGGATGAAATGAAATGGATGTAATGCAAGAGCTTATAAATATAACAAATCTGAGAAAATTAATAGACCGATTATAAGATATGCTTTGCTTCCCATAAAATAATTCAATCTATACTTAAAACAAAGCTAAAATCGTACCCTGACAATTAAAGCTATGCTCTATATTGAAATTATATAATATATAGAGTATATGGAACATATATGTACATATATATGAAAGCACAGAAAGTGATTTCAAATAAGTACAAGCTTTTGTCTAAGATAATATTATTTTACAAAACATCAGGACATCAGTCTCTAGGCCTATGCCGAAGGCCTTCGAATTATGTCTTTGCCCTATGTCCAAGGTATATGCCTATGTATTTTCAAGCTCCCCAATTCAAAAGATGCAAATCAGTCAAACAATTCTACATAGATACAATATATTTGAAGTCGTTTGACTTTTAACTTGAACAGCGAACAGAGCGAACAGAGATTTCGTGGATTATTTCTTGCCCTTGGCCGCTGCTGCTTTGGCCGCTGCCGCCTTGGCCTTTGCCTTGGCTGCGCGCATTTCTCTGGCCTCCTTGGAGGTAATGGAGCCAGGACGTCTCTTGCGTGCCTCCTCGAGCTTGGCCTGTTCGGCCAGATTGTCCAAATAGAGTTGCTCGAAATCGGTACGCTCCATAACTTTCTTTTCGGCGGCCCGCTTGCGATCGACACTCTCGAGGGTTTCATGGAAAGTGGCCAGAGCTACACGGAACTGTTCGTCGGACTCGATCATCTTGATGAACTGATCGGGATTGTCGGGATCCAGCTCCAAGTCGGGCACCACTGGCGGCGCTTCCTCAACGACGGCGGCCTTCGACTGGCGCTCCTCCTCCTCCATGATGAGCGTGCGACGACGCAGCTTGATCTCATCTACGCGCGCCTCCAGCAGCTTGCTGCGCGTAATCTCCCGCTCGAACATCTGGAAGGAAGAATAGGGAAGTATGCCAGGTTAGAAGAATAAAAGAATGGAGGGCGGAAGGTGAGAGGAACTGATATATATGCATGTATGGGCTGCACACCGGGCTTACTATGGGATCTTAATAACCTTTCTTGTAGATGGATTACGAGTATCTTCAAACAACTTTTAGACCGCAATAATAAACCAAAGCACAGGTCCCTAGTATTTGAAATACGCTTTATGCAAATTCGGAGGGAAGAGGGTGGATTATAAAAATATCTACATTTTCTAAATTTCTCACATGAATCTATATTTAAAAATTGAAGACTCTAGCTCTAAAAATGTAGGAGATATAATATTATAGCTGATATTCGATAAGGTTTTTAATCGATAACAAACAAATGGGAGTAGCTATACATTTTTCGAAATAAGCTCAATCTGCGCGTTCAATACACGGACCTACAAAAAAAAATGCAGGGGTCTAGCTTTTATATCTGCTGAGATCAATGCATTCATACATACGGACGAACGGACGGATATTCTGATATATTCTGATCAGGATATTTTATACTTAATGAGGTCTGCCACGCCTCCTTCTGCCTGTAACATACATTTAAGAAAACCCATTTTCAATGAAGTCAGGATATAAAACAAAGATAAAGAAGGTAATTGAGATTAGGAATAGGATTGAGTCAAGAGCGTTAGCTTACTGCCGCCATCAGTGCCTTCTCCTTGCTGGTGGTCTTCTTCATAGCCTCGTCCATATTCATGATATGCGTATCGCCATTCGCCAGGGAAATGGCCAAATGTTGCCCGCCCGGCTGAAAGACAACGGCCGTGATGGTTGAACGGAAATTGATGCTATAGATGGGCTTGCGTTGACTCAATAGGAAGTCCCAAAAGTCAACGACGCCATCAATATCTCCAGTGACAAACAGCGAGGCGCGTCCACTGCTCCAGGCGCCGCACATTAGCTGCGAGCGCTTCTTCACGTACATGGTACTGGGACGACTCTTGACCTCCTCGCACCAGATGCGCGCACGCCAATCCCCGACGATGACGAAGTTCTTCACAAAGAACGGATTGCGATGGATGGTGCGAATCGGCCCGGCACAGATGGGGAAGCTGCCAACGAGCATCTCAACG
Source organism: Drosophila hamatofila (assembly GCA_035045345.1). NCBI lineage: Eukaryota > Metazoa > Arthropoda > Insecta > Diptera > Drosophilidae > Drosophila > Drosophila hamatofila. The sequence goes on from JAWNPA010000041.1 coordinate 4,394,414, forward strand.
GGATTCAGACCCTTACGATTGCCCACGAAAACGCTGCCCATGTCGCTGCCAGCGATAAAGCGAACCGGGATGGTATATTCGAACTCCAGAACGGTGCAGCCGTGGGCATTCTGACGATTTTGACGATTACGCGTATACGGCTCCAGAACGATCTCATTGGCTGGCATCTTGAGATCGCGAATGTCCCAAAATTTAACCGAACCATCCAACGATCCCGAGTAGAATTCCGTATTCGATTTCGAATACACCCAGGTCAGGGCAGAAGTTTGCTCACGATGTGCCGCCTCCATGGGGCAGGTGCTGATGCACATGCCACTCTCGAAGGTCTCCCAAATGCACACCTTGCCCGTATATGTGCCCGCTGCCATATTGTTCTCCTCCTTGGGACAGATCTTGGCGCACGATATAACCTCCGGGCTGTCATAGAAATACAGGGGCTTGATCGGATTCTTAACATCCCAGACATAGAAGGCATTGGTGCTGCCATTGCTATCATCATTGGTGACCATGCGACGGTTCTCGCCCTTCAATATATACAGATTGCTATACTGGGTCATGATCTGTCTGTTTTCATTGGGCATCCAATTGATCACGGACATGTGACGCTGTGGCTGCCACATGTCATGAATGATGTTGATGGTGCGCGATTTGAACGGCATGCAAATGGTGCGACCCATATCGTGTGGCAGATCATCAAAGAAATGATCATATATATTAATGGCATTGTTTTGGCGAGCTGTATTCATTGTGGTCCTAATGAGCTCCTTGACCTCTTCGCCCCAAGCATCATCACGTTCGACCTTCTTGCGATGACGCAGCGTTTGCTCCTCGTCGTTCATATTCACCTCCTTGGGCCAACCGCCCTCATAGTGAAACATGCCATGCTCATCGAAAGTTGCATTTTCAGTTTCCACCTCGCTCAATGCGAATACGGAGCTTAACTGCACGGCACGTGTCTGGGGATTGCCCATAATATATTTGAGGCGCAAACGGCTGCTCGGATGTACGCTGACCATGAGCTCATTGCGATCCTCGAAGACGCATTGGCGGCCAAAGCGACGACGCTCGCGCGTCAATACCACCTGATTCTGAAACATCACTATAAATATATGTTAACTAAATAGCTTCTTGTTTATTTGTATATGCACTGCATCAATATTAGTATACAATTGTATGTTACTTATATTATATCAAATTTAAACAAATTTCTCTCACAGATATTTTACAAAAATGTAACTGCCACAAAGTTTAATCCTTTCAAAATTTCAAATGAGCTTTTTTAAAATAACTGTCAATGTGAAAGGCTTGTCAAATAATGAGGAGCTATGTTAACTGTGGAGCAAGTCTGTTAAATGTGCTGCAGTTAATGGGTATGTAAGCCCTGATTTATGAATGATTGAACACAATTGCTTTTAATTAATATATCGTATGTAGTGTAATTTAACTGCTGACAATATTTAACGAAAGGACGCCAACAATTGAAACCAACATCTTCACTTAAGATTAACAGATCAATTGGGCGGCAATGTTAAGTTTGCAGACAGTTTTCGGCAGTGTGAATGTCAGCGTGGTTGCGGACATACGTGAATGGCGCTCTATGGCGAGTACACAAGTTCAACATCAGAAATTCGGTTTTGTGTCTCCTCCTGGTGTTGTCCAGATATAAACCGCTTACCACTGGATTAACCAGTGTCCAAGATGTCACCCAAATATACACACGCAATTGTTGCCAGGTAAGTGGAAGCCGCCTGGCTACGCTGTGCAGTGCAGCGCACACCTGGATGGGGAAATTAGGTCATGTTGCCTAGGCAATGGCTCAGTGGTTGGCTTTGGGTGGGGCCGAATTTAGGGGTTGGGGCACACCCGCAAACATTGTCACCCACGCATTGACCCCGTGTCGAGGCGTAAATTACTTCATTCATTCATTCATTCGTTTATTCGCACTTGATTGTTGTTAATTCATTTAATTCGTAATTTGCGTGTGATCTTCAGAATCTCCAATGCTTTGCTCGAAACGGGCGACTTTGATGTACAATTGGCGAAGCAACAACACGAACAATATTGCACTCTATTGCGTGAAATTGGCTTGGATGTGATCGAGCTGCCGCCGGATGATGCACTGCCCGAAGGCGTCTTCGTTGAGAGCAGCGCCGTGGTATGTAATGGAGTTGCGCTTATTGGCAAATCGGAGAATCCGAAACGGCGCCGCGAAGCGGAGAGTATGGCCATCATTTTGAAGAAGGAGCTGGATATACCGGTTATCGAGATCGATGATCCTCATGCCCAATTGGATGGCGGTGATGTGCTCTTTACGGGTAAGTGAATGAATTCAATCAAATCAATCGATATTTTCGCAATTTCCGTGATAATCGCTGTACTCGTTTGCAGGGCGCGAGTTTTTCATTGGTATTTCGAGCTTTACGAACGAGGAGGGCGCCCGCGCCGTTGCCATGGCATATCCGGAATATCCGGTGACACCTATAAGAGTGAGCTTTGGCTAGACTTGATTAATGTTCAGTTCAAATCGACAATAATTTGCTCTGCTTGCATAGGTAAATGGGTGCAAGCGCTTAAAGTACTATGTCACCATGGCTGGACCGGATGTGTTGTGTGTGAGCACAAGTGCCACCTGCCAGGAGATTGTGAAGCGCATGGAGCGAGAGGCGAGCTTCACCTATCAGAAGCTCACGTTACCCGAGGAGAGCGCAGCGAATATGTTATATATCAATGGCACAATTGTCCACAGATCACCCGCTGAGATTCCAGAAGCCTACAAGGTATTTCCCTCACTGTTATACTGTTGTTATACACGCACTGCAATCTTCTATTTTATTTGCCAGACTTTAAAAGAGAAAATCGACATTCCAACACGTAACATAAACATTAGCGAATTTAGCCAATATTCCAGTGGATTGACCTCAGCGTGTCTTTTGCTGCGACGCTGGAAGTCCATACGCAGCATTTGAATATGCTAATTGTTGCTTCGATTCCACATCCAACTATCTATCTATTTATATAAGTCGAATAATGTTATTTTGTATCTAAAGGAAACAAAACACGCACAAGCGCTCGTTTTCATTGTTAATGGCGCAGCAATATCATCAATATGTCAACTAATTAGTAATATATCGTAAATATTTGTATTTAGCGTGCATCTATTGCAACATTTTTTAAACCGTTATTTGTTACACTTTAAGTAATATAATGTTAAAATATTTATATACACACACACAGATTCGTCTAAACCTTGTTTTTTACATTTAAATAGTTATTTAATTTATGACAATATACATTTAATCTTATATATTATATTACATACTTTATCATTGGACTCTCAGTTGTGCGACTCAGTTGTCTAGTTAACGAAATACCTACGAATTGTATCTACTTTACAAGTAGCTGTTAAATGTGTTCACTGTACCGTAAAATATAAATAAACGCTAAACATTTGTAATGTCTTTACAAAAAAAAAAACAAAAATTGTATTTCTAATTTATAAATGTCTAAATGGACTAAGATATGTACTGAACATAAAAAGAGGTATATTTTGGCTGGGATGGTTTTCAATAAATCATATACAAATAATTCTGATGATAAACTGATATCATCGTATATGTACATACATATTATATGTATTGTAAACATATATCCTATATTATGACAATATATATAAGTACTTATTTCAGAATTTCTTACCCTATTTATTTCCCAAGATTTCGCTTTACCACATTACTGTAAATTACTCACCCAAATACATTTCCCTAGATATTTCCCTTTTTTCATATTGCAGCAAAATACTTTTCCATATATCACTTTCTAGGACCTTTCTCTGGATATTGCCCACATTTCTCTTTTCCTACAAGAAACTCAACTAAATGTCGAAGAATTTATATCTTTTACTAGATATTTTTATAAAGTTTCCCTATTTCCAGTTCTTCTTTTTTTTAATTTAATAAAAAACAATTTGTTTTTAAAATTTCATTATTCGCACTTAATTGTTGTTAAAAATACAAAATACATAATACACAAAAGTTTAGTTACTAAAATTTAACATTTTAAAAACTGTTTTAATCTTTAGATGAGTTCAGCTTACAGTTGACTTATTTGCTCGATGTATTATGAAGTTATATATATATATATGTATATGCTATATAGATTTTTGTTTTGTTTTTCATAATCTCTTTTTTTTGTTGTATGCGATTTCTTACGGACTATATATAGACACAATAAATAGATGTTATAGGAGTCAAGTGAGTTGTGTGAAGTATGTAATGCCAAATGAGTTATGCTAGACAAATATATATATATATATATATACTTACATATTTAGGTATATAAGAAGCATATAAAAGTAGAAATGCAATATACAGTAAATATGTATATATAGTTAAAAAAAAAAAGCTTACACTCTATTGAGGAGAGGAATACTTTGGCATTGGCCTGGCAGCCAAGCACGGAGGGTTTATCGTATCGTCTCTATAACTATGCCTATAGCTAGTTGTAGATGTATAAATATCTAGTATAGTCTATATAGTCTAGTATATAAGCTAACTAGGATTGTTTGCTCTAGGATCGATATAGGAAATGACGCTGCTTTGGCTGCTATCATCTTCCACAGTTTCATTGAGATGATCTTGATTGCTGCTCGAGTTTGGATTGGGATTGGGATTTGGATTGCTGGAGGACGGATGCTGCAGCTGGGGCTCAGTCTTTCGCAATCTCTCGGCAGCTGTTGGTGAATTTTGGGCCTCCTGCAGCAGCTGCTTGCAGCCCCTGAGTGGACTGCGGCACTTGATGGCTTCGTATAGCTCATCGATGGAGTTATTCATGGCCTCCTCATCATCCTCATCCTCGTCCACACCAACACCACCGCCACCACCACCCCCACCACCAACAACCTCATCCTCCTCGGTGGCCTCCGCTGTGGCCTCACCACCACCAGCTCCTCCATTGCCCACATGCAGCTGGCTCTGATGCAGTGCATAGACGGCATCACCATTGGCCACAAACTCATCGTCGAACTCATTGAGCACATCCACATCCGCGTCGCTGGCATTCGAGGATTGATAGCAACGAAAATCGTCCGTTAAAGTCAAATTCAAATCGTTGTCCGTCTGCGGCGCATACAGTCCGTGGCTGCGTATGCTAATCTCAGAGTTCTGGTAATTCAAATCGCTCTCATTGGTCGGGCTGGCGGAGAGCAGACGCGTGCTGCTTGGCAGATTAAAGTGATCCACACCGCCGACGCCGGCGGGTCGACTGCGTGCATTGTGCGTGGCCTGCAACTGGGGCAGATTGCTGCTGGAGCAGGAGTACATCATCTGGGTGACCAATGAGTTGCCACTGCTGCCAGCCAGGGAGCCCAGATTGTTGCCCTCCAGCGCAGCCGCTGCCCCACTGCCATTGGCCTCCTTTGTGGCAGCACCCGCCACGAGCATGTCGTGTATATTGTTCAAGGATTTCGATTGCTGCTGCTGGCTGTAGCGGATGAGCACGCTGGGAAAGTCATCCTCCAGGCGTATGCTATTGGTCACCTGCAGCGAGCTGGAGACATAGATCTCGTGCTTCTGCAGCAGCGGCTCCTCGACAGCAGCCGCCTCGCTGCTCGTCGCCTCCGGCAGACCCAAGCTGTTCATGGCCTCCAAGCTGGGTCGCTTGACGGGCGTGGAGCTGAGAGGTGCTCCGCCTCGCTCTCGAAACACATGCGTATTGAGTTCCGTCTGCGGTGTGCCCGGCATGGTGTTGGCATAGAGAGGAGCATGCTCATCCAACGAGCTGCCGTCGTCATCCTCGTGCGTGGTCAACAGCTCGTCGTCGTGCTCGTGCAGCGTCTCGTCCAGCAGCGATGGAGTGCGCAGCTTGATCACCTCATGCTGCGGTGTCAGTGTCTCGGGTATATTCGTATAGATGTTCGCTTGCAATATTTTGGAGGCGGGCACAAATCGCTTGTGCTGCTGCTGCTGGTCCACCTGCGACTTGTAGTGCAGATTCGTGTTGTTCACCTTGCTGCCACCAGCGAGGAGGGTCATCGCATTGTGATGTCGGGCATAGAGCTGCTCGGAGCTGGCGTCGCTCAAGCTGTGCTGGCTGTGCAGCTGTTGGGGCAGCGCCTGACGCTGCAGCTCGAAGTTGTTGCGCTTGGCCAGACGCTTCTGTTTCTTGAAGAACTTGCGCGCCACATTGATCTGGTTGGGATTGTAGAAGATCTCCGCACTGGGTATGCACTCCTGCCCGTTGCCCACATGGAGTAAATGATGTTGTCCCGCCTGCTGGGAGATGGCGGAGGCTCCACTCAGCGTCTGCTGCCCATGATTGTTATTGATGATGGTTATAGATGTGGCCGAGTTGCCACCCATTCCTCCTCCTCCACCTCCTCCGCCGCCGCCGCCACCGCCGCCACCCACTCCAGCAGCCAACAGCTGCTGTGTGGTGCAGTCCAACTGGCCATTGCTGCGATTCTGGCTGCGCATGCTCCGGGCACTGCTGCTGCGTTGCTTATTGGAGCACTGGCTATTCGAGCGCGAGCCGGCCGAGTTGTTCGGCTCGTAGAGGCTGCCCGGACCCGCCTTGTAGGCGACAATCGAGTTGCTGATCATGGCAGCGCCTTGGCCAGTTTTGGCCATCGATGTGCCCGCGGCAGCTGCACCTCGAGCTTGACCGTTTCCATTCCTTGCATTATTGTAGGCCACCAGTCGACTGGATCTGGCCAGACGATGCTGGGCCCAGGCCTGGCGTGCATCGTTCCGGGTCAGATTGTAGAAGAGCAGCAGAAACAGAGCCAAGGCCACACAGCTGGCAACGAAGCTCAGCACGTAGAGCTCCTCCTCGCTGTGCACGTAGAAGGCAGCCGATAGCCAGGCGCAAACATAGAGCACCAAGAAGATCAGGTGTCCACGCAGATGCGACATATTCGAGCGCTCGTAGTCATCCACGATGCTGCTCAACGGATTGCTCAGTGTGCTATATTGCTCCTGCAGCTGCAGTGCAGAGCTGCTCGCCTCCTGCTTGACGGTCGCACAGCCATTGGCATCCAGCCAATCCAGATCAATGTGCTCCGTTGCCTGGGTGTTGTTGTCCGAGTACTGACGCTGGCCGAGATGCTGTTGCTGCTGCAGCACATTCACCGCCTGCTGACTCAGCTGATAGTAGATGCAGAGCGCCAAGAAGCCACTGAAGATGAGCAGAATGCCGGCGGGCACCACCAGAGCATTCAGTGTCGTCGAATTGTGCAGAAAGCAGTAGCTGTAGGCGGCATACTCGGACATGTTGACGGCGCTGCTGATGCCGCAGATGAGCAGCGCAATGCCCCAGCCAACCAGATAGATGCCCAGTATGGGCTTGCGCTGGTGCGGCTCCTGGGGCAGCTGCATGGGCAGCGCCTGCTGTCCGCTCAGTGGCAGCGATGTGGCCGTCGTTGATTTGCTCAGCCGCTTGTACATGCTGCTCAGGCTGACGCACAGCCAGAGCAGCACACAGAGGCTGAGGTAGTGCAGCAGCAGTCCAAATAGACGGCAGTGCAGCAAATTCGTTGTCTGATAGATGCCCAGCATGAAGGTCAGGCAGAGTGTGGACAAGGCCAGCCAGGTGTTGACCAGGGCGTGCCGCTGCACACGATTGATGCGTATGGCACAGCCGAAGACCACAAAGGTGACGATGTTGAACCAGGCGCAGCCGAACAACAGACCACAGCCCACATAAATGGGCAAGGGGGCGTGCCGGAAGCGAGCGCCCGCCTGCTCGCTGCGATAGTCGTTCAAGTAGTCAGCCCGCTGCAGCAGTCCAAAGTAGCCGCTGCGACTACTGCAGCTGAACATGAGCAGAGTGCGATGCTGATAGTGCTGCTGGCATACGCGGGTATTCCATTCCTGTTGCTGCTCATCCCACCAGGCGGGCAGCGGGGCACTGCGCTCGTCATGATACGGATGGGCACGCAGCATTATGGTTATGCGCTGCTGATAGACATCGTCTTGCTCCAGATTCAGCTCCTCTTCGGCTGCTGGCAATGGATTAACGATGGGCTCGCCCTCGCTGTAGAGACGCGCTCCAATCACCGCGGAAGACAGCGTTTCATTCTGCTTGCTCAGCAAATTGGGCAGCAGCTTGGCATTGCGATGCAGCGTGATCATGAGTCTCAAATTGCGCTGCAGGCTGCTCGAGCTGTTGGACGATGTCACCTGATCATTGAGCACCTGGTGGGGCACCTGTATGGCAGCATCGATATCGCCATGCTCGTACATGGGTATCGTATCGTTGGCGCTGTTGCACTGCAGGCCACGCTGACTGCCGTCCAGCCAGACGCAGGACATGCTCAGAAATTGCTCCAGGCTGATGTTGAAGAACTCCACGAAGATGTTACGCTGCATCATCTGGCGCCGCCAATCGCTTAACTCACCATCACCGGCGCCCATGGTGCTGCTGGTGGCCAGTCGCAAGGCGGCGGCCTCGACAATGTGGAGCAGCTTATGGCTTGTGCCCTGCTCCAGTTGGGCGGCCTCGAAGATTTTCAACGGCAACGTGAGCAGCTGTGAGACAATGTCCATTAGCAAGTAGCTGATCTCCTGCTGATGTGCATCCAGCTGCTCGAGATATTTAAGCAAAGTTCGCGCAATATACTCCAAGTCCATGGGATCCCTGATCTTGTGCAGCTGCGTCTGTATATGCGTAAAGTTATGCAGCCGTCTCGCTATTTCCAGCGCATTTTTGCCCTTCGTCAGCGTCAGATTCACCTTTGCAAACTGCTCGAAGATGCGCGTCGTCTCGCTGACATAGACACAGCTCTCGGCATTCAGGCGATGCCATTGACCGTCGTTGCCGCACTCGTGTGAAGCTCTTCGCTGCAAGCTCACATCGCTGGGCTCCTCGACGCAGGCCTGCAGCACCGTCTCACCTCGCATTGTGCGCGGCCAGTGGTAGCTGCCCTTGTTGGTGTGCGTGATCATAGCATCGCAGTAGAGCGTGCCCTTGGCCACCACATGCAGTACAATGGATTGCGAAAGATTCGCCTGCTGGCTACGCAGCGTGCAATCCCACATGCCCGTATGATTCTGGGTTAGGCTGCCAATGCGCAGGATCGAATTCAATATGCCCGAATCGTTGGAATGACGCGTCTCCAAATGCACATCATTAAACACCTTGGTGGGATCCCGATAGATGATATCATCTGTGGAGTTTTGTTGTCTTATCTTGTCCGACCAGCCCCAGAAGACGTAGGCACGCGTGGGCAAATCCTCAGACTCGCGCGGAGCGCCAATTGCCACGCGTGGAGCAAAGCACTTCAGTTGCAGCTCATCGCCCTCAAAGGCAATCTGAAGAAAAATATAAAGAAATTCATAAATATATGTTAGATGGGACTTTGCTGTGCTTCTCCCACCTGATTCTGTTTGGGCACCAGCTCCAGAAGTGGCTGAAGCAGCGATTCGCAACGAAAGTCAATGCCCACTTTTAGCTTCTTCAGCGGCATGCCACGAAAATTGATAGGCGAATCACATTTGGGCGCCGGCAGTAGCCGTATATCCCGTGCATTGGACCAGGCAATCAACCAAATCAAGCCACAATCACAGGCCAACGGATTGTTCGATAAGTCCCTAAGCAAGGCAACAAGTCAGAATATGCAGTTTTACATAGATATTAAAAATAATGCAAAGAACTTACAGCTGTTTTAGCTTCGGCATCTGGTCGAATGTTCCTTCATATATATGACTTATAGAATTGTTACCCAGACGCAAGCGTTCCACATTGAGCAGACTATTGCCAAAGCTGCGCTTGTCCAGTTCGGTGAGCAAATTTGATGATAGATCCAAACGTTTGAGTTCTGTAAAGCTTTTGAAGTCGTCTTCGCTTATGTGGGCAATTGCATTTTTACTGGCATTGCTGCAAGGTAAACCATAAATAAAAATTGATTTATGGCCAAATGTATAAATATGCTTACATGCTGACAATATTGTGGACATCGTCGCCAAAGTTTAACTCCCTCCAATTAACAATATGCAGCTCGTCGCAGCGAACGCGCAACGATTGAATATTCTCTGAAATATTCTTGCAGCTACATTTACTGGGGCACATTGCCTGCACAACAAAGGTCGTTTGCGTGCTGAGCGCGACCAGGGCCCATAGCCACATTTGTGCAACATTCATTTTGTTGCTCATTTATGTTGTTGCATTTGTGGCGTCCATTTAATTAACAACACATTTGCAAACAAATGCATAATAAACAAAAACAGCAAAAGTTACAACAAAAAAATTCAACCAGTATTGCTCTATGCACAGAATTTTCTATAATGCGGCGGGTTAATACTAAAAAATACCGAGCAATACCTAACATATGTTATCGATATTCACATTAAATAAATTAAATACCATATCTGATTTTTTGCGGCAAACAATATCTATGCGATTTCAAAACGGCGGTTGTGAGAAATCAATTTAATAGGCTTTTTTTATTGTCAGTTTTTCTGATATTCCAATTATGGTTATTTGACATATTTTTTTGGAAGCTGGTGTGCATACACTGGCTTTGTATTATAAACAATGCCGTATAATCAATAAAAAACGTCAAACCCTATTTGAGTTTGTAATGCTTTAACTATTTTAATATTTTTTAATCATATCTAACAAAAAAAAAAAAAAAAAACTGCAAAATTTAGATTGTGTAATGTACCAAAGATTAACTGAATAAAAAGCTAAACAAACATATTCAATTGATGGCACCAACTATCGGCACACATATACAATTATCTCTGCCTTGGGTGTGCACACACTTGTGCGGTATATTGTTTTTATAAAAATTGACGTGTCAGATATATGAGTGTTAGCCTAATATATATACATCATACCATATTGAACACGTCGATTAGCTAAGCAGAAAGTGGATGGAGTTCTTGAAGAGTGGCATCAAGACCGTGCTGGGCAGCACTGAGCCGGGCCAGCAGCCCAGTGCAGCCGAAACAGTTGAGAAGCTCGTCGATCGGGTGTATTCGTCGACCCTGCTCGAGGATCGCCGCGATGCATGCCGGGCATTGAAGGCGCTGTCCCGCAAATATCGGATAGAGGTGGGTGCCCAGGGTATGCCACCCCTAGTACAGGTACTGCAGAACGATGCCCAGGACGCGGAAATCATTAGCTATGCCCTGGACACGCTGTGCAACATTGTAACCAGCGAGGAGTTCGACGAGGAGGCCGACAATCCGGCTGTGTCCGTGAATGTGGGCGAACAGTTCACCGAAATGTTCATCAAGAGTCCCGAGAATGTCACCCTCGTCATGGGCTATCTAGATGAATATGATTTTCGTGTCCGCCGCGGCGCCATCCAGTTGATCACGTCTTTGATTGCGAATAAAACACGCGAACTGCAGGAACTGGTGCTAGTCAGTCCCATGGGCGTGTCCAAGCTAATGGATCTGCTCACCGACAGTCGTGAGGTGATTAGGAACGATGTGCTCCTGCTCCTGATCGAGCTGACCAAAGGCAATTCCAATATACAGAAGATTGTGGCATTCGAGAATGCGTTCGATCGCCTGTTCGATATTGTGCGCGAGGAGGGCTGCTCGGACGGCGGCATTGTGGTCGAGGATTGTCTTATATTGCTGTTAAATCTACTCAAAAACAATTCCAGCAATCAGCAGTTCTTCAAGGAGGGCTCCTACATACAGCGATTGGCCCCAATGTTCGTGCTGAGCAGCTCCAATGGCAATTCGGACGCGGACGAGAGCGCCTGGACACCGCAAAAGGTCTCCAATTTCCACTGCATGCTGCAGGTGGTGCGGGCCCTGGTCACGCCCAGCAACCAGCAGCAGGTGGTCAGCGCCTGCCAGCGCGTAATGCAAAAATCGCAACTGCTGCAGGCGCTCTGCGACATCCTCATGAGCAGCGGAGTGCCGGCGGACATACTGACGGAGACTATCAATGCTGTGGCGGAGGTGGTGCGCGGAGATCGCGAGAATCAGGACGAGTTGAGCCGCGTTCAGGCGCCCAGTCAGCCACCAAGGCCGGCCATTGTAGTCCTGCTCATGTCCATGATCAATGAGAAGCAGCTGCTGGCGCTGCGCTGTGCGGTGCTCTATTGCTTCGAGTGCTATCTGTATCGCAACTCGGATGGTCAGCGTGCTGTGGTGCAGACGCTCCTGCCATCCAGTGCCACGGACGTGTGTTCGCTGTCCACCGGGCAGCTGCTGTGCACTGGTCTCTTCTCGACAGACACGCTGGCCAATTGGTTCGCTGCTGTGGCCCTGATGCATACGCTCGTCGAGAACGTGGCCCAGAAGGAGGAGCTGTTGCGTGTGCTGCTGGCCACGCCTGGCGGACAGCGACCCATCACACTGCTGGAGCAGTGCACAAGTCTGATGCAGCAGGAGCGCTATCGCCTGCAGAGCAAGGTGGGTCTGCTCATGCTGCTGAGCGTTTGGCTGGCCCACTGCCCAGGCGCGGTGAAGGCCTTGCTGGAGACCCAGGGCACCATGGCCTATCTGACGGCCCAGCTGTGCGCCAATGAGCACGACGAGCGTGAGTATCTGGTGCAGGGCATGTGCGCCTTTCTCATGGGCCTCTGCATACAGTTCAACGACAACTCGCTGGCCAATCACCGCCGGGAGGACATCAGCCAGCTGATCATCAAGCGCATCGGCCAGGAGACCTTCTGCAACAAGCTGAGCGAAGTGTCGCGCCACGAGGCCTACAGTCGGGCGTGCAAGCAGGCCCAGATACGGGCCAAGGGCGCCAGTGAGCTGCTGCTCGACTACGAGTACTGCAAGCTGTACAAGGGTCTGGAGGCGCTGATAGCGAAGCTGGTCAGCGGCTTCGATGTGGATGGCATTGAGCTAACCGAGCTCACTCTCAGCTCCGAGGCCGCCGCTCTGGTGGCCCAATATAAGGGCATCATACGCGGCATGGATGCCCAAATACAGACACTGGAGCAGTCCAGCAAGCAGCTGGAGCAACAGAACGCTGAGCTGAAGGATCAGCTGAGCCAGGAGCAAGCGCTGAAGGCACAGCTAGCCGATCAGAATACGCTGCTCAAGGCACAGCTGGCGGCGCAACCAGCAGCAGCAGCAGCAACTACTGCAGTTCCAGCTCCAGCTCCAGTTGCAACTCCAATTCCAACTGCAACCGTGGAGCAGCAGACAACAGACACTATCAACGATGAGCAGCTGAATGCAGCTCGTTATCAGGCGAACATGTACTTTGCGGAGAACATACGTATGACCAAGGAGCTGGAGACGCTGCGTCAGCAATTGGCAGCAGAGAAGCAGCGAGCGGATGCGGCCCAGGAGTCGTTGCTAGCCACACAAAAGGACCAAGAAGATTTGCTCGAACTGCTCGCCGACCAGGAGGCCAAACTGGCGCGCTACGAGTCGCCGACAACGAATGCAGCCAACGACACAAATGGCAGATAACTTGCAGCAGGCGAATTGGATTGTATTAGCACAGTATCGTATGTGTTCTACAAGGATGTGGACTGTATTACCACATACACACAGACACAGGCACAAGCGCTGCTGAGTGCGTGTGGATAGCTCGACTCAATGCCAACTGCCCCTCTCCTTATTGTTTTTATATACATATATACATACCATTTATATAGATGAACTCACATACACACACACACACACACATACATATATATACATCTATAATTAATGTATTTCATTTGTTTCACAAATCACACGAATTAGACGAGTCCTTCTATATGTGTATGTGCGCTCTGTTCTATCAAGCTTTGTGACATCAAATGTGAAACAAATAGTGAATACAATATTATACAAATATACATAAGCAATTGTAGTTTAACTAATCTAGGGAAGAAGGGATTACGGATCCAGCTATATGATCACGTTCATCATGTACCCATTACGTGATCTGTGTCAGGTTTCTGATGCTTTGTCATCTAGAATGATTCCATATTTTGTCTTTCTTCAGATTTAGATAGTATATTATTTAACAATTTTTCTTCTCTCTCTCTCCCTCTTACTCATTGCTTTAAAAATTTGAGTAAAATATAATTTCAGAGCAAGCTTCAAATGTGACTTAGAAGAGCTTCTAAGAGCTCTAAAATGTTTCATTATTTTTAGGCTAACTAATTTTAGCTTCAAATATTTGATTCAAATTAATCTCAGAACAGGCTTAAAAAAGCTTCTAATTAGATATATTTTTCTTCTCTGGGATTCGGCATTCCAGTTTAAAATTCTAAACTTTAAGAATAAACCCTCAATAAGATTAACTTTTATATAGTCAGTGTGTTAAAATTCTCTTCTAGCATCCTTCACTAAGTCTTCAATTTCAAAGTTTCTATCTGCAACTGTTTTTCAGACCTTCTATTTGATTTGTACATACAAAAAGTGGTTTTACCATATTCTAGTATTATCAAATAGATAAATATAGATCGATTTTGGGAATAGAGCCTAAAACAGTATTACACTGTAATACACTTACTAAATATCAAACTAAGATAGAATCCATTTCATATTTCTTTGAATGCACTTTAAAAACTCTGTATCTCGATCTATCATTTATCTAGCCTATTTGAAAACTGTCTCTTCTATGGATCATATAGAAGATTAACCAACATTCACTTGAGCACATTTTTGATGGTTTTTGTCTTTTAGGTTAGCACACACAGGTAGATATAGTTCACAAGAAAAAAAAGAGGTGTGTTAACTTAGGTATATCTTTTGACCATTCACATTTATTAACGAGATGGCTACATAATTTGTTTCTTATTTTTGTGGATAGATGTATGTAGATGGTTGTTTAGCAATTGTTGGCCATTTCACATTTACTTCTTGTCACTTGAAACAGAGCTCTTCGATTCACGGATCGAGGCGGAACGGCGACGCTTGGCCTCCTCACGTTTGGCCTTCGACTCCTTCTTGCGCTGCACCAGGAGCTTGGCATAATCAGCGGCAGCTTCCTTGGAAGCCTGCTGGCGCTTCTTCTTCAATGCAATGCGTCTGTGTTTGCGCTGCAGGACCACTGGTGTGATCAGACGCTGAATTTTGGGTGCCTTGGAGGTGGCCTTCTTGTTCTCCTTGGCGGGCAATGGGCGACGCACAACGAAGCGACGGACATCATCCTCCTTGGTCAAGTTGTACAGCTTGCGGATCTTGCTGGCACGCTTGGGTCCCAGACGACGTGGAATTGTGGTGTCTGTGAGACCGGCAATATCTTGCTCGCCCTTCTTGATGACAACGAGCGCCAACACAGACATGTTGGAGTCCACAATGCAGCCACGCACAGACTTGCGCTTGCGCTCGCCAGTGCGGCGTGGACGGTAGCAAGAGTGTCCCTTCTTCAACAGAAGACGCACACGACCTACACAGCGGCATAGAATTGGGTTGTAAGTAACGTCTTCCGATGAATATATAAATTGATTGATTTACTTACCGTGCGAGAGCACACCCTGCTTCATGGGGAAGCCCTGCTTGTCGTTGCCACCAGAGATACGCAGCTGATAGCCCTTCCATTCGTCGCCCAGAATATCGGCCTCCACAATTTGGCCCATACGCTTCTCGTAGAACACACGTAGTTTGTGCTCATCGACAACCTCGAACAGCTTTTGGCATCCCGTTGCGGGATAAGAAACGTTGAGCTGCAAGTAAACACATAAATTTGTTGTTTAGTTCACGTACACATACATATATACAAATTTGCCGCAATTGTTATCTTTGATTTTAAGGGCAATCCCTATAGTTTTTCAAGTAACACTTAATTTTTGCACAAGCTTAATGTTAACTCTAGTTGTTTTGAGCAATATTTTGTAATGTTTACAGCGTTTGTTATATTATTTTTCACAAAATTTTTGCACACCTTCATTATGTTGGTCTTGCTGCAATCAACACAGAAAAAAAAAGAAACGGTCTTGTCAAATCCCAGCTAGGTAAGGGAAAGGAAATAGGGATGCAGCAACCAATCTTATATCGAAAGCAATCGATATAATGAAAACAAGCTATCGATAACATTTTAATACGATTCAGAGACCGAATGCTGACTCTTAATTATGCACACAGTATTTAAATACGGACCGTCCGAATTAACTTTAATTTTTACTGTGAAAATATCAGAAATACACAGTACATTAAAAAATGTAGCTAATCATATCGCTCATCTCTAATACACTATACTCATCGATATTTTCCAATGCACACATATCAATAACAGCTGTCAAATAATGGAGTGACCATAATGCTAAATTGAAAAGCAGGGTGGCTCCACACGATAAACAACTATTACAACACGTGTTGTGCTTGGAGTTTTGTTATTATTAAAAAGTTGATTTTAAGATTGCACCAAAATGGGTAAACCAAAGAAAGCAAATGTAGCAACAATTAAAAATGTCAGCCTGGAGAAGCAAATTACAGATGGCAAAGTATCGAAACCTAAATCCAAGGAAAAAGTTAAGCTGCGTGCAGAAGAGTCACCGGTAAGTTCATACTCAGTAGATATTATTATATTCAAATAGATAATACAGATGCTTGTTTAAAACACAGAATATAGATGCGAAAAGTAGTCAGAAGATATTAGCAGCAGCCAGGCAACAGCAACTGGAGCTCGACGAGGAGAACTTTCCAAGCTTAACAACAAAACCGAGTGTAAAATTTAACCTGAGTATGTAAACTAATATAAGATTAATTAGTTTATTGTTAACAACACTATATACCCTTTAGATGATAAAATGGATCAGGACGAACCGGAAGATGTTAACGAAAACGATTTCATGGCTGACTTGGATATGGACGACGATGATGTCGCTGCTTTCGAACGCTTCCAACAGCCGCCCACAAAGGAGGGCAAACGCACGTTGCATCTGTCCGAGATTATAATGCAAAAGATTCAGGAGAAGGGCGCCGATATACACACAAAAATCTCTGATGAGGGTTCACTGAAAATTGAAGAAATCGATCCGAAAGTTAAGGAAATGTATGAAGGAGTCAGGGATGTACTCAAACGCTATCGCAGTGGCAAAATACCGAAAGCCTTTAAAATTATACCCAAATTAAGGAACTGGGAGCAAATACTGTTCATAACGGAGCCACACAATTGGAGCGCCGCTGCCATGTTCCAAGGTACTCGCATCTTTTGTTCAGTACTCTCCCAGGCGATGGCTCAGCGTTTCTACAATTTGGTTCTATTGCCCCGCATTCGTGATGATCTTTGCGAATACAAGAAGCTCAATATGCATTTGTACAATGCCCTCAAGCGTGCGCTCTTTAAGCCGGCTGCCTTCATGAAGGGCATCATATTGCCATTGCTCGAATCGGGCGACTGCACATTGAGAGAGGCAATTATATTTGGCAGCGTTGTGGCGCGCAGCTCCATACCTGTGCTGCACTCCTCTGCCTGCCTGTTGAAGATCTGTGAGATGAGCTATTCAGGTGCCAATTCGATATTCATACGTTATTTCCTGGACAAGCGTTATGCACTGCCGTATCGTGTTATAGATGCGGCGGTCTTTCATTTTCTGAGGTAAGGCCACATATAAATGATCCTAAAAATATCCCTTTTCAATAACCTTTTCTATCACTACAGATTTGAGCAGGATAAGCGAGAATTGCCTGTGCTATGGCATCAAAGTCTGTTGACTTTTGTGCAACGTTACAAAAATGATATTTCATCCGAGCAAAAGGATGCGCTGCTGCAGCTTATAAAGTAAGTATCGGCAAACAAATATATTATTTCAATATATTGAACGCTCTTTAATTGCAGAAAGAAATCTCATCCGAAGATCACAGCGGATATTAGACGCGAATTGCAAGCGGCCCAATGCCGTGATGTTGAAATGATGGAGACAGTGAACGAAACAGCTGGTCAGCCGATTAAAATGTACACAGATGAAGATGTTGGTTATACTGGCTGAGCAACTATACTATAAAGGGATTATTTTTAGTTCATAGTACTTGAATTATTTTATTTTTTGGAAACAATCAAAATTGTTGATTATGTTTATGTAAATATATATTTATATATATATATATATATATATATATATATATATACTTGCAGCTCAACGTTTCTTATATATATATATATATATACATGCGTGACTGAACTTTACAATTCTTTAATGAATTATTTATAATTAATTTAATTTGAATGTATAGTCTTAAAATACGGCGCACTTTAGTACACTTATCGGCTAATCAGTGCGATTATCGATTTATCCGTAACATGGCACATGGAGCTTTCGACTATTAGTATTAAGCGCCATCGATAATGTTTAAATTACTTATCGAATTGTCAACCTTCTTATCGATATATCTTAAAGATAGTATTGCACAACAATTAAATATTGACAGTAAATATGGCACCACCGATAGTTTATTTCCTAATTGAATTGCTTATCGATAGTTAAAACGTTAAAGAGCACTTGTCAAATAGAATAAGTAAATCAGCTGTTTGTTGCCTTCTGTCGGTTATCCGAAAACAAAAAACATTAAAAATTAATTTAAGTTAACATTTTGACAGGCACTTTACAAATTTCATTTAATCAATGGATTCGAATTTGCGTAACGTATGCTTGGCTTGCATAAATGCAACACGTTTATTTCATAATTATTAATATGCACTCAATTGCAGCTAAAAGATTTTCTTACATTATACAACAAAGTCACAGAATTGTGCTTTAATCGCTGCGTTGATAATCTCAGCCAACGTGAACTGTTCGAGCAGGAGGTGAGCTAACATACATTGTGTATAATATTGATTAAATACCATTTCGTATAAATAGACCACCTGCGTGGATCGATGTGTGACAAAGTTTGCACGCTTTAATCAAAATATGATGAAATCCTATGTGGATGTGCAGACGAAAATCAATGCCAAGCGCATGGAAGAAGTGGAACAACAGAACGCCAAACAATTGGAGCAACAGCAGCAGGAGGAACGCATCAAAGAGCAGCTTAAGGAAAAAGAAGCCGCTGTAGCAGTCCTGACGCCATCTGCAACGACGGCCAAATTGGCCATGTAGCAGCAGCAGAACCGTGTGGATTGGAATGCCATGCCCCAGCTTTTATTTACAATATTAGACAGTTAAGCAGCAGCAACAACATAATCAAACATAGACACACATACACACACACACACACGCACACTATAGAAATGCCGCGTATTTGTCTGCTTGCTTTGATCGGCCTGCCGGGCGCTGGCAAAACGACTCTTAGCAAGTGGCTAATGCAGCAGCAGCCAAATTTACTGGCTGGCTGGCAAATATTGCATCTGTGCTACGATGATCACTTCGATATACAACCTACAAACAAGATAGAATATAAAGAACAAAGACAGTTTATATACAATTTGCTGGAGCAACTCATTGGAGCTCTACAAGCAGGCAAGGCCGAGCTGCCTGGACAAGTACGAAGATCAGCGACAACAACAACTAACAGCGACAACTATCTAATAATATGCGATGATAATCATTATTATCGCAGCATGCGCTATAAACTCTATCAACTAAGTCGCAATCTGAATTGTCTATATGCCCAACTTCATCTGGTTAGCAGCCTGGCTGACTCTCTGCTGACCAATGCGGAACGTGGAGCCGCCAGAGCATTGCCACCAGCTGTAATACAACAAATGGGAATGCGACTCGAGCGACCAAGTGAAACCTTGGCCTGGGAGCAACATACATTAACACTTAATAGCACAACAGATTTGAATGCCGTAGCAGAAACAATTCACAATTTTGTACAAACTTTACTCAATAGCGAATTAATTGTTACGCCTGCACAGCAGGAGAAGCAACCGCAATCGCAATCGCTAGCACATCAATTGGATTTGAAGTTGCGCGCGCGCATTCAGAGCCAAATGAAGTCCAACAGAGTGGAGGGAAAGCAGCAACAGCAGCCAGAGCAACGCTTACGAAGTCGTGCTCTAAACGAACAACGCAAACAGATTTTAACACAATTTCGTTTTGATATCCGCAGCGGGCAGTTGGAATTCTCTAATGATAAATTGGAATACTATGTTAATATGTTAAAGTAGTCTAATGAAATAAGCGTTAACTGTTTAAACATTGTACATAAAAACAGAATTGCTATAGTCTAGTATATTAAACAATAAACAAACCACCAAATGATGAACAATATAATTTAAAAGAGTGTAAATTATGTCTCTCATTTTGTCTCAATGTATTGCTCTCTCTTTCTTCTGCTTGCCGGTATACATCTATATATACATCACACTTTCTCTCTCTCTCGCTTTCTTTTTAGAAGATTAATTTTAGAGCTAGGCCGAATATATGATATCTCTATGGATCCCTTTAGAGAACAATACCTATATTCCTTCACAAAGCATTAAAATATCTGCATCCTTCTGTACAGCATATATACATTTTTTCACTAGGAAATGTCTAACTGTATTACATATACAGTTACCTACCTCCTATAACTTAAAAAACATCTTATCCTTATCATATATATTATATATTGCCTACATAATACATATGTATATGTACGCATTATGTTCCCATGCAAGACAATGAATTATTACAGGTCCTTATTAGAATGCCTTTATAATCCCTTGCAACTGAATCATATACACATATCTCTAATATATATAGTACTAGCAACCAACTGATTTATAAAACTAGATTTATTTATGACAAGTAAATTGTAGCCTAAGATCTCTATACATATAAATATATATTTATATAATTAATGTTTAGACCACCTTCACTTGACTAAGATCACGCTTCTCGATCATGCGCATCTGCTTCTTCTTCATGCGCTTCAGCTTGGCAGGATTCTTGATCACTTGCACGACCTCTGATCGTCGCTCGTTGGCCAAACGTCGCTCGGCATTCTCGACGCGTCGCTGATGACGTTGCACGGCGGCTTCCTTGCGCTTTTCCTTGATTTCCTTGGACTTTTCTTTGATATAACGCATCTCATTGCGTAGTTCGACTTTCTTCTCAAATGTCAAACGATTCACAGTCTTCTTAATTTTGCTGAATCTGTGAATGAAGATTAGGCTGTGAGTATTTGTAGCATTTGTGTTGTTTGACTGTTTCTACTTTTGCTTAGGCGTCTTCCAGGGCCGATTGGATTTCGGCTGCCCGCGGGGTATTGTTGACTCTGGTTTGACCACCTTTTTGCGTTTGGGCTTTGGTGGTATTTTGGGACTTGGACTGTCAGGTACATCAACCGAAGTTGTATATGTTTTAACCATGCTTTTGACGTTATTTATAACACAAACGAAAACAAAACACGACAGACTGTGCACGTGCTTATGGTGTTATCGATAGTAGCATTTGGTCAGTTATCGATGTTGTAACAGAAATAGGACAGTGCTGTGAAACATATGGTATTTATTCATTCTCATAATAGATTTTGTCTAGCTATCGATTTATCAGTTTAAAGCGTAATCACAAACTTGTTCAAAAGCCGCATTTTTTACAACGATTATTTTGTTATCAACTTGGCGCCAAACATTACACTTTTAAATAAAACGAGAGTATTAAAAAAAAAATTTTTAATTTCACTCAGCAATTTTACAAAGTTATACAAAATCTTGAACTGTGCAATTTATTGTTTCACAGCGATTTTGTTATTTTTTTTCTTCTCAACTTTGGTATTAATTTACATATTTACAGGCACATGGAGAGCAACTTGAATAGCTCCAAATTTAATTCTTCCTACTCGAATCGTAAGTTGGGGTCGTATCATCCTCTGATAAATCTGTGTTATTGTCACGAGCTGTAGCCGGCAGAATCCGCGACTGATTGTGTTGATCCACATTATAGTGATAAAAGAACGACTTGCTATATTCGAATGTCGATATCATGATCGCACAGGCTGGCGCCACTTTGAATAGACGTGGTCCAAGTCCGGCAAAGATTCCACGCAATCCATTCAAACGATAAATGTTTGCCAAACGTTCCATAATTGTTTTGTTGCTCGTTATTGGCACATTCTTGGGTGGATTATCTAATAGAAGACAACAATTAGAAACAGAAACTGTAAAATGAGATACAACACGTGTTGTTGGGGCTATCGATGGCAGCTATCGATGCAGCCACAACCACGCCAGTGTTGTTAAGCACAGCAATTTGACAGGCCTACCTGTAAATATGAATTTCTCACCAAATTCGATTTGTTCATGCGTCTTTATGACATCAAAAGGTGTTGTGACTGTTGCAGCCACCTACAGGTGCAAGGGGAGGAAAGGGTATTTTAGTAGTGAATCACGTAAGCAATTAGCGCTACTTACTGATCCCGAAATAGCACCCGCTAAAAAACTAAAGCCAAACGTAGGTTCGACAACATTAAAACTACTTTTCAGATATTCGTAGCATGTCCAATAGATGCCAGAGAAGGGAACATCCCTCAAGATAGTGGGCGGTAGTCCTCGCCACAGCCCGAGTACACCCTGCGACTGCAGCACCTGCCGAAGGGAGCCCAACATTTCGGCATTGGTCATCTTCTGGGACTGCATCTTAGTGCGTATCATCTCGATGGGGCTGACAAAGGTCACCGCCAATATGCGAGCCGTAACACCCGCCATCATTGGCACCAGCATTGGAATGTTCCGGGTATAGGTTGTTGTTTGTACGGGGGACAGGTACTTGTAGTGCATATCGATGAAGCGTGCTTTGAGTTGTTCATATGCAACAAAATAGATTATGGTCGAAGGTAGCGCAGAGATAAGAGTTGGACTAAGGCCTGACCAGAGCGACCCGATGCCCTCGGCGCGGCTGATCTTGATGAATGCATCCTGCGGAGGGATATTATACAATAGTAATTAGGCATATGGTTATATGTGCTCCGTCGACTCACTATGGTGCCCGTAAAGTGGGCGGATGAGGAGGCGGAAGTAGGTGATAGCTTATTAAATGCAGACGCTGCAGTCGGTGTCGGCGTATTGGGACCGCAGGGACATATGTGATCCATGAGGCCATTGCAATAGAGAAAACACTTATTTGATAGCAACGCCGACTGTTGGGCCTGCAAGCGCGTCTTGATTACGTCTAAAGGTGTCACTGCAATTGGCAACAATTATGATGAAATTATCATGAAAACACATACATATGTTCATGGATATACATATGTATGCACTTATAGTACACATATGTATATTAATAACTTACTGAAGCAGGCGGTAATCATGGCGCCCGTACATGCGGATATAACCTGCTGCATTGGACGTATACGAAATCTGGGATCTGTCATCTTAAATTGCGACGGATTTGCCGGCGTTCCACTTTTAGGCTCCATCGAAGCTTTTGAAGTTGCAGTGGATTTCATCTCTGAGTCCGGCATGCTTCACCGCTCTAATTGGTACGTCGATAATCTAAGTCAGTAAATGATTAATGTTACAGTGTGCGTACTTGTTTGCGCGTTACTTTTGTCATTCAAAAGCCCTCGATAAACGTAACAACCAAACAAACAAAAAAAAATTTATGTTCATAGACCCCCACGTTTATGTATGGTTTTAAAACTATCGACAGCTAAACAGCTGTCGCGATATGTGCACTATAAATGCAACAGCTGTTGGCTGACAGTGTTGCCAATTTAGCTTTAAATGTCTTAATATGTTATTGCTTATTGGCATTCGTTATAAATTTTAATCGCGTAAGTAAAAGTTAAATTAAATTAGTATCGTATGTATTACTTTTTAATACATAATTATGCAATTCATGTCATTTTTGATTACTTAGTGCTGGAAAGTACCAACAGAAAAGATATCGATATTAAGTCGATAGTCGGAGTGTTTGCGTTTTGAACAGAATACAGTTATGCTACATACCGGTTTGCTTTAGATCGAGATTGTAGCGAAAGAAGAATGATTTACTATACTCGAATGCAGATATCATGATGGCACAAGCTGGCACAACGCGTAGCATACGTGGTACAATCCCCACATAGAGACCCCGTATACCCTGCTTGTGATATATCATTTTGATACGTGCAAACACGGATGTGTTAGCAGGCGTCTTTGCGCCAGAACTGCCTTTATCCGCACCCTTTGTATCCGGATACAACACATCCTGTCCCAGCTCAATTTGCGTATGGGTGGTAATCAAATCAAAAGGCATTGTAACGAACGTGGCTAACTGAAAAAACAAGAAGAGTTGGTAATCAATTGTCAATTTTGTAGATGATGGCATAGACAGACCGCTCCGGATGATGCACCCGCCATAAAGCTAAACCAAAACGTTGGCTCTGTCACATCGCACGCCCGCTTAATTGACTCATAGGCAGCCCAATAAGTGCCCGAGAAGGGGGCATCCCTCATCACGGTCGGCGGCCAGCCACGCCACAATACAAGAATGCCGTGCGTTTTGATCAGTGAACGGAGCACAACCCACAGCTCCTTATACGTCACGTAACCAGATTGCATCTTAATGCGGACCATCTCCAACGGCGTTATGGCCGTCACGACAACCGTGCGAGCACATATACCCGATGCCATTGGCACCACCGAGGGTAAACTTATACTCATGTCCGCCGATGTCTTCATCATCTTCCCCTTGCCGCCATTGTCGTCGGTGAATCGGTCGAGAGGATACCAAAAATAGTAAAAGCTCGAAAAAGTATGTTTCAAGTACTCGTAGGTGAGAAAGTATATAATGGTCGATGGCAGTGCTGAGATTAGCGTGGGACTCAATCCGGACCACAAGCCCAAGACGCCGTTACCGCAAATGATCTTAGCAAAGGCATCCTAAAGGGCAGAGTAAGCAGACAAAGAAAGCGAGAGAGAGAGTGAGAGAGAGCTGTTATTGATGATTGTGAAAGGGAGGCAGATTGTGCAAGTGGATCCACTATATATGGACTACCTACCATTGCTCCGCGCAGGGGACGCATGCTGGTCGCATCGGCCGCTGCGGCTTTGCTTAGGCAATCGGTACCGTTTGGTTTGCAGACGTGCGTCATTAGGCCATTGTGAAAGACATAGCACAGCTTGGAGACAACTGGACGATAGCGGGCCTTTCTCTGCCCTTGAGTTTGTACGCGTGTCTTGACTACTTCCATTGGAGTCACTGGAGAGGACACTCTCTTTAATCTGAATCATAGGAGGATCTCTGCATCTTTACTTACCCACAAATGTTGTGATCAATCCACCAATTAGAGCCGATATCACCTGCTGCATAGGGCGAATGCGGTAGCGCGGATCATCGGCTAACAGTGCCGCTGGTAAACGCAGTGGATCCCCATCTATCTCCAATGTTTCAGGTGGCTTCAAGTCTCGTTCTGGATTCATATTACGTTAGTTCTGTACTTCCTGTTTGTCGATTCTTCTGATATTCCTAGCTGTCATGCAATGCAATCTACCTATTTGTTAGTCAAAATCGGATAACAACTATAATATATATATATATATATATATATTTTATATACCTTAATATTTATGTATTTATATATATATATCTATATTTATATATATGTACATGTATATATTCATACAATTTGTTTAATGCGGCCCCAAGCTTCGATTGAGAGCAGCCTCAATTGACTTATCAACATGCTCCACCACGCCCCACGTCGTTCTGAATTACCATATGTACATAACTAAATCAATATCTAAGTCTTGCTTGTCTAACATTACAATCTTTTGCAAAAAACTAAAAAAAAATGTACTGTTTATATATTAATATTTATATACATATCGAATTTGTAGTATTTGCAGTATGGAACGAATTATATTTCCAGATCATACGATTACGAACGATTTCGAGCGGCCAATAGAATCACTTGACACTAGACCCAAGGATAACTGAAGTGTTTATCGCAGAGTCCCGGAACTAAGTAATACTTTAAATACAGAAATATATTTATATATCCCCATAATTTATATTTAGATCACGTACTGGAGAATTAACATATATATCGGAGCCTACCTAATATATATATATATATATTTATTTATTTGTCCATACATGTATGTATAAACTTTAATATAAATATATAAACTGAAATAATTGGGATTTAGATCATGTAGTAAAGGCTTTCATATCTGTCTATAAATCTTTAACATATATATAATATAATTTTAATCAACAAATATATAAATATACATATACATACATACATATTTATTTGTTGATGTATCGTAATAATGGTTGATCAGCTTTTAGATCATATACTAATAGTTTTTCGTTGCAGTTGGTAAACAAATTATTGGAGTAACATATCAAACCGTTACGGAAATAAACAATAGCCATTATTAACCTACACTTTCATAGGATTCATCACATATGTATTGAGGGGCTTTACATAATACTAGAAAATTATCTTCTTCGGTATTACTCGCTTATAATTGAAGTATAGATTATAATTATTTATACAGTTTAAGTTTAATCTTTAGAGCAGTTCCTAAGAATTAAGATCATATTCTCTTCTATTCAAGTGTCAAGCTCAATATACTCTGTAAACAGTGTTAAAAAGAAGATATATATATTTGATTTATCCAGTCAAAGCTTCCTGTTTATAGGAATATACACAGTACATACAGTTTAGTCCATTTATTATTGGACATATTCAGCACTGCTTACCATTGACCGACTATGGTTACCCAATAAAAGTATCCAAAACTTCAAGAAGCAAAAAGTTGTCAACATTTTGATAATTGAAAACAGCTTGCAGACAGCTTGATCGACTACAGAATACCCATTAATAACGGCATACATTTTTAGTAGGCGAAAATCCCCAATTGAAGAGTTATAAAAACAAACAAACTTTGCTACGACAAGAAAATAATAACATTTAATTGCGTGAATTATAAATATGAATTAAATTAATCAAATTTAATAATAATTTGCATTACACTTAAGTTATTACAGTTAAGTATGAGTAGTAAGTCAGTTATTTTTTTATATTTTAGCAAAACGAAAAAAAAAAAAACAAATTTTTTGATGTAATTTAGGCCAATTGTGAATTCTATTTCGACTTCATCTTTTTAGTAGGGATTTGTTGCTGTTGTTGTTCTTGCTGTGAATAGCTGGCCTGTGGATAGGTAGGATTACGAATTGCGAGTGCCCCCATCTCACTTGTGCGCAATGGGTATTAAAGTTTCTCCGGCAGTGAGCGCTGGTAGCGGCGCGTCCACAGTCAGGACACCATCCTTGCTCAGGGACGAACGAATCGATTCGGGATTCACGCCCTTCGGCAACAGAAACTCGCGATTGTATTCCCTGTAAACGCTCTTTGTATCTGATTTCTCTTCGTGCTTGGCATGCACCTGAAAAAGGAAAAAAAAAACAACAAATTTTTAATAGACTGAAGTTTATGAGTGATATGTATGAATGCTGTATATAAGCTTATATGTATTTTAACAATATTCCTAACTCATTTGCTTCTGTATCTATTTATATGCAATATTTTTATACTGTACTATATTCTATGATATATTATATATATAGTGTTTTCTAGTTATCATATACATTCCTATTACGTACTACTCTATCTTCTATCATATAATGACATTATGTGCATTACAGATATTTCCTTTGCTTTTTTCAATAATTGTATCATATATTACATATTGTATATCTAAACCCATGCAGCATATATATCATATCCATATATCGAATACCATATTTCTCATATCATGTATCAGTTCTATAAATCGAATACCATACATCATATCCATATATCTCATATATATCATATCATATATCATATCCATATATCTCATATCATCTATCACATATCCTATATCATACATCATATACAGACGCGTGTATCATATATAATACAATTTACTATCATTTAGTTTCATATCCCATCATATATAATAACTTTACTGATATCATAATTAACCTTTCATAAGTCATATACCACATATTACCTATCATATCTTGTATATTATCAATCGTAAACTTTCTATTCTGTAAGAACATATTTTTACTTATTGCATAAATGATATTTGGTTCACACTACTCTCTACTTAAATCTAACCGATTAGTTCCTTTCTAGTTCATATATATAGCATATATTCATGATCTTACCAGCAACTTCTGATCGACAGTTTTCACAACAATCTCCTCGGGTGCATATTGGCTGACATCGAAGCGCAGCTTCAGCACTTTGTTATCGCCCTCGTCCTGCAAATGACAAGTAATAATATTATATATAATGTCAGACTCAATGTAGAATCAGAGCTCAGCTATAACATACCTGTATCAATGGGGAGCTGATGTCGGACACATAGTTCTGTTGCTTGGGCACTCGGGAAGGCAGCGCCGAGTTTGTTGTTGAGCTGCAATTAAAATGTTCCGAATACAGCATTAAAATTTTGTTCATATAATATGAATATAATAATTGAGAGAGTTATATACAATAGTTAGAAACACCTTGAGCTAGTTTTTGTGGTTTTTGTTGTCGTGGAAGTTGTACGAAAAGTTTTGTGAAAAGTGCGTGTAAAGGCTTCCATTGCAAAGGAGTTTTATCTGTTTCTGTTTTTGGAAACCGCTGGCAAACTCGCTTCAAATGCAACTGAATTCGAACTGAGCCTTGCATTCCATCTCAGCTTCTGCTTCTGCTTCTTCTTCACAGCCCTAACCTCACATATTTTATAAATAGCTCGGATTTCCGCTAGGGAGTCTTATTTTAAGACTCTGTGTAAGCAGCTGTCAAGCTGTACAAGGGGAGCTGGGCTCATGGGGTGGATTTCAGTAGGCAGAGATGGGGATATGTATATATGTATATAGAGAGATATATAATATATGCTATGGATATATATAGATATACATATATGTAATTGAAGAAGAATTTCGTCCCTAACTAGCTTAGTTTATACTTTTGACTTCTCTCTCCCCTCTTAAATTTGTTTTCTTAGATAGAAATACTATTCTTCTTATTTTATATAGACACGAGTTCTGATCAGTAACAATATCTGAATATAGGCTATTAATTCCTCATCTCTGCTTTTGAATTAGTTGCTCAGTCTTAAAGCAAACATCTCATATATCAGTTTCCTAATGAGAGTTTATAACTTGTTGTCTTTTCTTAGGAAGCTGTTTCCCAACCTGACTTTACTCTATATATGTATTGATTTTTTTTCTCGGGAATATTCTAGTACTTGAGCATATATATTTCTAGAATTCAAGTGTTTTTTGACTAGGCCAAAACAATGGGCACAAGATGTTGGCAAAGCTGCCAAAATTTTTTATTTTATGGCCCAGAAAGAAAAGAAAAATGAAAGAGAGAGAGCGAGAGAGAGAGAGGGAGAGATATATGTATAGCCTAAGCACGGGGCAGGTGTGAGGGTATATATAAACACTTTTGAATAGTGCTGGAAAGGTTACGCAAGTAAAGTTGATTGAACTGTCTGCATATGGCATGAGCTATAAAAACCACAAATAAATATAAATTTTGAAACATCTGTCATATCTTCCATGAGTACATATATATGTACATACGATATTTATATATGCATTTAGTTTATTTGTGTGAAATTTTTTATAGAAGAGGAAGGAATTTCGAAAGCTTTTTGAAGTGACAACACATGAAACTGAACTGTCTGTCAACAGTGTGCTAAAGTACATACTGAAAATAGTACAGAAATAAGTGTTTACCAACACAGCTGTATATGTGTGTTTGTGTGAGTGTGTATTATTAACAATTTGAGAGTAAACAAAAATTCAACACAAAATAATTGTAAACGCAAAGTTTGTAATCCATCTTTTTTTTCTTTTTTGTAGAGAGCAATGAATACCTGGTTGTAGTTGTTGTTTTTTTAGTAGAGCTTTTTTTCGTGAGGAAAGTTATTATAGTATAGATAATTATAGATATATTTATATATGTATTTTAATAGCAGTTGTTTTATTTCCCAAGCAGCATGTAAAGGTTATAGGAAGAAAGAAATAGAGAAAATTTATATTCATGTATTTGTATAATATAAGATAGAGCTTGTGTTTTCTTAATTATTAAACTGTACATTTGTATTCTGAGGTGCAAAAAGGTAGCAGACACACACACACACACACACACATGCAAATAAAACTTGAACAAGGCAGACCAATGAACCGTAATTACCAGCAAAAATAAGATAGAGAGAAAGAGAGAGAGAGCAAGTTTGAGGAAAGACGAGCGCTGACCACGCATGCTATCCTACACTAAACAAACACATGTACATATATATATACACTCACGCACACACGCATGCGAAGCGCTGCTGATAAGCATGCCACTGGCTGGCAACGGTAAGCGTGCCCGCAGTCGACCTTGCTACCAACGTGCAACGGTTAAATGCAACCAAATGTAACAAAGCACAAACACACTTACACAGCAACGGCAACTGTTTCCCTACCTACCCAAAAGGTATGTGACTAATGGTAGAAACCGTTAACTCTAAGTTTCGGCTATTGGGGTTACAAGTCGAGGAAGTCCAAGCACCTGCCGGAACAGCAGTTGGCGCTTACTTGCCAAAGTCTACACACAGACAGACACACACGCACACACAAACACACAGACACACAGCGATGTATTGGCGCTCTCTTCGCAAACACACAAACACACGCACACACAAGCACACGCACACACAGACAGAGACTTGACGACGAAACACACTTAAAATCTCTCTCTCACTCTCCTCAGCGCTGATGATGTCATGCATATTTTTCGTTATTCGTTATTGTTATTGAATAAAAAAAAGCTCTGCTCGTAGAAATTGAATAAAAAGAGAAAGAGAAAGAGCAGGAGTGGCAACAGCAACAACAACAACATCAACAGCTAAGTATATCAAATGTCAGACGAGACGACGCTGTCGTTAAGCCGACTGCAGTTGGCCAAAGGAAAGCAACTTAACGAATGCTAATCGATAGCCAATTGCTGCTGATCAGCAAACGATTACAAGTGTCATCGAGTCGCTGCTTACGAAACATTTTGTGTGCTAAAAATTTGCATGATATCATCTTTTGGCCATTTACTTATTATCGCCAGCATCATCATCACAGTTGCATCACACGGCTAAATAAATTGGCAGCAAACATACAAATTAACAGATAAATATATGTGCATACACGTACATATACATACATACATACATACGGGCACCGTACAGTGGTACATAATTATTTACACCCACGATCGAACAAAAATGAAAAAAAAAATTAAATTCTCTTTTTTTTTTACAGTTGCAATTGGTATATGATATAATAAATTAAAATAGATTATATATATATATATCATACATGTATCTGTAAATGGTATAGTATTATGATTAACCACAAATCGATCGAAAAGCTAAAAAAGCAAAAGCGTACTTCCAATCGCAAGTAAATAGACCTATTTGCCATATATATTATATAGTATCTCTATTTGCATAAACAAATGTGCCAATTCGTAACTCAAGCTCAACAATATATGCACACTATTTACTATATACAATAGGCTAAACAAATTGAACGATAAATCAACCTGGAATAGTTCAATCTACATAGATAGTTAAGCACTTGAGCAACGACAATTGCAATTTATTTGTGATTCTATAGTATGTACTGCCATATAATAGAAAAGAAAAATAAACAAAATCAATTAGTTGTCTATTGTATAGGTTCGTTGAAGCCAGATGACGATGACGTGATCAGTTATTTTTAAACAATAATATTTAATTTCACTTAGCGTACAGCAGCTGTGGATTAGCCACAGCCCTACAAAAGAGGGCCAATATTCGATAGCTAATGGAACTATTGAGTCATCGCTGGCCTCCAATGACTGACCTACCGCCCACCCATCTGCCCATTCTCCCATCTCTAGCACGCTTAACGAACGAACCTTCTGCGCGCTGTCAGTCAAATTCTGTTGCATTAACAGTGGGTTGGGTGCTAAAAAGCATAAACATAGTCTAATTTCCTTCGTTAATTGCAGTTTGGGCCAAAAACTTTAGTTTCGCACGCAATCTAACGGTTAAAGTTAACTGTCCACAAACTTTGCTTCGAAAGTTGTTTTGTTGCTGTTGCGCATGCAAATGTGCATTGATGGCAGACAACAACAGCAGCCACTACAACAACAATAACAAATCGCTTCGATTATGTCATTGCCCATGGCCGAAGCAGTGAAAACCACTCGCGGCGAATGATTTTCGAATTCGCCCTCAAGTGGCGCCCACGCGACGCGAACATCGTTGCCGCGTTGTCGCCGCAAGCAGATTGGAAAGGCCAGCGAGGCGCAACCGCGACGGCGACGTCGACATCGATGTCTGCGTTGACAGCAACGTTGGCGACGTCATTTTGCTCTCCTCACAGATATGCATGCATGTATGCACACGTATGTATATGCTTGTATACAGACATGGTGGTTGCATGGATGTGTGCGTGCACACTTCTGTGCTGTATTTAGTACATGTTCTTGTTTTGTTTCAATCTTTAACGGCCGCCTTCACATTGTCTGTTTATTTAGTAAATATTTGACTTATATTCTGGCGTCGTACATATGCGTGTATCTATCTGGCAACTATGCCAGAATAAAAATTCCGTTACGCCACATCTCATAAAGTGTGCTAAAATATGCTTCTTTTTTTCTAGCTCAAAATGCAACCATGGGTTACCGTTACAAAGCAGGGCTGCATACGCTGACAACAACAAATGGAAGAAATGTGTAAATTTTTATAAATATACATACATACATACATATTTTGTATGGCACAAGCAAAAATTAATCGTGTAGAAAATCAACTCGAAAATATTTTTTTGGGCGATTTTCAAATATTTCAAAAACGAAAGAAATGATTTGTGCTAAAGACCAGACAAATGGAAAATGTATGTACATAAATATATTTAGATGGGGTGCGAGGCAGGGATGTGTGAGAAGCAAATGTGACTCATTCCCCCGACCACAAAAAAAAAAAAGAAAAAGAAAAAAAAAATAGCGCTGAAGATGAAGAAGAAAAGAAAATGCCTGTGCTCGAGTATCTGGGGCATTCAGCGCCAAATTTTCGGTACGTAATCCAGCTGATGATGATGGTGATGGTCAGCTCGGTCTATTTTTAAGTTGAATATGTTCGGGAGATCCTAAGCGAAAACGTAACATTCTGATTGAAATCTATTGTTGAGTATCATTTTCATTATCTGGCATATTTCATTAGTTTCTGTCCAAACATTTCGCTAATTTCGAAAACGAATAACCTTTTCTTGTTTTCGTTAGTATTTAATTTTGACATTTGCTTTTGACTTTTCTTTGAATATTTCTTAAAATACTACATGATTATGTTAAGAAATTTGAATGCAAAACGTTAGGCAACACTAATTACATTTCAGCTATTTTCAGCTATGTCCAGCTGGTCGTTAATTTTTTTACTCCGATAAGACACTATCAGCAATAACTTGACGCTTATCTGGATAAACTATTTTTAGTTAGCCTGATCGCAAGTAATGTTAACAAGATACAAACATACAAACACACATACATAAACACATGCATAAGGCTCATGCACACACACATGCTTAAGGGATACATTAGCGCATTTCAATTGGATAACCATTGGACGCTTACCTGGTGGATTCGAAGAAATTGGCCTCGCGGTTCATCAGCTCGTGACGGAACTTGGCCATCTCCTCCTCCATTTTACGCATCTCGGAATCAAAGCGTTCGCGTATGCTGCTGAATTCCGTATCGATAACGCTGAAGTCACCCAATTTGATGGGAATATTTCTCTTATTAGCCTCGGCCATTTTTGTTTTTTGTTTGTTTGTTTGCGTGCGTGTGTGTTAGATTGAACTAAAAACTTCTTGTGTGCGCTGCTTTATCTGCTTCTTCTCTTTTGCTGCTTCGGTTTGTTTTCACGCGAACCGCTCTTTTCTTATTGGACCTGGTCAGCTTGTGCTTAAGTGTGCGTATTTATATATGTATGTATATTCACTTTCTAATCAGAACCAAAAAAAATCACAATATATGTATTTATTTAATGTGTGTTTGTATATATGTATTTGTGTATATTTGCTGATTGACTCGTGCCGCACAATTCAACGCGTTTCAAAGTTTTCTGTTTGACTGTTTTGCATTTTCGGTGTGTTGACGCTTTTATAGCGCGGCGCCACACAGCGGTCGCAACCACACAGAGAACACAACGCAAAAGTGCGAGAGATTGAGCGAGAGAGCGAGAGCGCGCTGCTTACCACAAAATTAAGCCAACATGGCAGCGAGTTCACCCACACACTGAAACGACCCGCTCTCTCCATCTTTCGCGCTCGCTCTCTCACTCACTCACGCCGGCAAGAAACAAGTGAATGGACTAAACGTGCGAGCGTGAATGGGTGAGTGTAAGTGTAAGTGTAAGTGTAAGTGTGAGTGCGAGTGCGAGTGCGATGCAAAGAATTTTGAAGTTGAACTCTCACAAGTGCCCTAACCTAAAGTCCCTTACGATGCAGTCAAACACTGCAGTATATTGCACTATATTTTAAATGATTGAAAAAGAAAAAAAACATGGACATCAAATGTTCAAATGTCTACATAATTTATTATTAACATTTCAGCAAACATATGAAGACAGTTACTTGATCTAAGTGATCTTAGTTTATTTTATATAGTTTGTTTACTTGATGAGGGTATGCAACAGTCGCATAGCGCAGCTCAAAATTTTTTTAGGAAGAGTGCTGGAGTAGACAGGACTTTTTTTTCTTTTCTTCAATCTTTAAATGCATTTACGAATGTGAATACATACATATATACATAAGTACATACGCATATGTGTCTCTATATATAAATATATGTATAAATTTGGTATATAATCAGAATTAAAGTTTACATTTATATATTGTTTATTTTGAAAATTTTGCCTATGTTAAACATTTAATATTTTTTCGTTATTGTCTAGTTAATTGCAAATATGAGCATTGAATATGCATTTCAAAATAAATATACAAATCAAATTACTGCACGACGCTAAAAATAGACAATAAACACAGTTATGAGGCTGCAGTCGCTACTCGGCTAGTTTGTTTTCTCATTTTGCGCATTGATCATACATATGTATATTGTGGGGGTGGTGGAAGTGTAACCGGTAACGGCAATGCTAACTGGTTTAAAGCTTAATGGACGCTTTGTCCGTTTTAGGGCAGAGAACGACACATTTTCAAGCCACTTTGTAACTATAGCAAAGTGTTCTAGAAACATTTGAGTGTGTGTGTGTGTGTTTATTTATGTGAGTGTGAGCACGTGGGCGGCAACGTTGGCGACATTAATTTCGATTTGTTTGTAAACAAATGGGAAGCGCGATGAGTAATCGATGTTATTGAAGCGGCGGCTGCAGCAGCAGCAGCAACATTACGAGCGATATCCTTTTACGGTGTGGCAACGCTGTGCAGCAGTCATCGGCCCCAGCAATTTAAATGTGAATATTAATTAAAAAATATATTTCAGCAGTTGTCACGACATCAAAATACGCAAAATAATATATGTATATGTAGATAATAAAATAAATTCAATCATGAATTACAAAAATAAAATAACAATCATCTTGGTAGCGCCCACATGGCCGTTAATACCGCTGTCCAAACAATAAACTCATTTTCATCGAAATTTCGCGACCTTGAAGTCGACAAAGATCTCGATCCCAAAATCAGCTAAGATTATATGTATATGTATATGTCTATACATATATATATATATATATATATTTTGTCTGTGCATTTGCAATATGCGACTAAACATTGAAATTAAGAAAACACAGAAATTTTTCCCATTCGCATTCGTCGAGAATGTTCATCATCGGCCTTAGCTATAGATTTTTGCTTCTATAGATTTATGAAGATGCTCATGCACAGTGATTACTCGCTTAAACGAACACTCATCAAACGAAATACCACCAAATTGTATAAAGCTGCCCATATTTCTAATATATTATGTGTGATAAGAGATTTGAAATTTTTCGTTAAATTTCATATTCGAGTTTTTACTGTAGCTGGCATTTATATGTATATGTATATGTATTATATATATACATTTGTGTCTCTAAGTGTTGCATATGTCATGGAAATCAATCAAAATTCGCCAGCGATGATTTAGCATGGAATTTTTAGCTGATGTATAATACGCCAATTACTCAACTAAGGCAAATAGATCTTTGTGCGTGGGCGTGAACGCTTGACGACAGCGTTCGAAATGCCAAAAACTAAAAGTGTTTCGAGACTAATAATATAAGTATAAGTATATATAGATATAAAAATGTTCGTTGTCGTTGTTGTTGTTGTTGGCATATTTGTGCGTTGTCATAAACTTCGAAACATTCTTTGAAAACTTTTTGATATAGTACGAAGCAAAAAAACTATATATGTATAAAATTGTGGGCGCTTTGCAAAACGTGGGTAGTATAGCCCACATCAAACCACTATGATAATACATAGTATATCCATTCATAATAATATAGATAAAACTATGAATCATATAATTTAATATATCATGCAGAAAGTTCTTGAATAAAATTTTTTTTGTTTACATTTTTTACATTGTGTGAGCAAATTCATCTCAATTGGCTTGAACTTTTTTATTTTGATCAATATTTCAATATTTTTCCTATTTTTAAGCACATATGCAATTTAAAACGTTTTTCAATTTATTCATTTTTTAGGTTATCCCACACAAATTTCAAATTTGGCGCCAAAGTTAAAAAAAACAAGTGCGTGACACATCCAAGTATAAGTGTTGCAAATCACGAAATTATCGATTAAAGTGCAAAAGTAGAGTTGCCAAGGCACTCAAACCAGTGTATTGTACAGCACTCGTAGTTTGCCAACGTCCGTGTGTGTATGTGTCTGTAAGTTAAAAGCGAAACGAAATATAAACAATTGCAATAAATTGAATAAAACCTTAAGCAATTAAAAAGAACTAAGTAGCTTTTAGCAAAAGCAACGTTTGTCACAATGAATGCATACTATACGCTATACTCGGGCGACAATTACGACGACGAGTCAATTGGTGATGAACGCAGCGAAGAAGGTAAGCAAAACTAAATAGTGACGAGAAAATGCATAAAAAGTGTAAAGCAAATGCAAAGCAGTCGCAGTTGACAGTCAATCATGAAACGCTTCACAATTCCAGATACGGACGATGCTAGCGAAACGGAATTTCGCAGTCCGCATCGCTATGGCGGCACCAATGGCAATTCGTCCTCCAACAACAACAACAGCAACAATGGCAGCAGCAACAACAACAACAACAACAACAATAATAGCAGCAACAACAACAACAACTTCATGATGAACAGCAATAGCAACAACATTGGCAGCAATAGCGAGCTGAAGGAACAGTACGTGATTTATATATATAAATCAGATAATTTTTAGCGAATAAAGCTTTAAATTTAATGCTTGTTTATATATATGTCTGGTCGATACCAGATTCTACTGCCTAAGCTGCCCCTTGATCAACTCTTCATCAATCAAGATCCTGACTAATCTCTCCTTCTTTTACAGGATGTATCAGCATAAGCTGATCAATCTGCACAAGCAACTGGACGACCTGAATCAACATATACATCCCGAGTACTTAAAGCGTTTGCGTAAGCTGGATAATCAGTTGAAGGAACGCCGACGTCTCAATGAGATCTACAAGGAGTACATGCGTGAGTGCGTTGATCGTGACTATATAATGGAGAAGAATGCAGCGCTGAAGGAATACGAAGAGAAAATGAGGGATCTCAAGGATAATCTCATAGCTGACTTTGAGGATCGTAAGCGTCAGATTGAGAATGAAAGATATAGCTTGGAGTTAACCAATGATTCAATGGAAATCAAGACAACTGTAACACGCAAGCTGCGACGGCGTCCCAATGAGCCGCTGCCGGTGATTGAGAAGCGTCGCAAGCCGGCAACGGGTCAACTGTTGGTCTACCAACTGGACGATAAGGAAATCGAGTCCGACTTGAAGATGATACAGCGTGGCAAGCCGATGCCGCTGCAACAGAACGGCATGGGCTCCTACACAAACACCCAGCAGCAGCAGCAACAGCAGCAGCAACATCAACAGCAGCAGCAGCATCAACACCAATCGTCGCACGGCCTGCTCTCGGATGCGAACAGCTATGTGGAGACACGCATCGAGGACAACAAGCTGCTCTACGAACGTCGCTGGTTCTGTCGCGGCCAACAGATTTACGTGGAGGGCAAGGATACCAACAAGTTTGCAGCCACGATCACGGCCATTGGCAACGAGGTGGTGCGTACAACAAAATCAGTCAGATCCGTTTAGCTTTTAGGCTCCATGAATCTACCTGCATCTATAGATCTACCTATAGATCATAGTGCATTCTAATACTTTGGCATCTGTGCATTATACAACGATCCGTATCTGTCGATCTAACTTCTATATATGTGTATATATAACTTACATGTCTATATACATATCATCTATCCTTTACATACATCATTATCTGTATATCTAACTTCTATATATCTGTATATATAACTTCTTTGACTATATATATCATCTATCTATATACATAGTCCAATACCAACC
This sequence comes from Drosophila hamatofila, assembly GCA_035045345.1. NCBI lineage: Eukaryota > Metazoa > Arthropoda > Insecta > Diptera > Drosophilidae > Drosophila > Drosophila hamatofila. The sequence continues at coordinate 4,432,789 of JAWNPA010000041.1, forward strand.
TCATATACCTAATAGAGCACAATATCGTATATCCTTTACATATCTATATGCTAATCTCTCTCTCTCTTTCTCTTCCTTTTAGATTTGGGTAAAGCGCTCTAATGAAAGCAAATTCAAGATCAACATGTCTCATCTGGCCAAGGGGAAAATCGTCATAAAGCGTCGATAGCGCAAGAAGAGAAAACCCAATTAAATAATAATGCAACTTTAAGTGTACATTTAACAACAATCATAACAAAAAAACTAAAATATGTTGTATATAAATGAAATATATATAATTAGTTTTTATTGTAAATCACGAAACATGTTTTAACATCTATTTAGTTTAGTAGTCTTTGGATGAGTTGTCCAATTCATCATCATCATGTATTGCTCATAGTTAATACGTCTCTATCAGTAACGTCGTATCATCCTCTCTCTATTGTAAATTGTCTTAGATGCGTTGTCCAAATTAATAGTCATTAGTCATTAGTGACAGCTAGCTCTAATGCAAATTGTCAAATGCATTTAGATACTTCTCATAGGGGCAATTCCATGTTGCATTCTTCTCTGTTCATCCAGCTGAGCTTCTGCGTATTCAGCCTTGTCTCTGCGGCTCGTCTTGCAAATAGCTGGCTAGGTTTTCCGGCTCCATTTCATTTTGTTTAATGCCAACGTTGGTTTATTATTCTTCGTCTCCGATTTCCAATTGAGTAATGCGCTATCATTACGCATCAAGACGTCCTTCTTTTGACATTCAAAGCTGAAATGAAAGCTAAGGCATCCCATCTAGAATAGAAATGGAACTAAATCGGAGATTCTTGAAATGCTGATTATGAAATTCAGTTCAACTAAGGCTATTTTTATGCAATCCGAAAATTCCCATTTAAGTCTTTTTTATATAGTATATACTATAGAATACATATATAGAATTTTTTCCTATTTAAACACTATTTTTTGGTTTTTAAAGATAGCTTTCTTGATTTTGGGTATATAGTAAGTATATACCCATTATTTCTCTAATTCAATGGAAGTTTACTTGGATTTTAGGTATATAATTACTAGATAGAGATTATATTTAGTGTTCTGTTCCAAGTGTTTCGAATATAGCTATTTCCATATGTATTTCTCTCAGATCTTCGCCTAAGATTTACTGACAACTTGAAACGGAATTAGAACTGACTAATGACTAATGATGAACTACTGATTACAAATCAATTCGACAATTCATCTATAGAGAACTGGTGTTGTAAGAGTAAGTCTCTTATGGAGATAAAGAAATATCATTTTATGATCTAGAAGTACGACTTCCTCGACTATGTCAACTCAAAGCAAGTTTTACTGTTGGCTTTAAGTATTCATTTAAGTATCTGTGATTTGATCATATTTGCTTAAAGCTAGCAACTAATACTATGATTTTGTTGATATATTCTTTCTTGTTTCATGTTTCTTAGTTCTTACAATTGATTACTTCCATAAGTCCCTACTTTCTCGACTATGTCGGCTCAAGGCAAGCTTTACTGTATGCTTTAAGCATTCATTTAAAAGTTATATTTGGCGTAACTAATACTGAAATTTCATCGATATATTCCTTTCTGTTTCATATTTCCTTCTTAGTTCTTACAGTTGATAGCTGGTACTTTAGTGAAGCTTTACTGTGCCTTTCATAAAGCGCTAGTAAACTCTGTCCTTACCAGGTCAAGCTCCTCCATTCCCTTTCTTGATATATCTATTAACAATATATTAATGAACACAAGCAACGTCTTCTATAGCTATATATACTAACTATATATAATGACTATGATCAGCTTTTTATATATTTCGCTTAGTCAAAAATTATAGTCTCAGACCTGTATCTGTCCTATTGGATGACTATAGCTCGAAAAGCTTGTCCCATGCTCTACATAACTATAGATTTCATATATTGTCAAATATACCTTTACTTTATAGATAAATATATATGTATATCTTTTATGTTTATGGTATAGTCTCTATAATCTAGCTGTTTTGTGACATATATACATATATGTAGTAGTACAACGGAACACTAGATGTTGGATACAAAAATGTTGAGACTTAGTAACTTAATATCGCGACATCTAATTTAATAGCAATATATATATATATATATATATATATATATATATATAAATCTTTATATTCGTTTCAAATTTCAAAGTATTGAGTTTATCCCTAAGATTTTATTTTGTGCAACAGTAATACTACTACTAGTACAGTATAATCCGGTTATAGCGACGCTTAAGGGGCCGGAATTACTATAACCATATAATCCGTCAGGGGATCAGAATTTTCGTCGCAATAACCATGCGAACGATATAAGCTGAGTCGTTATTCACCGGATTCTACTGTATAACATTTTCCTTTGCTCTCCAAAGCACATGGCCATAATGAATTCAGCTGTTTATACACATACATAAAGCCATAATTCAGCTGTTTATACACATACATAAAGTATAACAGCTATTGGCAACAGAATATATGCGCTCTTCCAACCAGAGTCAAGCTATACAAAAATATTGAACAGCCTCGGGCATTGCCTTTAGCGAGCGACCACTGTAGGAACCGATCAACAGAACGAGAGAAAAAAAAGACGATATAGACCAGATTTCTAGTTTCACTTGGCGCTTGCTTTATAATTATTTTTTGTCATCTTGCATTGCTGCAATTTGTTTCTGCTTCATAATATAAAACACACACAATATATATTGTTTTTCCATTTCTTGTTGTTGTTGTTGGAATCCAGTTTAAACTTATTTGAATAGAAAAAAAACGTGAACGTCTTAGTTGCGCGAGCCACGTCCGAAGCCGCCACGGAACTCAACCTCACCGGCGCCGGGTCCAACGTCTCCCTTCTTGTCGACGCCGCTGCCACCAGGGGCGCGTCTGTAGGCGGAGCGATCCTCGCCTGTTTTGGAGGCGTCGGCTGGGCCGCGTGGTCCGCCGGCAGCGGGACGTGGACGCAACGGCTCGGAGCGCGTCGGCCTCTTCAGTGTGGAGGGCACAATTTCGGGTGGCAAGTGCAGATAGGTGCGCAGCTCCTCAATGCCCTCGTTGGTCAGATACCAATAGTAATGCCTCCAGGCGAACTGTTCCTTGACCAATCCACGAGAATGCAGCGATTGCAAAGCCTTGATCACATGCAAGTTGGGAATTGATTCCAGTTCAGGATGCTTCTGTGCATGGAAATCCTTTTTGGCCACAATGACGCCCTCCTTGAAGAGGTACTCATAAATGGCGACACGATGAGCCTTTGGCATGAACATGCTGCACACAACGAAAACAAAAAGATAAAAAAAATATATATAAACATATTAGAATTTCTGTTATTATTGTTGTTGTTGTTTATGATATTCTTGTTGTCAAATAATTGGCAATCTGCAATAATTATGCACACAACACGTATATTGGCGGCCGTTGCGTTTAACAGCGCTTTTAATCCTTTTGCATTTAATTGAACACTTTTGCGGATTCACAATTATTTGGCAGATTTCGTTTTATAAATTTCACGTACTTTGCGTCTTCTATGGAGCAGAGACCGGAAAGAAAGGAAAAGCGAGTTGACAGCTGTCAGCTCTCATATTCTTCTTCATAGTCGCATACATACAGAGGTGCATGGTGCTCGAACATGTGAATGGCAAAGCATGCAGGGTTGCATTGCAAGAAATTTGTAGAAATCTATTAAAATATCTGTTAAAATAAGTAATTGAGAAGCAAATGAGCGTTTATTTAATATTAAAATTGAACTTGGTAAACATTTTAGAGAGTGTCGGTAAACATAATCGTATTTCCGCGATGACGTCACAAGTGACCATATGTGTTGCACTTGCTGACCGTAAAAGCCTGCTAAAATGCTTTTTTTTTACAATACATTATTGTGTATTTTTAAGAATTTATTAATTTTGTTAATCCACATTTTCTACAAAAACAGGAAATACAAATTTGGCGCGCATTTCAAATTGTTTAAATAAATGTAGAGCGACTTTTACATCGGCTAATGAAATATATCGCAGTGTTATCATATTACAGACCTTATCGGCTTATCGATTAATATAACTTATCGCAATCAAACTTGGCGCCATAATTTCAGAAGCTTATTTTAAATATTTATGCAACAGAAATGTCAAACATACAAATAATAAACAAGTAAGAGGGCTCTAGTCGAGACTGCTCGACTAGGAGATACCCTGAACCCTGCAAAGTACTGATTCCAACAATTCTACACTTCTTTCATGCACATATACAAAAACACATATACACACCCGTACGCATGCATCCATACGAACGCATAAACAATTGCTCTGCTAACTGCGCAGTTACTGCGCTTGGGCTGCCGTGTGGGCTATATTATGAATATTTGTTTGTTGAATAAATCTTTTTGTAGTGGGACTATCTTCATCAAATTTTCAGAACGTGATAATAACATTCAAATGTGTGTATATGCCAAAGCACAAGTCTCTAGTACTTGATATACGTTTTTTTCAAATTTGTGGCGAAGGGGGCGTGGCATCCAAAATCTGTAAATAACAAAATCTTTGTATTCATTGCATAAATCTACACAGTAAATCTGAAGTCTCTAGGTCTAACAGTATTCAAACTAGGCTTTAAAAACAAAGTCAGATTTTCAATTGTTATCGATAAAAAGGAAATGGGATGAGTTATCGAAAAAATATGATAAACTCGTACTGCGTATGGTATACACGAGTATACATGTAAAATTTCAAGTCTCTAGCACTTGTAGTTTAGGAGATCTCTGCGTTAGTACGGACGGACGGACGGACGGACGGACGGACGGACGGACGGACGGACGGACGGACGGACGGACAGACGGACAGACGGACATGGCTAGATCAACTCAGCTCGTCATCCTGATCAAGAATATATATACTTTATGGGGTCTGCCACGCCTCCTTCTGCCTGTTACATACATTTTCACAAAAACATTATACCCTGATTTCCCATTTTCAATGGGTTCAGGGTATAAAAAAGAACACCAGTATCATTACGATAAGTCCACGTAAGTGTACTTAAAGGTCTAAAGGTAACAGCCACTGTTCAATAATTCATATAATCTTATTAAAATTCGTTTATTAGGGTTGTTTAATAATTTAGATATGTGCTTTCTATTATTCTCAAAAATCAATAACACGTTTTCTTGTTGGCCTCGTCGAGGCTCGTGTAGACTCGCTCTATGATATGATAAGATTGTATAAGCCCTGACCGTTAGATGTCATATTTTATGCATACATATCTCAGAGACATACATATTTATTAATATTATTTACCTACTCATCCACATGCGACTCACCATGGAAAGTAATATATTATCTACGGATTATTTAGTTGGGATTGTTTTTATTCTTTGACAGTTTGAGCTTTTATCGGAAGCAACAAATTTGATTCGATTAGATTGAGTGCAGCGAGGTGTACTTTGAAATAACTACTGCTTAATTTGTATAATAGACTTATTTTAAAGTTAAGTTTTCATGGAATTGGTTGGTTTTTGATTTCAATAGAAATGTTTTGACCAACTTGGTAATGTTTTTTAACATCCATTGGATTAGATAAGAGCTAGACGTTACTTTATAATCTAGATCTTAATCGCCAGAACGTGAACGAATGGACTTTAACCCCAAAGTTATTCCCTTAGAATGTAACTAGTCATGAACATAAACTTAATCAGACTGTCGATCAATCAAACTGTTCTTCAGTTAGACTGTATATCAATCAATATGTCAATCAATCAGAGTCAATATGTAAGAAAATCAGTCAATCACTTAGAATTAATTAAATCAATTAAAAAGTGAATCTGTTAGACGGTTAAAATGGATGAAAGTCAATCAATCAATCAGTCAGGCAGTCAATCAGTCAGACAGTTAATCGGTTAGGCAGTCAATTTGTCAAACAATCAATCAAACAAATTAATCAAATTGACAGTCAATCACTTGATCAGTAAATCAATCAATCAATCAGTTTGGCAATCAATCCATTAGTCAGCTAATTTAGCAGTGAGTAAATCAGTTAGGCAGTCAATTAGTTACTAATTTGGTTCGTCAATCTATCAATCATTTAGTCATCAGTTAGGAATTAAACAAGTAGTATGAGCTGTGAAACTCCTTTATATTAAAGGATCAACTTGCCTACTGACAAACATGGGTATACCTACCTACAGAAATTTATTGTCGTATTTATGGCGATTTCATTTTCAATTAGTAACTGAGTTTATATCATAAAGATATTGTTTTATCGGGCTTTTAAGAATTACTAACACATATTTTATATCTGCGATATAATGAGTATTGCATCAAATAAATATAAATAAGGGTAAGCCCCAATGGAGCCCAGCCGCTACTGTTGTGACTAATAGAAGACCCGTAGCTCGTTACTCGTTCGCCATCATAATGACTTGACAAAAAAAAAAATGCTTGCCGGCTCCGAAGGTGGGTAAACGATTCGTGATCCACAGCGGTGTCTGTCGCTGTGGTCTAATCAATGGTCAATTGTTGATTAAGTTCAGACGAATAATTTAGAGCTGATCGCCAGCGCTTATCAGGCTGGTATAAAAGGGAGCATGACGGATAGCCATGCGATTAGAGACACCAGCCATAGCCAACGAGAATGTTGCGAATTCAGTTTTACTTTCTTGTGCTGTGCGGTGCGGCCATTGCCTTGGGCCAGGCGAAGGGCGAGCTGTTGGATATTGAAGGCCATCAGCGATTGCTGCAGTTGCGCCACCTGGCGGTTGAGTTCGTCGACTACTATCGCAACATAACGATCAGAGATGTGCAATCGCCGGCCGCAGGGTTGCCCAATCAGCAGGATTTGCAATGTCTGGCGGAAATCGCGATGCTTAGCCAGGGCTTAAAAGATGGCAGCCTTTGGGCGTTGCGAAGTAAGTGAGGTTACATTGAAGACAAAAGCAACTATAACTGCAGCGTGTAACTCTGTCGTCTCTCTTTCGTCTCTCTTTCGTCTCTCTCTTATTCCTCAGTGATTGACTCCTGGGGTCGTTTACCTGCTGGCATACTTCAAGGCAATATGAAGGATCTGGGCAACTATGATGAGTGCCTTAGGATTAATCAACCCATGGCGAATACGGGTCAGAGTGTGCGCGGCAAATACTGCTTGGCCAAGTTAGCACCGAGCGCTATGAGCGGTGCGCTGGCCATAATGAGTATTAAGACAGGTATTTGCTTGCCCGCCTCCTGCTCGGTGGATCACATAGATCTGTTGCTGCGGCAGCTCTTCCAGCAGCTGCTTAATCTGGAGCTGAGCGAGGGATCGCAGTTGATCAAAACTGGCGAGTGCCAGACGGCAGAACAGGATCCACTGGATGGCCTAGCCATATTTACCATGTAAGTGCCTGAACTATGATGCAGTGCATCCGATTGTTGCTAATCCACACGCGCCTTGTCCTCCAGCGTGCTCTTTGGCATCTTCTTGGTGGCCATGCTTGTGGCTACCTGCTGTGATTACTTTCTGTGTAAGGATCAGAGTGAGTATATATCTGTATACTATGTATAATTTCCATAGAATCAATTTCACGTTCTTCTTCTTCTACTCTAGAGCACTTGCCGGCCTTGGTCAAAATATTCTCGGCACGTGCAAATTCACGTTCACTTTTTCGTATCGTGGATAGCCAAACGAACCCGAATGTAATCGAGTGTCTGCATGGCATTCGCTGCTTATCTCTGCTTTGGGTTATCTTCGGTCATGACTATACTATCCAAGTCGTTTTGCCCAATATCAATATGATTGATATCGTTCCGGTAAGTCTTATATATATATATATTATATAATTATGTTTATTACTCTGACTGTACTCATGTGTGTGTTTGCTCACTTTATTTCGGCAGTGGTATAGATCGCCCTTCAGCATGTTCATCTTTCATGGCTTGTTCTCTGTGGATACCTTCTTCTTTCTGAGTGGCTTGCTGGTGGTTATGGTTGCTCTGCGCGCCATGGAGAGGTAATTGACTAATGTAGTGCTAATCTCACTTGAGCTACACCAATTAACTTACACAACCTCAAGTAGTATAACGTAGCTTTGAAAATAACTTAACCTCACTCTAATTAGCTCACCTAACCTCACATATATTATAGCTTCACTTGTTCGACTAAAGCTTCATTTGATCGAACCATTTAATCACAATTCTTTTAACCTAATTTGTACTAGTTTCAATTTATTTACTCTAACCTTACTTATTTTTAGTGTACCTAATCTCAATTCAGTTACCCCAAACTCATCAGAACTTGGCTAGACCTAATTTCAATAAATTCTCAACTCATTCAATCTATTCCCAACTGCCTAATCACATCTAAACTTAACTTTCTGAAGCTCACTTGATATCTTTCAATCAATCTTTCAAGCATCTCTAACCTCACTTTTGTATTTTACAGATCAAAGGGCAAGCTGAATGTCCCATTGATGTATCTGCATCGCTATCTGCGCCTTACACCAGTCTTAGCCGTGGGCATCATCTTCTATATGAGAATTCTACCCATCTTGGGCTCTGGTCCACTGCACAACAGCGTTGTCAGACAAGCAACCCAAGGCTGCGAAGACACTTGGTACCTGACTTTGCTCTACGTTCAAAATTATGCCACCCAAAATATAGTAACTGATCAAGCTCTACAGATTATCTATATGAATATAAGACTAACATTTAGTTCTGCTTTCCTTTCGTAGTGCTTGGGTCACTCCTGGTATCTGGGCGTTGACATGCAGCTGTATATCATTGCGCCAATCATGCTGTTTGGGCTCTACAAATGGGGCAAGAAGGCGGTAGCTGGAATTGTCGTCTTCATGCTGCTGATGGTCGCCTGTCTCTTTAGCATGATGGTTGTCAAAGGATATAGATTGTAAGTATCTTGCTTAGCTGCCAGTTTAGCTCTTATTGTTTTAGCAGTTGCTTGACGTTCATGTCAACTATTTGACAGACGGTTAGATGGGTGTTGCCACCTTGCCTCTCTCTCATTCTGTAATATGATTTATTTTGTCCATTGCTTTTTTAAATGCTCCTATGCCAATGTAATATAAGTAGAACAGTTATCAAGATCAGTGCTGTCACTTGGGTATGCGATAAGCCTTTTTAATGCTACTGACTTTTTAAATGGCTATAATGGTATTTGCCTAGCTGCTAGAAATCAGAGAGAGTTGCCACCTAGTCAAGCTTTTGCACTCAATACACAATTTTCTCAAGTCACAATTAATCTATAGAGTTGAAACCTGGTTTAAACTATGGCTATATACATATATATTCTAACGGTAATGTTTACTCACTATGTGGGGGGAACAGACAGAGCTGCCACCTAGTCAAGGTTTTGCTCTCAATAGACAATTTTGATTGATTTATAGAGTTGAAATCTGGGTAGAATTTTATCTATATATATAATATATATATATATATATATATATATATATATTTTTTTTTTTTTTTTTTTTACGGTAATGTTTAGTCACTACATGACAGAGCTGCCACATAGTCAGGTTTTTCCTATCAGTATTGTGACTTCATTGATCTGTAGGGCTTTCTCCCCTCAGGCAGTTACCCGAAAAACTTGTTGTTAAATTTGTTAGGCGAACTGCACACGTTTAGAGCTGCCACTTTGCTGGGGCGTTGCCACCCTGCCCTACTTTTGAGCTGATTTTTCAAATAATTTCCTCTCTTTGCAGATCCAGCGTCACTCCCCGAATGGATAAGATCTATTTCACCACCCACACGCGCGCCTCTCCTTGGATAATCGGTCTGCTCTTCGGCTACTATCTGCATGTGAATCGCAACAAGAGTTTCAAGCTGAATCGCCTAACTGTTTGGCTGGGTTGGCTAATTTGTTTGGCGCTCGTATTCACCTGCTTGTTCGCCCTCTACCCCTATCAAGCGAATGGCACTCATCTGCCCATTGTGAATGAAGCGTTCTTTGTGACCTTCACACGCATCGCCTGGCCCTTGGCACTGGCCTGGTTGGTATTTGCCTGCAAATATGGCTATGGCGGCATGGCCAACAGTTTCCTCTCCTCGCCCCTGTGGCAGCCCCTGTCGAAGCTCTCCTACTCCGCCTACATCTGGCATCTATTCATTGAAGTACACAATCTGAGCATCACACGCACCAGCACCTACTTCAGCGATTATCAAGTGGTGCGTACATATATATTGAACGATATCATATTTACACTCTATATATATATATATATATATATATATATATTTGAATCTCGATATATCCATCTCCGTTTCAGATGCTTCGCTTCTGGTATGACTTTGGCTTTACGGTGCTCTTGGCCTATCTCATGTACATTCTGTTCGAGGCTCCATTTGCTGGCCTGGAGATGCTGCTGCTGCCCACTCGTCGTCCCACTCCAAAGCCAGCAGCATCTCTGGCAACTCCAAAGATCACAGGAGCTCCGCTGGAGCCTTCGATCATGGAGAATGCTCCAGAAATCGAGCAGAAAACAGTTCCGATTAGCTAGGACTTTATTATTTTTTTTTTTTATTTATAAAAATAGTTAAGTTTAAATATTTGTACATTATTTATTTAAACCAGTTATACAAAATTTATTCAATATAATAATTGTGATATTTGAATATTTATCTTCTTTTTTTTTTTTTGTTACTCTGAATTTGTATTGTCATTGAACCAGTTCACATATATTAAATATAATATAAAAATTCCATTTATGAACAAATCAACAAATAAAATAAATATTTTATAAAAATTAAGCATCAAACTTGTGGAAAAACTTATTATGATTATGATACCAAAATTTAAATCAACACAGAAATAATTATCACATAAAAAACAAAAATTAAATAAAAAAAATTATCAAAAAATTATGCTCATTAAAATAAAAAATGAAATAAAAATTATATAATACATAAACTCCAAAAAAAGAAGAAGAAGAAAAATTAATTAAAAAATTTTTAATTTAAAATATTTAATTATTTTAATAAAGGTGGAGGAATCCGGAATATAGCTCTAGGCTTTTTTGGTTTAACACGCCCCCTGTGGGCGTAGATATATGCGCTATATGTTTTTGGTCTTGGGCTGTCAACCCTAGCAAGATATACAAGGATTTGTATAAGTCTCTACATCGTCAGATCTGTATTGTCACGCCCACAATGGGCGTAAATATATAATTTATATATTAATATAAAATTGGGCTTTGTAGCTCTTAAACTGTAAAAGATACAGTTTAAGTTACAAATTACTATTGTTTCTGAGATACTAGAAAATACTTTTTCCAATTTGCCACGCCCCTAGTGTGCGGATTAGGAATGTGTTGACACTTTATCAGAAGAGGCCATACACGAATATAAGTTCCAAATTTGCTTTCATAGGGATAGACGGACAGACGGACGGACGGATAGACGGACAGAAGAACGGACAGCACGACGAACACTGCACAAAACCAATATACTCATTTCACTTACGTGAATGAATATAAAAATGAATAGGCTACACATAAAAAAGACATTTTTGAATTTTGATAAATTTCTATATCGCGATAGATGAGCTATTGATTCGATAAAGACAGCAAGCTAGAAAGCCTATTGCCTATATATTTATATATATAATATATATTTAGACTACTGTTAATCGGAGGCCTACATATACTTCCGATAACGTTTAGTCAGTCATTCGTTATCAAATACATTTAATTTTAGACCATAAATAGGAAAGCCCAGCAATAATCTTTGAGCGGAATATTTTTGATATACATATTGAAAATAATATTTTAACTGATCTTAGGGTAGATATTAGAAAGTTCAGGCAGTTTCGTATTTTGCAGTATTCTAAATTTAAAGCGTGCGACCAGCGAGTGCTTTCAAATGGTTTATTTTTGTCAACAAGTTTACGTACTTTAGGTATATTAGGAGTGCTGATACGGAAAAACAATGTTGGAATTTTTATATATCAAAAGTTGGATACCCTGCTAAATGGGTGTTTCTGTAAAATAGAGAGCATAGGTAAGATTTTTCGATTGAATCAAAAGAGGTATACTTTTAGGAAGTTTACATTTATCTAGCGATCTATAGAATGATGCCTAAGCAACTGATCCCTACTCATTATGGATATATGTAGTTCAAGGTCCTCTAAGATAACTAGGACTGATTGGAATACCTAAGCCAAAAATAATATCTAATCTACTCCATATACTAAGTAATATCATAGACAAATAGTTCTTTGTCCCTTAGATAACGAATAGAAGAGCAAACGCTTTAGGACTTGTACATCTATGCAAGATCTATATATATTATATATCATAATGGCTGTTTCATTTATTATTATACTTGTTCACATACTCGTCGTATACCCCAAGGAAAAGTACATATAGTTGTATAAGCTAACACCAGATGTTACTTGTGCTGATAAGCATGAGTATAATTTTTTTGTTTTGGATAGATAATGCCATAAATGGAATAATCAGGCGTCATGTGAATTGGACAATAAAGTGTAGTAGCCAAGCACCTTATCAAATGAATTGTTAAGTATCCAATAATCAATAATTCACAGCTGATTCATGGCTAATTGTGATCGAGGACTTGGCTTGAAGGTCTTTGTAGATCCACTTGAGAGTGAGCTCGAATAGTGAGCTGTGTGTGTGTGTAGTTGGACCTATAAGGAAATCTGTTATCATGGAGTTATGTATTTGATTGGCAAAGTACTCTATTGAGAAGAACTAAATAAATTGGCTCAAACTGTGAATTGAAGCTTTGTTCTCTGCCTTATATAAAGTTTTTGTTTGTCTCTAAAGTTAATTAAATTGTATGAATTTAAAACCTCTTCAATGATTTGAATGGTAATTGAGACTAATAAAAGTAGTTCATTTGTTGTTTAGTTATTGTGTAGTATTTATTTATAAAAAAAACTCATTTATTTGGCTTCTAATTAATATTTACTATTTTACTACTTAAAAACACTTAGTAATAGTTAATAAATAAAAAAAAAAAATTTAATTACATAGAGAATAGTTATGTGTTCGCGGCCGGAGTATTGGGAGGGGCATCTTGAGCTGACTCCACATCGTGCTCCAACTGTGGCAGATTCGCCTTCTCGCTGAACTGATTGTTCCCTAGGGACTCGGGGTCCTCTCTTGGCTTGACCTCTGCCTCTGCCACCGCTGGCTTGGGACTAGGTCTACGATTGGGTAGAAGTAGGCCCTCCAAGCCACCCAGCGGTGCCTCAATGATGATATACATTAGGTAGGAAATGATTAGAGTAAAGCCGAAGTCCTGCCAGAATTTGAGCATCTATCAAGAGAGGAAAAGGCTTAGTGGACATCTCAAATTTGAAGAGAAGCTGATGTAAACTACCATTTCGTAGTTGGAGAAATACGTATTCGTCTGTAATCGTCTGGAATTGAGTTCTTCCATGAACATATGCCATATGTAGGCGGAGTAGGACAGCTTCGACATCGGCTGCCATAGAGGTGAGGAGAGGAAGCTGTTGGCCATGCCGCCATAGCCCTGCATGCAGGCAAAAACCACCCAGCAGAGACCGATGGGCCAGCCAACGCGAGTCAGGGAATAGTAGAGAGAGTCGGATAGTGTTGATAGATCCCGGCCGAGCCACTTAACATACGGCAGCAGTGAAAACTCACAGGCAAAGAATATGGCCAGCGCTATTATCCAGCCAGACCAGACCGTTAGCCAATTCAGCTTGAAGCTTTTACCACGATTCACATGTAGGAAATAACCAAAAACGGCGCCAACAAGCCAAGGAGCCGCATGCGTATGGGTATAAAAATATAGTAGACGATGCGATCCATCTTGCTTTCTACATGAAAGGGAAGGTTAGATGGGATTAAAGTAAGGTTAGCTAGAGTTCTAGAGATTAGATGGAGTAAATGTGAGGTTTAGAAGAGATGTTAAAAGTTATTGATGTAAATTAAATTTGAGTTTGTGTGGAGCATAGGGAAAACTATCCTGAATAGCTCTTTATATTAAAAGAAATTAATGTGAGGTTATGTGAAAGTGAGTTTAGGTGGCTTCAGAGTGACTTAAGATAATGATAATAGATAGATTGAGTTTATTTGCTTCATTTTGTTGAATATGTTAATGTGAGGCTCTGCATTGTGTAAGTGTAGTTCAATAGGGTTAAAGTGAGGTTAAGTACCGAAGCAAGCATTACGCTTAAATTTATAATGAGAGTACTAACAATTTTACTGAGATTATACCACCTAATCTCAGTTCAATTCTTAGTTGTAAAGCTAACTATATTAAAAGAGAGGTTAATTTATAATAGAACACTTACTTAAAAAACACAGAATGCTTATTTACCATCATGACAGTAAACAGATATACGGTTAGCAGCATTGTAAGTATCACTGCACCAATGGCTGCCTTCTTGCCCCACTTGTAGAGTCCAAAGAGCAATATGGGCGAGAGTATATACAACTGCATATCCACGCTCAGATACCAGCTGTGAGCAATGCACTAAAAAAGAAAGAAAAGGAAGTGAGTTTGACATGCAGTTTAAGTTTAGCAGCCACTTACAACTTCCTCGGTGGCATAGTTCTGCACATAGAGCAGCGTCCAGAACCAAGTGCGTTTACATTTAACAGCGTCTTCAAAGCCATCATTGGCCAGAGGACCATCTACCATGAGAGGCAACAGTTTCATGTAGACCAATATGGCCATGGCCAGCAGAGGAGTGAGACGTAGGTATCGATGTACATACATCAATGGGACATTCAGTTTGCCCTTGGTTCTGAAATCAATCCATTTTTTAGGAAAAATGCTTTACTTTTTAGAGTATCACAGACTCACTTCACCATCGCACGCAGTGCAACCATAACTACGAGCAGGCCACTTATGAATAAGAAGGTATCCACAGCGAATTCGGCATGAATCATGAGTTGAGAAAAGGGTCTTTGAGCCCACTAGAAAATCCGACAATATAAATTTAGTTTAGTTTCATTGTAGAGATGGAAGTGGTAAGATCTTCAAGCTGACTTACATAGATAAAGCCTAGTCCATTAACATTAGGACCCATCGCGTTGAGCATAAACTCATGTCCAAGGATCACCCAGATGAGAGACATACAGCGCATGCCATGCAGACACTCGATTACATTCGGATTCGATCTCGGCGGGGTTATGCTGAAGAGTGAACGGGATGTCGCTCGTATAGAGAAGACTCTAATCATAGCAGGCATTTGTGCTACAAATAGAATTGGTAGGAGTTGAGTGGGAAGATCTTAAGTTGTATAACAGAAGGAACTCACCTTGATCAGACACTAGGAAATAATCATATAGGGTGGCCAGCAGAGCCAAGGCAGCAAATATGGATAGAAGAACACTGTTAACGAAAGAGCCAGAGAATTAGTCATATGGTAAATAATTTCCGTATAGTTCCTCCACTTACATAGTCAATATAGCTATGCCATCCAAAGGCTCTCGATCTTTGATTCGACAACTCTTTTCGTTTACCAAGCTCGTTGTGCTATTCAACCCAATCAATTGTTGAATTACCTTACCAACAAATATGTCCATATGTGCTGCCGAACAGCTGGACGGAAAGCAAATGCCGATCTTAAGCACTTTGTCCGCCGGGATGCCCAGCAATTGCATAATGGGTATCTCGGTAAGGCAATATTTGCCCTTGATCGAATGACTGCTACTCACTTCCTTATTGATCTTGATGCATTCCATATAGTTACCCATGTCCAATAGATTCAAGTAGAATATGCCCGAAGGTATAGAGCCCCAGGAATCGATCACTATTGTAGGAGATTTAAAGATCATGTTTTTTGATTCCAATGCAATCAATTATTACATACTTTTCATGGACCAGAGGCGGGCCGACCTGAGATCGTTCATCCATCGGCCCATGTCTGCAATGCACTGCAGATCGTCCTTGTTGGGTAGCCGTGCACTGAATATATCCATGTCCTTCACTGTGCTATTTTGAAAGTACTGTGTGAATTTCAGACTCAGCGATTGCAGTTTTCTGATCTGTTGATAGTCTATGTTCTCTATCTGAACGTTATGTGGTTGTTCCACATCTATAAACGAGGCGTTGATCGTGGCGATCAGCCCACATAGGAGGTATAACAAGGCTAAGGTGGCTTTGATCATTTTTGATTTGTGTCTAATTGAGTCTAATACTACCTACGGCCTTTATATACTCTGCTTACATAGTACCTATGTCTAGAGATAAGCGATACCTTTATCAGGACTGCATTGTTTAGTGGTTCCCACTGTCAATCTATATAATAGTGCCTAAAGGTTTTCAGGAATTGCAGTATTCTTTTTCTGTAACCACTTTACAGACACATAAGTAAAGTCATTGATTACGAATGCTATAAATAACACAAATTTCAAGAGAAACCATTTTTTTATACCATTTGTAATATAAATTCATAGCAGGGAAATAATTAAATCGTTTTCGATTAGATATGGTGATTCCCATGTAAGCACTTCATGAATATTTTGGTGTAGAAATTATACTTATACTTATACTTATACTTACTCCTAAATCGTACGGGTCTTACATATACTCAACTGAAAAACATGGCCTCATACTTTTATACTACATTTAATTGATATAGATTATACTTAGATAGAGGTAAAGCAGAATTCGCCATCTGGCTGATCAAATAAACACTTGGGCTATCATCAAATTTGTAACTATCCACTTGAAGTAGGTATTCGCGTGATACCTAGAAATAAATTCTTTCGTACAGCCAATTATAGACTTAGTCACGAACCGGTAATGCCTGAGATAGCACTTGGTATTATTTTAAATGAAAGATAAACATATCTTTTTGTAGTATATGTCCTTCTTTTAGCTTTTTTGCTTCAATTAATAACACTAAAATTTTATAAATAACGAACAATGTTTGAAATGATTGGGATTGTCTGAAATTTGTAGGTCCAACAAAAGTGATCTTAACCTAAGGCGCTGCAGCGGCCGTGACTCTTTATCTACCTTATTAACAACATAGGTAGCTTATTGCCTTACCACGGTATACTTTGAACTTCTACAGCTGATAAGGGGAGCGACGGATCCACTTGGGCCCAACTAGTGGG
This sequence comes from Drosophila hamatofila, assembly GCA_035045345.1. Classification (NCBI taxonomy): domain Eukaryota; kingdom Metazoa; phylum Arthropoda; class Insecta; order Diptera; family Drosophilidae; genus Drosophila; species Drosophila hamatofila. Next base: position 4,449,821 of record JAWNPA010000041.1, read on the forward strand.
CCATGAACTGATTCATTGTAAGATTGCATTAATACTTTACGAACAAGCATTGATGTTACTGATATACACTATAACTAAAGTACGTATACGTAATATGTATATATACTAGATATACATATATATGTGTATACTCAATATAGGTATGTATATACTGTATAATGCATATAATTATTATATGGGGGTAACCGCTGTATCTGTGCGTATACGTCATATATGGCATATACCGTAATATCCATTCGTATACGTAATATGTGCAAGTATATGAAGAAGAGGTCTGTTCAACAAGTTGATTTGTTTTTGAGTTTCGGCTCAGATTTCTTTTTAAATCGAAGAGATAAAAAACTCTTGTCTCAAGACACTGACTAGGAAATACACTGCGTAAGTAGTAGTTGTAAGGATAGGGTATTTCTCAGTCTCCCCAGAGGCCCCTTCACAAGAAATTTATAAAGTTCCGAAACCGCGGAATGAATGGAATACCCCAGTTGGGATGACAAAGCTATTCGAGACTACTGCAACTGCAGGAGGCTGAACTATATGGAATGAACCAAAAACTAATTCAATCATTTGAATCACGAATGTAACTGGTAAAAACAGTTCGTTTTGAGTTGTTTATTAATTCCTTTAACAATTAAAATAAAAAAATTAACAAGAAGAAACTCCTGTATTTCGATTCACAAAAAAACTATATTTACTTACTACTTAACAAAAAAACTTAATATAGTTAATAAATAAAAAAAAAATTAAACCATATGGAGAAAAGTTATGTCTTCGCAGCTGAAGCACCGGAGGGAGCATCATGAGCTGCTTCCACATCATTCGCCAGTTGTGACAGATTCGCCTTCTCGCTGAACTGATGGTTTTTAACTGATTCAGGGTCCTCTTTTAACTTGGACTCTGTTTCGATCGCTGGCTTGGGACTAGGTCTACGATTTGGTAGAAGTAGGGCCTCCAAGCCACCCAGCGGTGCCTCGATAATGATATACATCAGGTAGGCAGTGATTAGAGTAAAGCCGAAGTCCTCCCAGAACTTGAGCATCTATTAATAGGAAAAGAAGAGTTAGTAAACCAGGCTATAACTATGAGAGATGTTAAGTACCATTTCGTAATTGGAGAAAAATGTGTTGGTCTGAGAACGTCTGCCATTGATTTCCTGGATGAATATATGCCAAACGTAGGCGGAGTAGGACAGCTTCGACATCGGCTGCCATAGAGGTGAGGAGAGGAAGCTGTTGGCCATGCCGCCATAGCCCTGCATGCAGGCAAAAACCACCCAGCAGAGACCGATGGGCCAGCCAACGCGAGTCAGGGAATAGTAGAGAGAGTCGGATAATGTTGACAGATCCCGGCCGGTCCACTTAACATACGGGAGCAATGAAAACTCACAGGCAAAGAATATGGCCAGCGCTATTATCCAGCCAGACCAGACCGTTAGCCAATTCAGCTTGAAGTTTTTACCACGATTCACGTGTAGGAAATAGCCAAAGACGCCACCAATAAGCCAAGGAGTTGCGTGCATATGGGTGTAGAAATACAGCAAACGCTGCGATCCATCTTGGTTCCTATGCAAAAAGAAAGATTAGAAGGGGTTAGGTGGAGTTCTAGAGAGATTTGATGGAGCTCATGTGAGATCAAGTAAAACTGATTTGAGATATTATTTACTTCATTTCATTCAATATTCGGTAAGATAAGTTGGGGTTGATAAAACTATGAGATAATAAAGCTTGAATTGAATGAATGTTTTAGTTTTCATTGAACACTTACTTTGGAAACATGGAATGCTTATTGACCATCATTACAGTAAAGAGATAAACGGTTAGCAGCACGATAACAGCCACTGCTCCAATGGCTGCCTTCTTGCCCCACTTGTAGAGTGCAAAGAGCAATATGGGCGAGAGTATATACATCTGCATATCCACACTCAGATACCAGCTATGCCCCAAGCACTAATAAAATGAAAGTCAGTTTGACATGCATGTTAAGTTTAGCAGCCACTCACAATATCCTTGGTGGCATAATTCTGCACATAGAGCAGCGTCCAGATCCAAGTGCGTTCACATTTCTCATAGTTATCGAAGCCTATATTGTCCACGGGACCATCCACTAAGAGAGGGATCAATTTCATGTAGGCCAATATGGCCATAGCCAGCAGAGGAGTGAGGCGTAGATAGCGATGCACATACATCAATGGCACATTCAGTTTGCCTTTGGCCCTGAAAGAATCCAATTGTTTAGATAAAAAGTTCTGATTTTGAGAGTATCGCAAACTCACCTCTCCATAGCACGCATTGCAACCATAACGACGAGCAGGCCACTTAAGAAGAAGAAGGTATCCACGGAGAAGACTGCATGTATTATTAACTGAGCAAAGGGTCGTTCAATCCACTACAAAATCAGACAACATTATTTTAGTCTAGTTCCAGTGGAAAAAGTAATGATCTTTCAAGCTGACTTACATTGATAATGCTAATTTTATTAATATTCGGACCCAACACTCCGAATATAAACTCATGTCCAAAGACCACCCACATAAGAGACATACAGCGCATGCCATGCAGACAATCAATGACATTCGGATTCGATCTCGGCGGAGTAATGCTGAAGAGTGAACGGGATGTCGCTCGTATAGAGAAGACTCTGATCATAGCAGGCATTTGTGCTACAAATAGAATTGGTAGGAGTTGAGTGGGAAGATCTTAAGTTGTATAACAGAAGGAACTCACCTTGATCAGACACTAGGAAATAATCATATAGGGTGGCCAGCAGAGCCAAGGCAGCAAATATGGATAGGAGAACACTGTTAACGAGAGAGCCAGAGAATTAGTCATATGGTAAATAAATTCCGTATAGTTCCTCCACTTACATAGTCAATATAGCAATACCATCCAAAGGTTCTCGATCTTTGGTCCGACAACTCTTTTCGTTCACCAAGCTCGTTGTGCTATTCAATCCAATCAGCTGTTGAATGACTTTGCCAAGAAATATGTCCATATGAGCCGCTGAACAGCTGGACGGAAAGCAAATGCCGATCTTTAGCTTACTGTTGGCAGGGAGCCCCAGCGTCTTCATAATCGGTATCTCGGCAAAGCAATATTTGCCCTTGATCGAATGGTCACTGCTCACTTCCTTATTGATCTTGATGCATTCCATATAGTTACCCATGTCCAATAGATTCAAGTAGAATATGCCCGAAGGTATAGAGCCCCAGGAATCGATCACTATTGTAGGAGAGTTAAGGATCATGTGTTTTGATTCCAATGCAATCAATTGTTACATACTTTTCATGGACCAGAGGCGGGCCGACCTGAGATCGTTCATCCATCGGCCCATGTCGGCAATGCACTGAGCATCGTCCTTGTTGGGTAGCCGTGTACTGAATATATTCATGTCCTTCACTGTTCTATTTTGAAAATATTCTGTGAATTCTAGGTTCAGCGATTGTAGCGCTCGGATCTGTTGATAGTCTATGTTCTCTATCTGAAAGTTTTGTGGTTGTTCCATATTTATAAACGCGGCGTTGATCCTAGTGACCAGCCCACAGAGCAGGTAAAAAAAAGTAGCGACTGTTTTGACCATTTTGTTGATTTGTATGTCATGGTGCTACCTACGGCCTTTATATACTCTGTGCACATCGAAACTATGTCTGGAGATAAGCGTTACTTTTATCTGGTGCGTGCTTTTAAGTGGCTTCGGCTGGTAATCTGTAAATTAGTGCTCAAAGGTTTTCAGGAATTGCAGTCGTCTGCCACGGAAATCAAGATTTACATTTAAAGTGGTTCCAAGATATAAACAAAGTTATTGATTACCAATCCTAATATATATGTACGTTCTCGCCTTGCTTAAATTTTAACAAAACCCATACTTAAAACGTAACATGACAAAGCATAAAGTCGAGGAAGTTTAATACAAAGATCCTTTCCTATTTAGTATGATAGTTCTTTTATAAGCACTTCACGGAAATTTCGGAAATTCTGATGAAACCTTAACTCCTACTTCTACTTTTTATGCGTATATTTGATTGCATTTATACATATACTTATACTTCTACTTATACTTATACTTATACTTATACTTATACTTATACTTATACTTATACTTATACTTATACTTATACTTATACTTATACTTATACTTATACTTATACTTATACTTATACTTATACTTATACTTATACTTATACTTATACTTATACTTATACTTATACTTATACTTATACTTATACTTATACTTATACTTATACTTATACTTATACTTATACTTATACTTATACTTATACTTATACTTATACTTATACTTATACTTATACTTATACTTATACTTATACTTATACTTATACTTATACTTATACTTATACTTTTTATGTATATAGTCATATATCTATACCCAATAATATAAACAGTTCAGCTGTCATCAAATTGGTTATGACCCACTTGAAGTCGCCTTTCGCGAGTGATTCAGAAATCAATTTTATTTAGCCAATCAAAGAGTTAGTCACTCCTCGGCATTGCCTAAGATAATAGACCCACCTGAGAGTAATGTTATTATTCTATTATAAGTATATGTTATTATTCTAAGTAATCGATAAGCAAATCCTCTTCTGGCCTAAGTCCTCAATGAATCATACTTGCTTTCTATTGTTAACGAATGCCTGGAAGTCTTCCTAACTTTTGTGAGCCTACCTTAACATTTGTAATCATTATGTTTATCTTAAACTTGTAGGTCTATAAAATCGCAACCTTAGCCTAATGCAGTGCAGCAGCCATGACTCTTTATCTAGCTAATTAACTACTTGGGTAGCTAATTGCCATACCATACCAACTACTACAGCTGATAAGGCTAGCGAGCGATCCACTTAAGCCTAGTGGGCCATAAACTGATCCATTCACTGATAAATTTTCGGCAACGGAATGTATATTTGTTACATGCTCGATAATAATATGGGTTAAGAACATGACTATCATGAAATATGTAATTTTAATGATATGTGTATAATAAATAACCTCATATGTATATGTATACGTTATATATATACGTGGGATATAGTTATATTGTTTGTTGTTTTTGTTTAGTTTTTTCATGGCTAGGAGATGTCCTGAACCCTATTAAAAAACGATATTCCAATCGCTCTAATCTTCTTTTATTCATACATATCAAAGATTGTATGCACATACATACATGGTAAATTCATTATACCCAGAAAGTGAAGCGGGTTCCCATTTACATTGCTGTATAAGTTTTCTAAAAAAAAATGGTTTATCTTTCTTGAAAAAATGTTCGTTCATTATCCACCCATGAATGGGCCCAAACGAGATTTATTATCAGCTTTGCGTGCGTAAATTGTACTGAGAAGTGAAATTGAACTCACTTTCACCCGCCTTACGCATTAGAACTGAATCCCCATTATCATCGTGACATAGTAGGTAATATGGCTACAAATAGTAATTAGCGCTGACGTGGCACTACGTAATTATATAAACATCGCATTCAATAGACTGTTTAACTCTCGGCCATTCAGTCAATTACGTAGCTGGGCTTGTATTGTTGCTAGAGGGCTGGGAGACAGCGTGCGCTAGCCGAGTTGAATGAACTTTGTCGACTAGTTTTTGCATGAGTCTTTGCGTATATATCAACATCATTATCATCATCATTATCATCATTATTATTATCATTATCATCAACGACACCTATTGCTGTTTCGTCAATTGTTACGTAATTTCGCGAGTGAAAAGCTTTCAAAGCTTTTGTGCTTTTTGCTCTCGTCGAGCAGTCGAGCTATAAGCTCATTTTTGCAACACAATTAACTGTTATAAATGCCGTCAAGGTCATAGCTATGGAATGATCCGTATGACAATATATAAAAAGAGCGCCCCCCATGATACATCACCTGCCACCCCTTGCCACCCCTTGCCACCCCTCGCCACCCCTTGTCAACTTCGAACGTGATTTTTTTCGTATTTCCTCCCACTTAACGTTTTGAGCTTTATTTTTTTTTACAATTGTTTACTTATCGTTGATTGCTCTTTTTTGTTTAAAAAAAAAACCTAGCTGTATATCAGGTGTGCTTTGGAGGGAATAATGGAATGAGAGATACCCTATAGCAGCCAAGGATATTCCGAACATTTGCTAGATAGTCATATATATATATTTTTCCAATTTTTTTCAGAATCTATTTTATGCTTTATATGAGTCTTTACATCAAATTTGATACCTGAAGGTCAGCTCAAAAATCGATTGTTATCGATATCAGGCCTTTTTGTGTATATTGTGTATACTTTAATGCACAATGGTATAAAAAGCAAAGTAAAATGTAAGCTAACAGTTTATATTATGCTATGATATCATAATATTATATCATTACATGCTAATATAGGTATAAAATAAAAGTCTTGCTCTTAAAAAAAAGTTTGAACCGATGCTAGCATATATCGATTATGTGTAAATTAATTTAAATATTTTTATAATATAATATACATATATTATTGAAAGTTTGTTATATATATGTATCATGCATATAAATTCCAATTTTTAATGTTTTTCTTTCATTATATAGATTAATAAACAAAAACACGTGTCAAAATCAATATTTATCGATTATTTGCATGAGAAATAATATATCGATATGTATTACTATATATACTAGAATGCAAATTGATCAAAATCAAAGATCTTAATTAGCTGTTATATATTACAAAAATAGGCTTAACTTAAGAAAATACTATTGACATAAATATTCAGGAAATCGAATCGATATGTTATCGTTCTGAAATAGCTACTATAAGCTTAGCTAATCAATGAGTTCAAGCTCCTTTGCTTTGTCTGAGCTGTTACATATGCTCCCACAAAACCAATTCGATCCCAAAAACCCAAAAAAAAAACCTTGAGCCCTACAAAGCGTCAACGCGAAATTTTGATCTAATCAGATGACAAACTAGATGTAGTTCTAGCAATAGTGGCTGAACTATTGGATATTGGATAATTGTCGTAAAGCGTAAAACGGGGAAAACAAGTGAGTGAACTGGACGGACAGACGACGGATAGTGTCTCATTATAATGTATGACATGGGCGAATTGCTTAGATAAATTCCATTATATTATATACACATACATACTTATATAGTATATACACAAATAGCTGTGCGGCTGATCATCAGTGCAATACTCGTGCTTGGGCTGCTATTCTAACTATCGGTCAATGCACTTCGTTGGGGTAGGGGCGGCTGACTGTGGGTAAAAAGCTCTTGGTTTCCAGCTTGTAGTACCTGCAGTGTAAGCGTCTTAGATAAACGGGGTTACCAGGGAGGCGGGAGGGAGCGGCTATCAAGAGCGGGCGATTAGAAAATAAAAATACAAAATATCAGTAGTAGTAAAAATAAAATAACAACAGCAACAACAAATGCTGAACTGTGTTACGGCCGTATAAATATGAATCGCATCGCCGTCAACAATCACAATTGGCCATGGCATTAGAAAAAGTTCGGTTGATCGGCTCAGGGCTACGTCTTGGCGTCGTTCGAGGTCTGCTAGTCTCCTGCCTGGCGCTGGCATTGGGCCAGCAGAAGGCTGAGGGCGCCTACAGTCAGCAGGAGCTGCTCGCCTGGCTGCAGCAGAGTAACTTTGGCTACCAGGTGCTGCATCAGGCAAATAGATCTAGCGACGAGCCAATTTGTGCCACACAGGTGGGCTACCTGCTGCAGGCAGCCGAGCAGCGCGCTCTGCCAGCGGTGCAAGGTAAGCGGGTGGCATCGACTCTCAGCTGGAGCTCTGCTCACTCATTGTCCATTGTCGGTTGCAGTGCTCGATGCCTGGGGCAAGTTTCCGCACGGCCTGCTCTATGGCCATTTCAGTGATCTGGGCAACTACGAGTCCTGCCTGAGCCTGAGCAGCTCAGCTGTGGCTTTACCTTCGACCAAATACTGCTTGGCCCACATCCAATTCGAGGTGCTCTTTGTGAAGGACGAGGACACGGTGAGCATTAGCATCGGCACCTGCATCCCTGCTGCCTGCAGCGCCAAGCAGCTCAATCGCTGGCTCAACAACTATCTGCAGCTGATCTTCAAGGATGCAGTGGCGCCGCAGCTGGAGCTGGTGCAGGAATCCAATTGCGCCCGGGCCACCAGAGAGCCAATGGCGACACTGGATTGGTTTGCAATGTAAGTGAATAGACATAGATAATATATATGCTATATACTACTGCTCCTCTAAACTACTCCTCAGCGTTTTGTTCATCATTTTGGCTCTGCTCGTCATGCTGGGCACTCTATTGGACTACGTCAGAGGTGAGTGCCAAACTTACGTAACTTACATAACCTCAATACTGATAAGCTTGCTAACTGATATAGCTTGGCGATCAAGGAGTTTTCTAGAGTAAATATAGAGTGAGATATATATATATATATAGTCGTATACATATATATATATAGTCATATACATGTACAGCCCGTCTCTCGGCGTGACAGTTATCATCATTCTAGACCAGGATGATGAACTGAGTCGGGGCTAGATGCATTTGCATGTTTCTATAGATTGAACTCATTGAAAATGTGATTTCAGGGTATAATGGTTTTGTGAAAATTTATGTATTAGGCAGAAGGAGGCGTGACACATTAAGTATATACATTCTTGTTCAGGATAACGAGCTAAGATGATATAGCCATCTGTCCGTATGAACGCAACGATCTCGTAAACCACAAAAGCTATAGATCTGAAATTTTAGTTGTATACTCGTCTATCTTCTGTTCGATAGCTCAGCTCATTTTCTTATTATCGATAAAGTTCGATAATTAGACTTCATATCCCTGTATGCCATACCTTGTATGCCATAAGAGCTAACAATTTTGGATTTACTGGAAATTTGAAATTAAAAAAAAAACCTAGTTCAATGTATGTGTGCATACTACAAGTCTGGACTATAGCGGAAAATGTAGGGTATCACCTAGTAGGATATTCATGTCTGCTATAAGTTGGTATATGAGCTGTACAGTTATCTAGGCATATCATACTCTGTATAATATATTTATACACATATATTTGACTTTATCTTAAAGGATCACAAAAACTGTTGGCTGCATTTTCGCTGCGCCAGAATCTGCGGCAGCTGATGAAGATATCGAGGCCAAGCACTCATTTGATACCCTGTCTGCATGGCATACGCTGTCTGACCATCATCTGGATCATTTGGGGACATGACTATATGTTTCTGCTCTTGGCGCCCAATGTGAACAGCTACAAGGTTATCGCCTGGGCGCAAACCCCATTCTCGATGATATTGCAGAGCGGCAGCATAGTCGTGGACACCTTCTTCCTGCTCAGTGGAATGCTGCTCGTGATGTCCACGCTGCGCGAGCTGGAACGGTGAGTTCTAGTGATTCTAGTGATTCCTTTTCATGGTATTTCCTTTATACATATTTTCTTTCCATTAGTCGCTCGGGTCGCTTGAATGTGCCGCTTATGTACCTGCATCGCATCGTGCGCCTCACACCTGTGCTGGCCATCGCTGTGCTCTTCCTGATGACGCTGCTCCCTCGCCTGGACAGCGGACCTCTCTGGCAGCAGTTCACCAGCTCCTCGCAGCTGTGCTACGATACCTGGTGGGCGACGCTGCTCTATGTCCAGAATTATGCTGCAGCGGGTCGCATGGCAAGTAAATTAGAAATGTTGTTGACTTTGGTGCCTAACTATGACTTGATCAAAAGTTTATGTAATTTGATGTAATACATTTCTCCACTTTCATAAGAAATATGACCCAACGAAGTTGCATTGGAATTTTGTCAAATTATTGACTCGACTTTGCAATCAGTATTTTACTGTTTATCAATCCATCAGTTAATTAGGCAACTGAATGCTCAATCAATCACAGCAATTAATCCATCAATCTGCGTATACAGCATTCAGTCAGTCAATCTTTAGCTGTAGTCAATCAGGCTGCCTTCGCTAACACATATTATAATTTTTGTTTTCTATAGTGTCTCAGTCAATCAATCCATCAATCAATCAATCAATCAATCAAAGTGATGTACTTAGATATCTATCATATGATTGCTTTTCTGTTCTATATAAACTATGTAACTCTTCCTTCTTAGTTGTAGATAATGCTTAGTCAATCAATCAATCAATCATAATGACATACTAGCCTTTCTATTTTCTAATGAATGTGTAGCACTCTCTCCTAGTAGTAGATATTGCCCAGCTTATTTATCAGTCTATCAATCATTAAGTGACTTAATCAATCAAAATGATTGCCATATACAGTTAATTGTTTTTTACCTTACTTACCTTTATTTAAATTACTTACTTGTTAACTATCGATATTAGTCAGTCAATCAATCAATCAATCAAAATGATTTATTTAGATATCTATCATATGATTGCATTTCTGTTCTATATAAACTATCTAACTCTTCATTTTTAGTCGTACATAATGCTCAGTCAATCAATCAATCAATCAATCATAATGACATACTAGCCTTTCTATTTGGTAATGAATGTGTAGCACTCTCTTCTAGTAGTAGATAGTGCCCAGCTTATTGATCAGTCTATCAATCATTAAATGACTTAATCAATCAGAATGATTGCCATAGACAGTTAAATGTTTTTTACCTTACTTACCTTCATTTTACTTACTTACTTGTTAACTATCGATATTAGTCAGTCAATCAATCAATCAATCAATCAATCAATCAGTTCTGTTCTGCTGCTTCTACAGTGTTTGGGTCACTCCTGGTACCTGGCCGTGGACATGCAACTGTTCCTGCTCTCCCCTCTGCTCCTCTGGCCGCTCTATCGCTGGCGCCGTCGAGCTGCGGCCGGAATCGTGCTGCTGATTGCGCTGCTTTTCGGCTGTGTGTTCAGCATCGTCATGCTGAATAAGCTGGTCGTCTTCGACCGCAACGGGTGAGTGAATCGAGTACTCAAAGTCGCAGCAAACTCAATGAACCAATCTGAATATGCCTGATGCAGGAATCTGGGTGAGGATAGCATCGAGATGCGCATGATCTACTATACGACCCATGCTCGTGCCATGCCCTGGCTGATTGGCTTGCTCTTTGGCTACTTTTTGCACAGCGAGCAGGGCCGCCGGCATCGCCTCTCCAAGTGGCTGATGCTGTTGCTCTGGCTGCTGGCGCTGCTCCTCATTGTGACAGTGATCTGGAGCCTTTATCCCTATACGCGGCCAGATGCCATTGAGATCTCGCCCCTGGCTGGCGCTTTCTATTTGTGCTGCAGTCGCATCGCTTGGCCCCTGGCCATCTGCTGGCTCATCTGGGCGTGCCAGAGTGGGCGTGGCGGCCTGATCAACACCCTGCTCAGCTGGTCATTCTGGCAGCCGATCTCGAAGCTCTCCTATTGCCTCTACATTTGGCATCTGTTGATCGAGATGATCAACACGGGTCGCATCAAGAGCAGTCAACATTTCTCCAACTATGATGCAGTGAGTCTATGCCTGGAAGTAATCAGTCTCTGCTCACTCACTCTCTCTCTCTCACTCTCTCTCTCTCTCTCTCTCTCTCTCTCTGTAGATTCTTCACTTTTGGTCAGACTTTGGCATTACGCTGCTCATCTCGCTGCTCATGTATCTCTGTGTGGAGGCGCCTTTTGTTCAAGTAGAGCTGTACTTCATACGTACGCTACGTTCACGTGCCACGCCCACAACGCCAAAGCCCCATCCGGTGACGCCCACCGTGTCACTGGCCGTCATCGCAGCGCCCACGAGCATCTCACAGCAAAATCTAGTCAGACCTTAGTCGAAGCAAATCTTTATGATATTTTCATTGCTCTTACATATATTATATCAATATATATGTCTGTATATATGTATATGTATATGTATTGTATATTGAGTTTTATGTTTGGTAATAAACTGTTTTAATGTTTCGCATTTCAAATCTTTATCTTAGGCAACTTCCATAACTTGTTCCAATCAGCAATTACAATTTTGCTTTGTTTGCCTTGCCATATACCCTGTTTTCATCTGACAGCGGAGCATATTAGTTCGGCTTTTCTTTTCTTAAAAAGTATATTGTGCTTATATTTATAAATGTATATTATTATAATATATGAGCTCCTTTATCTATACTTATCTATAATTAAAACTATAAAGTGTATCTACGCCTATTAGAGGCGTGGCAAAATCTGTTATATGTTTAATGCTTTTCTCGCTAGGGATTTGAAATTGGGACTTGAAAATGCTTACTCTGTATTTCGAAGCCTATTAAAGACATGGCAAATCGAACAGTTTTTTGGCAAATTTATTTCCAAAATTTATTAGCCAAAGCTACTAAAAAAAAAAAAAAAATTATCGGAAAGTGAAGAATTTACTAAAAGCTGAACACAGTTGACATAAAATATATACAGATATAGCTAGACTAACTTTCACAAATAGTTTGCTCAAGTGTGCTCTGAATTAAATTTTCTGCTTCTTCAAAAGCTAACTTAACAAGAAAATATTTACTTTTAGTTAGGGTATTTCATAATCAAGCGGTTTTTTTTTTTTTTTTGTTTGTCAAGGTATGAATTAAATGTTGAATAGTTTTCTGTGAAAGCTATCATTCAGTTACATATATTTCTAGTTAGGGTGTTTTATAGTCCCGCTGACTTTTCTACCAAAAATAGTTGATAATGCATTGCATATTCTTACTTCTTCCAAAGCTAACTGAATAATATTAAATCGAATTTTAATTAGGGTATTTCAAAGTCGGGACAACCTTAACCTTCCCTAGGATATTCCATAATGAATCACGTTTTCTATAATTTTCGTCTCCTGCCAAAGTAAAGCTAATATTACATCTGCTTTTAGTTAGGGTATCTCATAGTCGATCACATTTCCTGTCTGCCTGCCGGAGTCTCTTAATCATTTGTCATGAGTAAGCCTTGAGGTAGTCGAACGTAAGTCTTTAAAGTCTCTCAAGTCTAAGTCAGTTGATTAGCGATTCGCACGCAACACTTGACGAATTTTCAATTTCCACGAGGAAAATGAAAAAAATGTATTTAACAAAAAAAATAAAGAAATGAAAATTATATCTAAGGCAAACGGGCTTTACACACGGGCTTTACACACACCAGGCAAATTCCAGACCAGATTAACTCTCCATTTCATTTCTGTTTTTCCCCATTTTTCCACCGCTTCTGCTCGACTTTCGATGCAATTTTCAACTTATGTAAACATTTTGCGCCAAGAGCTTTTCCTCTTGCGCATTTACTCTAAATTGGATTTAGATATATATACATATGTATGTATATATATATACATATCTCTCTGAATGTGTGCAAATTATCACTGAATGCCTTTCAATCAAATTTATTTCGACTTCAAAATCAAATTCGAATTCAGCTGTGAAAATAAACAAGATCTTTCTGACACTATTATCTATGTATATATGTATGTATATATGTTATATATAGAGGCATTGTACGATATATACATATCTCTGTTTGATTCGAGTGCACCTAACTAAAAGTAAAGGCCTTTAATTGCTAAGCAAATGCATAAACATAACCTGCACGTCTAAGCGTGTGCTAATGGCATGCGTATGCGACTGCAGGAATACCCTGGAAACACAAATTACTTTCTATATATAAGTATACTACTACTACTACTACTACTACTATACTATGCTACATATTATACACACAGATTTATATTATATATACTATTTCATCTATTTCACAAACGCACTCTTTAGTCAGTCATGCCACTTGTCGCACTCATTTCAGAGGGTATTTAAATTAAAACTAAGTGCAACAAGTTGGCTTTAAAAAAAGTCATAATAGTTACAAGTAAATTTGATGCATATGTATCATTATAATCACTGTGCGCACAGTGGTACCAAGTCCATTAAAATGGAATTGAAACGAAGACGGAAGCGAGCTAAATTTTGTATATGTACATTTATTTGATTTAGATCTAGAGCAAAAAGCATGGGAGCCACAGCTTAAGAGAGAAAGAGAGAGAGAGAGAGAGAGAGAGAGAGAGAAAGACAAAGAGAGAGAGAGAGAGAGAGTGCGAAAGAGCGGGAGCGGAGAGACAATCTTAAAGAGTGAGATACAGATAGAGAGAGAGAGAGATAGAAAGAGACAGAGAGCGAAAGAGAGATAAATAAAGAAGTAGCAAGATAGATAAATAGAGACTGAAAGAAGAGAGAGTGGGAAAGGCAGATTATCAGAGAAGAGATAGTCTAAGAGTAAAAGAAATAGAGATAGAGAGAGAGAGAGAGAGAGAGAGAGAGAGAATCAGGAATAGAAGGAAATATAGATATGGAAATATAAATATTTAAACACAGAGGCAACTCAGAAATAGAGAGAGTTAGAGAGAGATAAAATCTGAGACAGAGAAATGTAATATCCGAGATAGAGATAGACAGAGAGAGATAGTAGAGAGAAGGTCAGAGAGAGAGAGAGAGAGAGAGAGAGAGAGAGAGAGGGAGACATAGAGAAACCCCACCATTTAGCTAGACATTGGGTAACTGCCTATCGACCACTCCCTACAATTAGTCTCCCCAATTACCGTTAGCAATGGGCAATGTGTGACCCACTGTGCTGAGCTTTGGTGGGGTCGCAGTTAGAGGTTTTTGCACGAATTATTCGAGTGCCACAAAAAAGTAGTGCAAAAGTAATTGTTGCCACGCACAGAACCCGTTGACAGAGAGCTCGCTGGCTGAGAGGCTGGCTGGCTGGCTGTTGAACCCGTCTAACTCGTTGGCTTTTTGACCACTTAATCCGCAACGCCCAGGCGCAAGTCAAGGCAGCCAGCGGGCAGTTCGCCAGTTCTGATTGGAACGCCACACAGCGCGGTTTGGCGAGCGCACTCCACAACTCCATCGACTTGACTCCATTGACGCATTGTTGGCCAGGATGCAGTGCAGCTATTGTGTAATGCTGCTCGCTCTGCTGGCCGCCTGCCCGAGCACCAGCCAGGACGAGACTAGGACGAAGCGCGGCACCATCACCCTCGACTTTGGCCAGCTGCTGCGCAATCTGCTGCAGAAGAGCGCCGATCTGTCCAGCATCAAGACGAACATTACTCGCAATATAGTCAATGCCAAGACGACTCGGCGACCGGCCAGGATGAGCACCACCACGACGGCGGCGCCACCAGCACCACCGGCACCGCCACCACCGCCGCCGCCGCCACCGCGACGCAGACCGCATCCTTTCTTCCCGGGACCTGGTTGGTGGCCACGCCCCTATGACTACGATTACGACTATGGCGACGCACCAGCACCACCCGCACCACCAGCACCCACCACAGCAGCGCCAGCACCAGCACCACCACCAACAACAGCAGCACCACCACCGCCACCGCCACCGCCGCAACCAAAACGTGTTCGTCCTCCGCCACGTCCTGTGAGCAACTTTTACTATGACTATGACTACGACTATGGAGCGCCCTTTCCTCGTCCGGGTCCACGTGCACGATCACGCCCACAGCCGCAGCCAGCAGCGCCACCACCAGCACCACCAGCACCGCCAGCACCGCCAGCGCGCCGTCCGCCCGCTCAGCTGGCGGATCAGCTGATCTATCAGTATGCACAACCCGCTGGTAAAATACGCAAACTTTTAACTAATTGCCGTACAATTGGATTCTCTCCAACACTTTGCAGATATCTACTCTAAGCCCAGATTCAGCGCGGGCAACGCTGCGGCTACGGCTGCGGCAGAGGGAGGAGCAGAGCCAGAGCCAGGAGCAGGAGCTGCCGGAGCAGCAGCTGATGATGGCGACGTTAGCGACGGTGCCGCAGCGGCAGAGCAAGATATTGGTGACACGGCGCAGCCTGGCAATCCCGATCCCAATCCCAATCCCAATTCCAATTCCAATCCGAATTCCAATCCGAATCCCAATCCCAATCCCTTTGCCTATCTGGAGCAGGCCAGCAATTTCAAACCGAATCCCAATGGATTTCTGGTCAACTATCCAGACGATGATACGCTGAGTCAGCGTCAAAGCTTCAATCTGAGGCCATTCGGCTCGGTCAATCTGGACTTCAATCATCAATCAATCAACAGCTATACACCGCCAGGGCTGCCACACTCCAGTTACTATTTTAAGTAAGAGATCTGCATGAGATCCTACTCTTTTTTTTGTTTTTTTTTTTTTTTTTATCTCAATCATTCTCTATTATCTCGGCTTTTGTAAATAAAATTAGATTTAAAATAAATGTGTCGTAGTGTCTAAATTTTATCAATGTCTTTCTTCTGGTTCTCCATGGCCTACTTTGTGGGCCCTTGAATGACTAAACTTTTAACTATATTCAGGGAATTCGCATGAAATGTTGACCAGGGCTACTTTTTCTAGATCTGGTATTATTCGGGGAATTTGCATGAAATGTTTATGGGAGTTTGAATGATTTAAATCCTAACTTTGATTAACTTTATTCGCATATTTGTTGCATATAATGTTCTACATGGTCACTTTTACTTGATATGGTCCATCATTGTTACTTTCATGTTCACCTTAATTTACATACATGTTCTCGATGCTTACTTCCTTCTTCCTTCGAATCATTTAGCCTTTAACTTTTCCTGGCTTCATTCGATTATTTCTAGCAGTCTTATCCAAGGTTACTTTCTCATGATCTGGTAGTCCATAGTTACTTTTCTTACAAAACTTAGTCCTCCATGGTCATTTTATGGACATACGAATTGCTAAGCATATAGTTTATTTCTCACCGATATTCAGCTAATTTGTCTGTTGAACGTGTAATTGGATAAAATACTTATAAGAAGTTCTACAATCTCCTCCATGTTCACTTGAATCATATACTACTATAGTTCCCTTATATGCCTCTCAGACCATGATCAAATTATGGATAACAACGCATTCAAGGCGTTAGTCAGGTTCCGTTAACTATATTTGATCATAGGCTAACATATCCTCCATGGTCACCTAATAACATAACCGAAGTTGAACTTTTGTCGGTTTTGAAACCGGTTCAATTAGATTTTTGAAAGCGAGACTCCGACTCCAAACAAACATTAAACAATCTCTTTTCGTATATATATATATTATGTATATATACGTATGTGTATATAATACAAATTTAATTATAATATCTGAAATCCCGAAATTAGTTATTAAACAAAGCAACAATTGGCACGTGCTCCATTTTCAAATTACAAAATCAAAAGAATAAAGCTACAATTCAATCAATATTTTGAATATCCTAACAATTTTTATTTATTTATTTTTTTTTCCATTTTTTTATATATAATATTCTCATGAAATATCATTTAATAAGTTATTAACACATAAATCAAATTAAGAGTAGTATTTGAATAAAAAATTGTTTCATTATATTAATTTAACATCCTTTAGTTTTAGTTTTAGTTTTTTTGTGGTTTGTTTTGTTATCGATCCATTGAAATATATATATATATATATATATATATATATATATATATACACATATATTTATATACATATATTTATCTTTAAGCTTCCTTTCTTTGATCATATAGATATATGATTATATATATATATATATATATATATATATATATATATATATATATATATATATATATATATATATATATATATATATATATATATATATATATAGATATATATATAATAGCTTTTTCTTTAACTTCATTTTTTTTTTGGGTTTTCCTTGTTTTTTAAATGAGTTTAGAATATATATCTTAAAATTTTGATGCTTTATTAGCTAAAGTTGTAAAGTTGCTATGTATATATACATAAAAATAATTCAAACTGTATGTATGTATATATATATGTGCACATATACATATATATGTGAATATATATATATATATATATATATATATATATATATATATATATATATATATATTTAAATATATATATACATATATTTATATATACATAAGTATAATGTATAATGTATAATGTATGTATATCGTTTTTAAATGCTATAAATATATTTACAATAATCAAAATACATATATGTATTTATTTATGTATATATGTATGCATGTATGTATGTATGTTTTTATGTGTGTGTATATATATAATATATTCAAATAAATCATATGCAGAAATTCAGTCTTATTAAATAAATAAAAACTTAGGTACATCATACTTGTGTAAGTGTGTCTGTGTCTGTCTCTAAGTATGTATGTATATGTGTGGTTTTGGAAATGGAAACAATCATTGAACCAATCAATCAAACGTATCAATCAAATATTTGTGTTCTGCTCTGTTGCATTTGTTACTTGGCTTCGTCTTGAGCTCCTTAGTTAACGTTCAATAAACAATCAATCATTAATTAGTCATGAATGAATCATCAATCTATCTATAATCAGTAGTGAATCAATCCTATAACCAATCATCAATCAATCAACAATCAATTATCATCAATCAGTCGTTAATCAATCTGCAATCAGTCATTAACTAATCATCAATTTGTCTATAATCAATGGTCAATCAAAGATCAATCAATCAACAATTAATCATTAATCAACCTATAATCAAATCAATCAATCAATCTATTTAATCAGTCATCAATTGATCATCAATCAATTATTAATTAATTAATAAGTCATTATCAATCAATCAAAATCTAATCACCAATCAATCATCAATTGATCATCAGTCAATCAACCATCAATTATCAATCTATCAACAATCAATCATTAATCAAACATCAATCAATCAGTCGTTAATCAACGTTCAATCAATCAATCAAGAACCGGCTTTGCTTCTTTATTAATTGCATCAATGAATCTTTTGACCAACCAATTATCTATTTAACTTATATTCAAGCAAATGTGACCCGTTCTAGTTTATACTATCGCTTGTTCAGTAGCACCCAAATCAATCAATCAATCAATCGATCAATTAATCGCTCACTTACATCTGTTATTTAGCTTAAAGTCTCTTGCTTGCTCAGTAGTTCCCAAATCAATCAATCAATCAGATGTGACCCAATCTATTTCATCTATTGCTTGCTATTTGGTGACTTCTTCTCTTTCCTTTTAAGTGGATTGAGTTAAATGAACTAGTTCATGGAGTGATTGTAAAGTTTATTGAAGAAATGTTCCCGTTTTCATATTGTTCAATCAATATTTTTGACTGTCGTCAATCTATATATAGATATATATAATATATTTTTATATTGTTTGTTTAAAAAAAAAGAAGAAAATTAAGGTAATATAAAAAAAAAATGCATAAGTTTATTAACGGAAGCAAGTTTTTTTTGTATATATGCATACAAAAAAAAAATTGTAACTGTGGAAAATCGATGATAATCTGTATTAATATTAAATGTTTCGTAATTGTTCAGTTTTATATGTATAATAACAGTTATAAACGTTTTTTTAGGTGGTACCAGAAGAACCAAATGGTGGAAGGAACAAACTTCTCGAAGAGTTCGTTTGTAGTTGGTTTTTTTTTTTTGTCATATTATTTAGTTTTTAGTATATAGCATTTAGTATTCAGTATTTAGTTGGGCTGTTTTGTTGTCTAGTGTTACTAGATACCTTGTATGTATGATCTGTCTGGCGGTAAAACGGTTTGTTTTTTCAATATCGTGTGTTTTAGGATATGTTATTTATTATTTTGGTAGTATTTTCGTATTTTTTCTTTTGGTATTTTTTGTATTGTTTTATAAAAAAATTTTTAGTATATAGTATATATATATAGATATATAAGTTGTTTGTAGTTGTGTATGTACAAGTAATTTATTTAAAAATATAAATAATAAAATAAGAATACTAAATAAATTATTTACTAAGAAAACTGATTATAAGACTCAGTTTGGTCCTAAAACCCACTCCGAATTTAAGGAATGTGCCAAATAGTTTCAGAAAATGTTCTGAAATTTTAGGAATATATTTTAGTATTTTCGATTTAGTAAGAATTAGCTTCTTTTTTTTTGTTTTTGTTTTTGTTTTTGTTCTTAACAGATGCGTGCATTTGGCACTTAAATTGAGTTGAGTTGTACGCAATACAAAAAGGGGCAAGAAATCGAAATAATATTAAGTTATATAATACTAGGATATAAATATATATATTGGGTATTATCTATGTACATTTAGATCAATGAAGGATTTGTAAATTTTTTCAACTTTTTGTTTTGTTTTTAAAGTATCTTTTACTTAGAATTTGATTTAGCTATATAAGAATACATAGGAATAATAATCATGATAATTAATTAATGGTATATATAATATAAGTCGAAATACAAGTGCTTTAGATGCTGGGTATTTTTTTTGGGGCCAAACAACTTTACCTATTGGAATATACATATGTAACATACGTAACGCGTCTTAAACTTAAGCTTAAGTGTAATAGATTTTAATTATATATGTATATTTATATTGTATTGTAGTATTTGTTCGGTTTCATATCTTTGGTATTTCTTTAGTATTTGTTTATCGCTTGCTAGTATTTGGTTGCTTAGTTGTACATTTCTTGGGAGTAGTTCATATATTTACTTTTCATTTAGATCATGTTTTCATTGTTAGTTATTTTTTTGTTACCGTTAGAGTCTCTTTGTATGACTGTGTGTGTGTGTGTGTGTATGTGTATGTACAGTATTTTTTTTATATCAAACTGTTTTTTTAAGTTTAAATAAAAATGTAAGTGAATTAAGTATTAAGTATGTTTATAAATCGTATATAGTTTAAAAAATCTTGTTTTTTCTTGCTTTTTTAGTATATAAAGTGGAAAAATGTATGCATTGTATATAAATGTTAGTATTTTTTTGGGCTTTTTGTTATGCATTAAGTATTTGATTTTGTTTGGTATTTTGTTTGTTTTGTTTTGTTGTGTTTTGTTATATAAATGTTTGAATTTGAATAGTTTTACTTGCGATTAGTAAATGTGATAAATTTTACGGCTTACTTCAATCTCGCTTTTTTGTATTTTATTTATATTTTCCTTTTTTTGTGTTTCCATAGTTTTAAATTGTTAAATAACAAGAAATACCGAATCAAGTTTAGCGCAAGCCTCTAGAATAGTCGAGAAACAATAACATTTTTTATACACACATATTATAATATGTATAATATGTATATAGAGGTATTCGTAATACATATAAATCGTTTCGATATATTTCATATATATAGTAACAATAACTGTATAATGGCAATGTCAATAATCATAAATATAATATACATAGAATTGATAGTGTTAACATATACATATATGTATATATACATATATATACTATATATAGATATATATACATATGCATATACATCCACAATAACTTTAGTTTTCTTTTCTTTGGCTCCTGTCGGGGCTTCCCCTTATAACTACATTTACTATATGTATTACCGTGCGTGTATGTATGTGTGTGTATATGTGCATGTGTGTATGTTTGTGCATACTGTACAGTGAACACACGCACGTACGCGCAAAACTTTGAACTAGTTTGTTTTGAAATAACTCCGCCCACCCCCCAACCCCCACATAAATATATGGCCACCCTAATTATTTGTGCTCAACAATCTCAAAAATATGCAGTTATTTTTTTTTTGTCTTTAGTTTTTTGTTTTCTCTTACTCCATTTCGATTGGCAAATCGATAAATCGATATTCGATAACAAAATGTGAAGGAACGAGAAATTTCGAGCTGCCAATCGAATACAGTATTAACACGCTAGCGTGGCTCTACAACAACTTTTTGGTTTTCTCTTTTTAAATGTATGTATATATATATATATATATATATATATATATATATATATATATATATATATATATATATATATATATATATATATATGTATATTTATATGTAGGTAGTTGATGCTGAGTTGGTTGCTTTATGTATATATTTGATAGTGAACGTGATAGATACAGTGGAGCCTCAATGGCACTAACAACAACCATTGAGGCTGCGCTGTATGTAACGCATGTATGTAAATATATATATATATATATATATATATATATATATATATATAGCTAAACATATTTACAGTTATCTTTGGGTTGCCAGCACTTTGCTCCTTTAGCTTGCTTACAATTTCGTGGGTCGTCTAGATAATTGGAATATATATACATACATATGTATATACGTATATATATATACATATGTATATGTCTGTATCGCCCTTAGTTTGCGCCTCGAGGATAGCTGCCTGGCTGTTACACGATCACAACGAGACGCAAACGCGAACGATAACGGAAATGAACTTACGGAAGTTGAACTGTACGATTCTATAGCTGAAATATCGATAAATCGATAGATAGATAGATATATATATCGAAGCTGTTGGGGCTGATTTAGTCATCCCACGTGGGAAACTGACCCTCGTCCACAAACATGCTAAACTGCCCGGTATACTGATGCTCCAATGGACGGCTTCGGCCCTCCGCGCTTCGTGCACTCGCCGGCGGCGGCGCAGGCGCAGCTCTCGCATCTTTGGCTGAAGTCGCAGCCGAATCGGCGCCAGATTTGCTGGCATTGGACGTGTTCCGGTTGCCAGTCTGGCCGCCAGCCGTGGCATTCTTGCCGTAGCTATAACGTTGCTCTGCAAGTGAGAGAAGCGAGTGTTTTGTGAGTGAGCTTAGTATGACTTGAAACATAAAGCGAACAATAATGAACCGGTTCATTTTGGAAATATATTAACAGGAATCGATTCAGTAATGAGATGCTCAACATCCAAATATTATATTATGTTCTTTAAACTATGTAAACTCTATATAATCTTGTTAAAACCAGTCCTTAGTCTTCTCATAAAGCTTTGCATTTAAATCAAAGTCGGCTGATACGAGTAATATTATATAATATATTCCATTAATACTCTTATTTGCTGTATATGTATGTTGTAACAAACCTTGTCTGCTTAGATATCAACCCTACTTTCCTTTAAATTCCATATCATATTAATAACGCTCCACAGTAGCAAAGTATTGAAAAATCATTTTGAAAATCGATCTAAAAATTGATCTAAAATTCGCACTTAAAACAAGAATGTTGCATAAAAACTTTTCTGTTTAGAGATAAACTTTCAAACTTCCTCTTTTAATACTTACTATCTCATATTATTTTCTTAAAACTCCTCAAGGCAAAGTATTAAAAAATCAATCTAAAAATTAATCTAAAAATCTATCCAAATCTCGTATAAAAACTCGACTATTTAGAGTTTGACTTTCTATATTTCTTTATAAATATTTCCCCATGTTATTATCAAATAGCTACAGAAAGCAAATTATTTAATAATCGATCTAAACATTAAACTTTGTATACAAAATCATATAAAAACTATTTGTTACCTGCTCATACTATTATCAAATAAGAAATTAACTAAAAACGTTTTGATATACAGAGGTTAAGAAAATCTACACCTCATTGCACACTTATGATCCTAGAAGTTCATGCATGAGTATATGGAACTAGGACATCGCTTACTTGTGGACTGCTTGACTTCCTTGCTGGCCCAGACGGGCTCATGCGTCTGATTATAGGACTGCTGATCCCAAACGGCTTTGTCATCCACGTTTTTGCTCTATAAATGAAATGGAAAACGGATCAATAGAGTTATCCACCTAGAAAAGTGTACATTTCTGGCAGACTCACATAATCCTTGTCGACATGTAGCTCGAGCTCGTCGCTGGTCTGCTCCATGCTGCTGTGCGTGATGCCGTAGTAGAAGTACATTATGAAGCCGAGAGACATCCACACAGTGAACCTAATTAGGGTCAGTATGCTTAGCTTAAATATTAAATAAATGTTAACAGTTATTGCGATAGCCGGAATAAATGGAAGTCCAGGCGTTAAAAACGCAAGTGCATATCTGTGAAAGATCGAAGAGAACAATTACAATTGAGCATTTGACGAGATTTCATGTGAGAAGCATATTGAAATTCGGCTGAAGCCGAACATGTAAAATAATAGCCTTGCAGAAGATATTAACGGGAGTTCGGAAATCGTACAACCCACTCTAGAGTGTATTTAATGTGTTCAACTAGAAACAGTATTTATGGATTTGACATAAACCGATAATTATCGATAAATAATACGGTATGATTACATTTGACCTATAATGCTTTGAGTTATAAGCAATTTTAAGCTATGCGTGAAGAATATGTCTTTAAAATCAAGTTTCGATAGTTATCGATTGATTTTCATATGCAAATCATCAAAATTAACAGTTAGGTACATTTGAGCTGAGGCATCATTGTCTTTTATCATTCCCATTCCATTACAGCTCAAAGAGCATGTCTTGCAATCGATTTTTATCGATTATTGATAAACAAAGACTGATACACGTATGCTCATATGCTGAACAGACCAAATTTCTTAATCGATATTTATTGATTTTGGGTAAAAAACAGAAAGAAAGTGCTTTTGCTGAAAATCGATATTTATCGATATTAGGCACACACTTTGTTAATAAACATATCATACAGACTGATATCCACATGATCACAGGCCTATCAAACTGGATTTCGTAATCTATATAAATATATATTCATATGTATATACGACAAAGAGTTTACAGTTTTATGCTTCATCGACTCGATTTCCTGATCAAAGCTATCTCTGCAAAGTTATCGATAGGATATATAATTTTTTGTTGTTATTATTGGCTTTACCTATTCTGTGGTTGTCTCGATATAATCAATAATATCACAAATATGCCGATAAATAAAATGATATAAATGAAGATGGCGAGGCCGCCGGACCAACCGATGGCCGCGAACAAATCCAAGAAGAATATGAGACCGAACATGATTCCAACTAGTTTCGTGACATACATGCCTGTGTATGCGGTGTGTATTCGAAGTCGGATTTTTGGATATCGAATTTCGAATTACCGATTACGGATGCGTAAACAATTTCGAAGTCGCGATGTCATCGGGAGCAAAAAACAAAACGAAATGAGAGAAAGCAAAAGAGCAACGAGAATATTGAATATTGAATTTCGATATCGAATACGAACAGATAGAGGGAGACAGAGACAGCGGGAAAGAGAGGGAGACAGAGAGAGAGAGATTGGGAGAGAGAGAAAGAAAGGAAGATGGGGCATAACAAGCAGAGCGAGTATACTCTGTAACATACCACTTTCGGAGGTCGCCTGACCGGGATTCACCCAGGGAAAGAAACCGGGACACAGGTACGCATAGTCATGAATCTTGCGCGTTATAAAATTAAGGCCGATCGTATCAAAGGCTGTGGCCTGCCCAGTGGGTCCGGTCGGGGCACCATGGACGCTGCCATAGAACTTATTCTCGGAACGATCCGACACCAAAAACTGATCGTCCCGTCCACCCAAATAGCCCTCCGGACTGTCATCGATGAACGAATCATCCGAGTCGGACATGCCGCGCGTAACACGCTTAATCGTTAGCTTTGTTGGCTCCAGCACCTCCGACGGACGAGCATGCGGATCGGTGGCGGTGCCCGGTGCCAGCGGCGTGCGCAACTGAGCCGGCAACAGCTCCACCAGCGACGTACTATGCGGCTGGTAGCGCAGCACCAGCACACATGTGGACACCAGGGTGTAGGCCAGCAGGGTACCAATCGACATCATCTCCACGAGAATGTCCAGACGCACGGTTAGCGCAACCAGCGCGGCGGCCAGTCCGCTGCCCACCGTCGCCAAGCCCGGAACATTTGTACGCTGCCACAGATGCGACAATTGCCTGAAATGAATGGAATCAGAAGTTAGGCCAGATGGGCAGCTAAGACTTGACCACGACTCACCTGAATATCAAGCCATCCTGGGCCATGGCATAGATGACGCGCGGCATCGGAAACATCGAACCAAACATGGCCACCGAGAGACCAGCTGTGGCACCAACTGCAACGACTGCACGACACTTGGGCGCATTCACATAGGACCACATCTGCACTAGAGCGGCGCCCACATTGATGTGATCATAGGGCACTGGGGGCGAAGCGAGAGAGAGGGAGTGTGAAAAGTAATAAATATATATTATCATAGGAAGTTCGAGACAGAGAGAATGAAGAAAACTCAAATATGTCCGATCTAACGTAATTACTATAGGTATCCAATTATGCCTTAAAATACGATTATCAAAATCGATTTTTATTGAATTTTGCTATAACCCGGGATAGAAATACGATTTGCTTTTCACATAAAGCTAATCTTTCTAGATCTTACAGCCCTCAAGTTATCGCTAATCGATTTATCGAGCTATATGTCCCAATGTTTTACTATACAAACAATCCCATTCTAATATGTTATCAGTAACTTTTATAGTTCTTTGATTGATAACTCCAAATTCTAGTAACTAACAAAATTCTAGTAAATAAGAACTGTTTTCTATATATAGGCAATGTCTGTAAATCTTAAAGCTCACGAGTTATGACTGTCAAACCATTTATTTGAATCAATTTTTATTATTGTTGAATTTTTGCGTATAACATGACTAAGAACTTTTATCTAGTAGTTTAAATAGATATAGGACTTTAGAGACCCTAGACACCCTACAGACCCTAGAGACCCTACAGACCCTAGATACCCTACAGACCCTAGAGACCCTAGAGACCCTAGAGACCCTAGAAACTCTAAAGACCCTAGAGACCCTACAGACCCAAGAGACCCAAAAGTTCCTAGAAACCCAAGAAACTCTTAAGGACCCTAGAGACCCTACAGACCCTACAGATCCTACAGATCCTACAGATCCTAGAGATTCTACAGACCCCAGAGACCCTAGCGACCTTGGCAGCTTAATTATTCTAGAGCGTTAAACAGAATGCATACAGAAGAATGCTAAATAATATAAATAAATATAGAATTGCCTTTGAAAAAAGCTGTTTCACTCACCGACTAAAGTAAGGACTAGACTAACGCTGACATAAGCAATGAGAACAACGATGAGGGAGCCAACGATTGCCTTCGGTATGCTCTTTTGCGGATTGTGCGCCTCCTCGCCGGTGGTTGCGATGATATCGAAACCAATAAATGCATAGAAACAGGTGGCGGCACCCGAGAAAACCTGAATAATGGAAAATAAATAAATAGAGAGAGGCATGCCTATACATATGATTAGCTGCTACTTACGCCACTCCAACCATAGGGCAGAAAGCCCTGATGCTCCGACCACGTTTTCGTATCAACGTAAAAGAGCCCTGCGGCCATAACGAACACCCATGTGGCCAGATTGATGGCATTTAGGGTGTGATTGAAGATAACAGATTTGCTGGCGCCCATCGCCAAAACGCTGGTCATGATGAGTGTTATGCCAAAGGCTATAAAGTCAGGTGGTTTGCCTAGAAGAACAAATTTAGAAAATACTTAATTAGAGCTCAAATGTTTAAATCAACAGTTTTTGTCTATCCTTTATTATTAAATAAGTCAATCAGTCAATCAGTTAATTTTTTCTTTATGTGGATCAAAATATAGCATTATTCGAAGCATAAACTCTGAGCTCAAATGTTTAGAGCTAGCAGAGTTTGTCAACTTATTGGAGAAGTGTTTATCCGCCAGTAAGTCAATCAATCAATCAGTTTTGTTTCTATATAGTTCCATATCACGCAATATTCAATGCATAAACTCAGAGTTGAAATGTTCAGGATTAACAGAATGTATCTACATTTTACCTGTTAGAGGTGTGTCTGTTATTCAGTCAGTCAATCTATCAATCAATCAATGAATTATGGAATAACATTAAATTTAAATTTCAAAATGTTTTGATAAACAAAGATTATTCTGATGGATTTGTCGAATCTTCAAAAAGAAACTCTTAAACTCTGTCAATCATTCAGTCAATCAAGCAATC
This sequence comes from Drosophila hamatofila, assembly GCA_035045345.1. Lineage (NCBI taxonomy): Eukaryota > Metazoa > Arthropoda > Insecta > Diptera > Drosophilidae > Drosophila > Drosophila hamatofila. The sequence goes on from JAWNPA010000041.1 coordinate 4,477,496, forward strand.
AGTCAGATAGTCCTACTCTATATGTATATTAATTTAAATATTAAATATTTTATGCTGATTGGATTGGAATATTTTATGCTGAATGGATTGCTGATTGGATTGGATTGAATTATTGTCAATCAAGCAATCAATCAAGTTATCAATCAATCAATCAATTTCCCTGTTTTTGACTACATATACATCAAAATCAACGAAATTTGAAATCGTTCCCAATCAAAACATATTGTTCTATTTAATAGCTTAGTTAGCCAATCAATCAGTCAATCAATCACTCAACCAAACTGTTTTAGAGTATTCACTGTACACTTACCAAATATGGTGCCAATTGACTCACTCATCGCAGTCGCAATGGCATTGCCCGTCAATGAATCAAAACTTGAGCTTAATGCACATGCACAGGCACTTGTTCCTGCAAGTGGATGGGAAAATTATATGTCTATGGCCTATTACACATAGGTCTTTGTTGTCTCACCTATTAGATATTCCAATATCATGTTCCAACCAATTATAAAAGCTACAAATTCTCCAACTGCCACATATGAATACATATAGGCTGAGCCGGAAGTGTGTGGCACTCGAACGCCAAATTCCGCATAGCAAGCGCCTAAAAGATATACTTATATAGTAAATATAATGGTATAATATAGAAGGCTATGTATTTGATAGTTACCTGAGAATATGCTTGCTATGGCAGCTATAATAAAACTAATCACCACACCGGGTCCAGCCATCTTCTGGGCCACCAGGCCAGCGACCAGGTACATGCCGGTGCCGCAACATGATCCAATGCCCAAGGATGTTAGATCCAGGGTATTTAAACATTTCTAACGAAGAAGGAGAAGAAGATTAGATGTGCAACCTTACTTCAGTGTAAACGTATCGAGTTTCTATGTTTGTAATATTTTATTGCATACTTTTGGGTGCTGGCATTTGAGCTAGCTAGCTAGCTATATCTATATCTATATCTATATCTATATCTATATCTATATCTATATCTATATCTATATCTATATCTATATCTATATCTATATCTATATCTATATCTATATCTATATCTATATCTATATCTATATCTATATCTATATCTATATCTATATCTATATCTATATCTATATCTATATCTATATCTATATCTATATCTATATCTATATCTATATCTATATCTATATCTATATCTATATCTATATCTATATCTATATCTATATCTATATCTATATCTATATCTATATCTATATCTATATCTATATCTATATCTATATCTATATCTATATCTATATCTATATCTATATCTATATCTATATCTATATCTATATCTATATCTATATCTATATCTATATCTATATCTATATCTATATCTATCTCTCTTCACATTTACTTTTATGATATATTTAAACTTCGTTTCAAGTACTTGTTAATTGTAGTGTTATTAATTGTACCAATTGTCCTCACACTTACCGTTAGCTTCGGCTTTGTGGGCTGTGCATTGCCATCCTGCAGCTGCTTCACATCCTTCGTACGTATTAGCTTTGGCAGGAGCGTTGTGGAGCTAACGCCCGGTGGCAAGGGCAGCCTGAACTTGACCTGCCCGAAATCGATGGCGCAACGACAGGAAGCGGCAGCAGAAGAGCAGCATAGATATAAATGAAGAAGAGGAACAGCAAGTGGAAAGAGAAATTAGAAGCTGTCGTAAAAATAGTAGCAGCAGCAGCAGCCGCACAATAACTCAATAAATTGACATCCCGGTCAAGTGGACGTCAGTCGCAATATATAAAAAGCAAATCAATCTATATATATATATATATTTCTGATAAAAGATGAAAGATGCGAGGCAATCAAATATTAAACAAGTACAACAACAAATATATTTTTTAAAAAAATGAGAAAATGAAATGTGAAAGGCAAAAAGGAAGCTGTTAAAAGTCGAGTGCGCTCAATGCCAAAGCGCAAATTGAAAATGCCTGCAACAGGCCCGCAGTCACATGAAGCCCAAAAGCCCCCACGTAACTTTCCCCCTCCCCTCTCTCCCCTCTCCTCCTCCTCACCCTTTCCCCAATTGTGCTGTGTGTGCAGGCTCTGCAAGGCTTTGAGCCACGGCGCGAATCGATATTTGCAACAAGTTTTCTGCGGCCTACGCAGCAGCAACAGCAGCTCGCTAAAGGACATATCTATATATAGCTACACTGGCAAAAAGAGTAGAGTTACATTGTTCAATAATATAAATTAATTTCATAATTCAAATAATATTTATTATAAAAAAAATTGCAAATAAAAGTTGATTTGTTTTTTGAATGTGCCGTAAAAAAAGCCCAGGTATAGATTCCCCACTCTCCTTGGGGGTCTTTTTTAATCAATTTTAATATATTATTATATATATATCTTTATATATCTTTATATATATATATCTATAATAATCTATCAATCTTAAGTCACCAACTTCTTCTGCCACTTGATTTTCGCTCAGTGCATCTACACACATGCATAGCTCTGTGCATATTTATAGACTGAGCTCAGTGCTTTGCAGCAGTGGGCGTGGCTGCTGGTGCTCGGTGCTTGTTATATAACCACTTCATTGGTATGCTAAACAGCTAAACTTGCCCTATTGCTGTTCGTACTCCGACTTTCACTACCTCTACCTCTCCCACTCCCTTTGCCTCATCTAACCCCACTCCCACTCCCACTTCCACTCCCTCTCTATCTAGTCCAAATGCAACAAGCACTTGCTCTAAAGTCTCTCCTTTCAGCCCCTGCCCATGTTGTCCTCCTGCCCCTTTGAAGTGGTTGTTATTAATGGTGCTGCAAAAGCAAAAAGGTCACCAGAGCCGAGAAGTGCCACAGTTGGGGGGTGGTGGAGGTGTTGGGTAGAGTGGGTGGCAGGAGCACAGTGACAACATCAACATCAACATCAACAACAGCCACAGTCGTTGTCGTTGTCGTTGTCGTTGTCGTTGTCGTTGTCGTTGTCGTTGCCATAGCCGCAGCCCCAGAACCAGATCTGAATGGCAAACAAGAGTCGAACAGGCGCTTTGTTTGTCATCATCTGCCGGCTGCTCTTGAAGGATGACACCCATTCTCTCAGCACACTACCCTCTGCCCTTGCCCCTGTCCCTGTCCTTGCTCCTGCTCCTGCCCCTTCGCCAGGACACCCGGCCACAAGCTGTACCCGCATTGCTGCTCATCAAATGCCATCAACTGGAAACTCAATTCAAGCCAAGCTGCCCGCCAACTGAGCTCAAGGCTAACGTAAAATGCGCTGCGAACCCTATTCGATGACTCCGGAATACTCTATCGACAGCGGGAAAAGGTCAGCTGAAGCGGGAAAAGGCTAAAGAGGTGAATAGCTCTATAGAAATGCCTACAAAGGACTCGAGAGGAACTAATTGAAGACTACAAAGGACTCGAGAGAAACTACGAGATACCAGATGAAACTAACTAATAGAAAGAAACTTTAAGAAGGTAAAGGCCTAGGAAAACTGGAAACCCCGAAAGAACTGAAAACGAAAACCCTTTAAGGGAAAAATGAACGTGTTAAAAAGGAAAAAACTGGGGAAAAAAAAAAACCCTCAAATCAGCTTCCCATCAGGAAAAACTTTATAAGAAGCTTGATACTTTCATCTATCAAAGGATACCCCAAAGAATGAAAGGAAAATTAGGCCACAATAGAAGGAAAAGCTTTAAAAATCTTAAATATGCAGAGGGTAAGATCATAAAAGAACTTAAAATCAAAAGCTGAGAGGACAACAAGAAAAACTCTCAAGAAACTCGAAGCAACGAAAGGAAAACATATCAAAGAACGACAAAAAACCGTGAAAAGCTGCAAAGAAAAACCCATCAAAGAATTTGCATGCAAAACTAGGAAAACCCGTAAAAAGTCTACAAAAAAATCCCTAAAGCCGTAGAAAGTAAGCGTAGAACAAACTCAAAAGAAAAGCCAAGCAGTAAGACCCCAACAGACAGCCAAGAACAGACAACCTAAGAAACTAATATGCCCTAAGCCAGCGCTCTGTGAAGCGTGCATTAAATATACAAATTTATTTTCAATGGCCTGATTATTGTTGAGTACTTAAGTAGCTAACTATTTATTCTCCGCTAGATAAAACTTTTCGCTTTTTCACTGTTTTTTGTGCTGTTGTTGTTGAAGATTAAGTTGCAAGCTAATTGCGGAACGAAAGAGACGGAGAGCGATGGGTAGAGGAAGAGGGAGAGGGAGAGGAAGGCCCAGAGCGAGTGGGTTGCTTGAGGTGCTCAATGGGGCCTTTTAAGTGCATCCTTGAGGAAGCTTAATTCTACATAAGCGGCAATAATTCTATAATAAATTAGGAAAGCCGCGACATAAGTTGAAAGGAGAATTAGAAGCAAGAAATTTCTTAGTTTTGGTTTCCTGACTTAAGTTGGCTGTTTAGTGTTGGAAAGTGTTTGAAAGTGCTGGAATGTACATGTTTTAGGCTGATTCAAAGCTCCTCTTAATGTTCAAGTTCAGAAATATTTTCTCTCAATTTGAATACTGTCGATTTCCTGACCTACGTTGGCTGATCAGTGTTAGAAAGTGTTGCAGAGCTCATTTTTAGACTTGATTAGAGAACCTTGCTTCGTAGAACCCTTCTCATTCCTTTAAGTATTCAAGCTCATAAACTTCATTCCTTACGTTGGCTGATCAGTGTTGGAAAGTGCTCAAGAATCTATGTTTAGGCATAATCAGAGCTTGTAGAGCTCTTCTCATTTCTTCATTTATTCGTGTTCATACATACTTTCTCGCAATTTGGATGCTGTTGATTTCCTGCCAAGTGATTAGTGTTAGAAAGTGCTTAAGAGTTCCTTTTAAGGCTTAATCGAAGCTCGTAGAACTCATCTCATTCCTTTTAATGTTCAAGACCATAAGAATTTTCTATCAATTTTGAGCTTGACTCGAGTATTTCTAATACAAATAAACCTTGACATATCTAATAATATCTAAATACGTCTATCTCTAGCCCAAGCAAACCTGCTAAATCAAACCTATATACCCAGTTTGCAAATATTTTCATTTTATTTATTATTTACTTTTTTCTTTTCTGTTTTGCTGGCCGAGAATGCTATTCTATTTTCGATTTGTGACGGGCCAGTGGGGCGTATGAGTAATGTGCGTATGAGTGATATTTAGAGAATAGCATCGAATACATACGTATACACACACACACACACACTCACACGCATACAGAGACATTTTGAACTCTTTTGTTACTTGTTGAGCAACTGTTAACAGTTTCCCCCAGAGCTGTTTCCTACACTGATCAAAATCAGCTGTCACTTATTGTTAAACAAACAACAGCAGAAAAAGTAAGTAAAGCAAGAGTAGGTCATGGAATAATATAGAATATGTATACAAAGACCGCAGAATGTGGATATGAATCAATATGTGTATATAAAATATGTATATATGTATACATATGTGATATATATATATATATAGATCTAACTGACTGATTGATTGAATGACTAGCAAGTTATATTCTGCTTGGTATATGCTTTTTATGACCTGAAAAGCTATGAAAAGCTTTCTTTTAGACTGAGCAAATGATTAAATGACTGACTAGCTGAGTGATTGATGAGCCGTGCAAAGATCCAGCTGACTGACTGACTGAGTGATTGATGAGCTGCGCATAGATACTAGATTTATACTAATAGTACATGATTAACTGATTGACTGAATGAGTGGTTGATAAGCAACGCAGAGTAAGTGATTGACTGATTGAGGTTGAGTTCCAGCTCTAGGGACTACTTGAATTAATCCCAGCAGTACATAAAGTATTGGCTGATTGAATTGCTGACTGACTGACGGACTGACTGACTGAGTGATTGATGACTGAGTCGTACATAAAACAAGGCTAGTTGCATTTATTGTGGTCGTACATGATTGACTAATTGAATGACTGACTGACTGAATGATCTAGCTAACTGACGAGCTGCTGTCTGGTTCAACGATTTATGAACAGATTGGACTAGCTGTATTTATATTAGTCGGAAATGATTGACTGATTTAATGAATGGTTAGCTGACTGATTGACTGATCGCATTTATGCCTATGCCACCATTTTCTTATCATTTAGCTGATTGAATGACTAATCTAATTGAAGATTGATGCACAGAAAAACGATGCAGCTTTAATTTTTATAGAATTTAGTTATATTTGGCAGACATTGCTGAATACAATCTCATGGAAAACTATATCCGTAATTGTGGCAAATCCTTGTAAAACTTTCGATGCAAATTGTTAAAATTTTGCTAATGCTTCAAATATATATACATACATATATAATATTTCATTTAATTAATTTTGTAACTTGCTGAGCAACTATCCAAACTTTTCCGCTTTCCGCTCAATAGTTTCGCACAACTTCTGATACACTGCAGCAAATCGGTGGGCAGTTGGTCAGCTCTAGCTCCTGCTTCTGCTGCTCGTCCTGCTGCTTCTTCATCTACTTCGTGTTGTTCTCTCTTATTGTTGTTAGTAATAGCTTTCTAGAGTGGGCCATTAAAAAAAAGGGAAGTGTAAGAGCCAGCGACCCAGTGGCTGGCCAAAGTGGACATATGTACACGAGTATATAGTATACCATATATATACTATATATGGTATATGGTGTATACAGCAGGGGCTATATAAATATATACGCTCTGTGCGTTTGGGGGACTGTAAAAACTGGGTAACTGGGCAACTCGGTTGAGCGCAGCCATAAAGATAACACCCAGCGGAGCCAAAATGCTGAAACTCCCATACAAGCACTCAACCACACCCCCCCGCCCTTCACGCTAGCCGCCCACTCGCTGTTGTTCCGCATGCCCTAACCCCGAACCGCTTGCTCCCACAGGGTGTTTTTTTGTTTTTTGTATTTTCATTTCATTTTTTTTTTTTTTGTGTTTTTTGTTTTTGCGCTTCGGCTTTAGCGCTCGTCGTCGACGTCGTACTTGCCACGTACTGGCTTTTGTGCATGTGTGTGTGTGTGTGTGAGCAGCGAGACTTCGCAGTCAAAATGGATTTGCATAAGTCTACACACACCCACACACCTATATGCAAACACATGTAAGCCCTAGCCTGCGTCAGTGTGTTTGTGTGTGGGCGTTTATTATAATGCCCATTTAACAGCAAATTCGCCTAGGCAAATGCTTCATTTGTCTACGCCATTTTTCGCCGCGTGACAAGTGTCACTTGTCAGCGCAATTCGCTGTGCATTTCAATTTTATTGTTTTTCTTTTTTATTTATGTTTTTTCTTTGCTTACCTTTTGCAACACCAGCAGCAAGTCTGATGGCTTCATTGTGTGTGAATGGCACTTTTTTTGGTGTGTTCGCAAATGTTTTTGTTTAACTGTTAGTGCACAGTTTTAATCAGCTCTGCTGCTGCGCTGCTTTTGCTTCTGCTGCTGTCGCTGCTTCTTTTTCCTCTTCTGTTCCTGCTCGCTGTTGCGCTAGGCTGCTTGTTGTTTTTGTGCACAATTTGTATTTGCTGCTCCTTTTTGCGCCCACGCAGCGCTAGGCCTAACTGCCCTGAATGTATGTGTATGTTTGTGTGTGTGTGTGCGTGTTTTTTTTTTTTTGTACTTGCGTGTGCTGTCTGTGTGTCTGTGTGTCTGGCTGTCTGCTTTGCTTGTATGGGTGCGTGCGTGTTAACGGCGGCGCAGACGGGCGCTTATTGTTGTTGCTTTTGTTGCTGTTGTTGTTGCTGTTGTTGTTATTGTTGTTGTTGCTACTGTTGCTTTTATCGCTTTATATTTTACATTGATTTTTGTCTGCAACGTCATTCTATATTCAACAGTTTTAAGCCAATTTGTTGCTGCTGCTCCTGTTGTTGTTGTTGTTTGCCATTCACAGCTGCAAATTTTAATTTCAATTTCAATTTCCTGCACACACAAAAACACTCACACACAAGTTGGCACACTAAATTCACTTTCACTTTCACGCACGGCAAAAAAAAGTCAGCAGCAGCGAAGCTAGCAACGACGCCGACATAGACGTCGGCGCTCACGTTGACGCTGACGCTGACGCAGCTGCCCTACTGCCCAAATTCGGACTCCGCTTCACTTTTGTCACTTTCTCAGCCTTTGCCTTTGTTGTATGTGCGTGTGTGGGTGTGTGTGTGTCGATATTTGTGTATATGTATGTGTATTAGTGTTGTTGCGCGCATTTGATTCACGTGGCTCACACACTCACATACACATACACACACACACAACCACACTCAGCAGGAATGCAAATGCAGTAATTGCACACACACACGCACACACATACACGTGTACACTGTTGCGAATAATTGATAAAAAGCATTTACGAAAAAAGGAGCACACACTTATACATATACACAAATACACAAAAGGAAAAAAAAACAAAACCAGTTACAGGTATAAAAAAAAATTCCAGTTGCTCGTGCAGCAAAGCGCAATTGGCTTCTAATTTGATTTAATTTCAATGCGTATTTCTTTTTCTGTTTTATTTCTGTATATTTTTTTTTTTTTGCAGCACGCGCGAATTTTTTAGCTACAGTTTGAGCAGGACTCCGGACTCGAACTGTGAATGAATGATTGCAATCTTTGCCTGTGTGTGTATAACTTTCTTTTTCCTTTTTTTCTTCTTTTTCTACGTTTTTCGTTCGAGGAAAAAAAGATACGCGTTTCAGTTCCGTTAGAGTCGTTGTTGGCTTCTGCTGCTGCGGCGAGTGCTGCTTCTGCTGCTAGTGCTGCTGCTGCTAGTGCTGCTGCTGCTGCTTCTTCCTACACAGTTGCTTTTGGCGTATCACACATACACCCACACACACTCACAAAATAGACAAAAAGGAAGAGAGAAAGAGCGCAAAAGCTTTCGCCGCTGCCCTTTACAGCTTCAGCTGTGCGTGTGCGAGCGAGAACGCGAAGTTTGTTGCGCGCTGCTTAACAAGTTGTTGCCAGACCCGTTGCGGCGACCACATACATGCTTTGGCGTGACCAAACGGCAGGATCTGGCAACTCCAGCGTAGCAAAGCTTTTCGACTTCCACACATACAAACTCATGCGCGCCCACACACAAACACACATGTGCATGTGTGTGTATCTATAACAGAGTTGCTTGTTGTTGTTGTTTTTGATGCGGTGTGCAAACTCTCCCTCTCGCTTGCTCGCGCACATCCTGCCGCGAAAGCAGAAGCGACGCTCGAAAGTAGGCAACGGCAAATGCAGCGACCAATCGCGCAGACGCACAAGCGTCAAATTTGCGCCCTCGTTAACACACACACAGACTCACACCGACACACGCACACACACACTTTGTGTATACTTTCACTTTCTTTATATCGGCTCACCCCCCAAGGCTATGCAAAATGCTTGCGTATGTGTCATAAGACGGCAAACACACCTGTTATCACGTTTGGGGGCTCACCTCAGCATATTCAATTCGAATATGAATCACCACATCTCTCTATGCGTGTGCATGCGTGCGTGTGTGTGCTTGTGTCTGCGTGTGTTTGTATAACTTTTTTGCGTTGCCATTTTCAGGGTTAATCATGCGACACTTCTTGCGTCCTTGTGGACAATGCATGAGTATGCACTGCGTGTGTGTGTGTATGTGTGTGTGTGTGTCCGGCTGCTGCACGCTAGATGGCGCTGTGTGTTGACCCTTTCATTTATTTATATCTGCATTAGAAATGCTTTAATTCTAATGACTCTCTCTCTCTCTCTCTCCCTCTTTCTCTGTCATACAATCACACGCACATTAGTCCCTCTCACTCTCTTTTGCTCTCTATTAAGCTCTCTCATTAACTGTTTTTAGCTTTTACGTTTTTGTGCGCTTTTTCCGGGTTCATTAAACCTAACAAATTTTACAACTCTAACAATATTTTATATACTCTGTTTGCCACAGGCTAGATGAGTTTTTTATATTTATATTTTGTTTATTACCTTAATTAAAACTATTTAAAGCAAGACTCGTACAACTTAATAAAATTTTTACTTTAACAATATGTAAATTAGCAGAAACTTTAGAAAAAAATAATAATTATTTTGTTTTTAAATAATATTTTCGTAAATATTTATTGCACATAGAAAAAAATTTAGTTACTGAATCTAATGGGTATATAGGCGAACTCAGTAGGAGTTAAAAGCTTAAAATTTTGCAAATATCAAAAACTCTAGAAATTGCTGAGCCCAATGGAAATATATAGATAAAATTAGGAGTTAGAAGCTTAAAACTTGTAAATGATATAAAGTGCTCACCACAGCTTTTGTTAAGATTCCATACATATGTATATCCATACGTAAATATATGCATTAAATTCATTGAAAATTTAAATATAAATAATATTTATTCAAAACAATCGTATGACTCGAAAAAAGAGAAAAAAAGATTTAATAGATATATGTATATGTATATGTATGTATATTACAAAAAATTATTAAAAATTAAAAAAAAAAAGATAGTAAAATAATAATAAATATGTACATATTATATATTCATAATATTCTATGCTCAATATTCAGCTTAATAAAACTATTAGAATCGTTTCTTTATATAGATTAGAATTTTAAGCATATTACAGGTCAACTGCGAGTCGAGCATAGCCCATCCCTTTTACACTTACTTGCTTTTGAATGCATGTACAAATGCAAAGCGTTCAGCGCAAACCGAATGCCAGCCATCTGTATACATGCTTACACATATATGTATGTATGTACATACATGCATACATGCATATACATGCATGCATGTATGTATGCATGTGTACGCTACTTATATATCAAGTGTACTATTTTACAAATGCATGTGAGTCTGTGTGTGAGTGTGTGTGTGTGTGTGTGTATGTGTGTGTGTACGCGCGATCCCTACGGTTGTTAATATGCCAGTATTTAAAAATAGCAACTATAAATCTTATTGAGCGTCTCGTTTGCCCAGACCCAACGTTCGTTCACTCTCTCTCTCTCTCTCTCCCTTTCTCATTCGCTCGCTCGCTCGCTCTCTCTGTGAAGCCAACCCCTCTCTCATGCTGTAAATGGCTCCTCCAATTCGTCACACACATATATGTACTTATGTGCATATGTATGTGTGTGTGTATATATATATGTATATATAGAAAACTAATGTTACTTAAGCAAATCCTAAAAATCCAACTACGAGACAAACAAGCCAAAGCAGCGACCCCCACAGATACAGTCACCAGCTACAACAACAACAACAACAGCAATGATGATGATGATGATGTTGATGATGACAACAGCGACAACAACAACAGCAACAACAACAACAACAGCAAGAAGAAGAAGAAGAGCAACTACTACGAAAAACGAAGCGTAAGGCAAATGTTAACGAGTAAAAAAATCTGAAAGAAAATATATTCTAAAAATAACTCTTGTACTCATTTTCTTTCAAAACAGCAAAAAAAAAAAAAGAAATTAAAGAAAAACAACTGGGGGAAAATATAAGAAAATACAGCGAAATATAAGAAGAAGAGCAAGTAGATGATGTTGATGAAAAGGAGAAGAAACAAGAGCAGATACAAAGACAATAGCCATAAAATGCAAAGATATCGATCATCAGAGCATACTGAGAGCTCTATATACCGTTGCATATATGTATATTTATATGTATATACAGGCTATATATACATATCATTTATATATATGTACATATTAACGTACATATGTATATATGTATAAACATTTACTTTTGTATTTGTTTGTGTTTGGTTTTTAACTACGCAACAAAATTGCAAAAATCTCTTTGCCACGAATGAGAAAAATATTTTATACATTACTATAAGTCGATTTTCAATTGTTAGTTTAACCTTTTAGTCTTAATATCTTTTTATTTCGTATCTTCATATTTATGTCAACTTAGTTGTCAAATACTCGTTCAAGCAGTGTGAAGCGAGTATATATGTAGATTTATGCAATATTCGTTCGTTTGTCTGTAGGGCCGTCAATCCGTCCGTCTATCCGTCCGTATATTCGTCCGTATATCCGTCCGTCTATTCGTCCATCTATCCGTCTGTATATCTGTCCGTCTATTCGTCCTTCCTTTCTTCTCTATAATCCGTTCTTTTGTCTGGCATCCAATTCGTCTCTTTGTCTGCCTGTCTGGTCTTCTCTTCTATTCACATTTCCTGTCTGTTCTTCCGTCCGTTCATTCGTCTATCCATCGGTTTGGATCTCGGTCCGTTCTCTTGTTTGTCTGCCTAAATCTGTCTGTCTTTCTGTCTCTCACTCTGCCGCTCCGTTCGCCCGTCTGTTTATTCGTCTAGTTATATTTCCTTCTATCCACACATTTGTCTGTCCTTTTAACTGTCAGTTCCTTCGCCTGTCTTTGTGTCTATTCGTCCTTCCGTCTGTTCGTTCTTCCGTGCGTTCGTCCTTTCTTCTGTTCGTCTTTCCGCGAGCTTGTCTTTCTAACTGTTGGTCCTTCCGTCCGTTTACTTTTTGCTTCAGTTCATTCGTCTTTCTAATCGTAAAAATGCAAAGCATTTCAGCTCTTGTTGAAGATATCGACTTAAATTTTGAATATACGTATACCCGAAAGTAGACTCGTCTATTCAAAATTAAAAAATAAATCATTGACACTACAAGGAATTTTAGAAATAAACCAGCTCTACAGACGGAGCTATCAATGATATAGATAACCCTATTCGAGCCGAATCAAATGATGTACTTATGTACATACATATATATATACATACATATATCTGTTATATTTCAATGCATACTAGTCTGATTTCTCTTTAATCTCTGAAAATGAATGTAAAATATTTCAGATTTTAAAAGCAGTTTCTCTATGCAAGTCAAGAATATAAATATATAATATGAAAACATAATACTATATTCTAATGGTGATCTGTATATATAAATCTAAGTATATTTGTATACATATGTATATGTTAGTCGATGCATGAGGGCGTAGTTGGTTTTTAGTATTTTGTCTTCTATTATTGAGTCAAAGATAACCCCGAATGCTGCTGCCCAATCGTAACTAGACGAGAGACCATCCAAAGTACTTTTCACAACTCGCATTATTTTCGTCTGTCTGTGTGCGTGTTTGTGTGTGTGCGTGTGAGTGTGTATGAAGGGGCATTGAAAGCGATTTGGTTTATTTTTATACCCTGCACTCACTGAGAATCGTTACGATTGGGGTATAGCCCTCTGAGATAGAGAAGTAATGGCTTTCTATAGCTTTTTTACTTACTTTTCCACACTATCTAACTATATCTCTCCCTGTTCTCTCTCTCTCCCTCTTTCTCTGGCTGTTTCTTTGTCTATGCTTCACTTTCCATAGCGATCAGCGTCTATCTCTCTCTCTCTCTCTCTCTCTCTCTCTCTCTGTCATTCTCATTCTCTCTCTTTCTTGTTCTCTTTCTCTCTACTCTACTACTTTTCCTCTCACTCTATCTCTGTTTCTCTACCACTATTTCTCTCTCTTTGTCTCTCTGTCACTCTCCCACTATCTCTCTCTCTCGATCTCTCTCTCTCTCTCTCTTTCTCTCTCTCTCTCTGTTCATCTCTTTCTTCCATTTACTCCTTATCATCATGTTTTCCTATAAGTACAGAGTATCCAGCTAGTCAATCACTCCCCATCGATAGTTTCGTGTTACTTGTTTTCTTTCGTTCGCTTTGAGGCATCCGCCACAAATAAGAATAACGGCATGAAAAACATTTACAGCGCGGCTCCAGCAGCTGTACCAAAAATATCAAGAAACAAAATAAAGAGCGGGAGCGATAGCTCGTAAAGTGAATCACATACGGCTATAGATCCAGATACGTTTACAGCTACAGATACATTTAAGGCTACTGCGAAAGATACAGATGCAGGCACATCTGCCGTTACGGATACATATTGGGATAGAGATAGAGGTACAGATTGAGATACAGATTGAGATACAGATACAGATACAGATACAGATACAGATACAGATACAGATACAGATACAGATACAGATACAGATACAGATACAGATACAGATACAGATACAGATACAGATACAGATACAGATACAGATACAGATACAGATACAGATACAGATACAGATACAGATACAGATACAGATACAGATACAGATACAGATACAGATACAGATACAGATACAGATACAGATACAGATACAGATACAGATACAGATACAGATACAGATACAGATACAGATACAGATACAGATACAGATACAGATACAGATACAGATACAGATACAGATACAGATACAGATACAGATACAGATACAGATACAGATACAGATACAGATACAGATACAGATACAGATACAGATACAGATACAGATACAGATACAGATACAGATACAGATACAGATACAGATACAGATACAGATACAGATACAGATACAGATACAGATACAGATACAGATACAGATACAGATACAGATACAGATACAGATACAGATACAGATACAGATACAGATACAGATACAGATACAGATACAGATACAGATACAGATACAGATACAGATACAGATACAGATACAGATACAGATAGAGATATGTATTGTGTTCGATATATTTATATATATATATATATATATATATATATATATATAATTAAATCACGATTTTGATTTAGAATGGACACAAATCGAAATCGAAATTGAATCGAAAAGGTCAGAGGTCAAGCGCTGTTTGACTTACATAGACGATGGAAAATGTAGAAGAAGAACAAGACAAACAAAAAACAACCGTGCGCATATTCTTAGCATATTTTATAGATCAACCTTTAAACAGCGGCTCAATTCACAGTTAGAAATAGAAATCGAAATCAAAATCGAATGTACCTTAAATTATTCCAGAATAAACCAACTGGGGTTATCAATCGCAAGCAAACCCCAGCGAAGTGAAACAAAAAATAAATTGTAAAAGTATTGTTTTTACATTCTTCATTCATGATTTGCGATTCTTCAATCTTTATAAACAATTCATGCATCGTTCATTAAGCGTTCGTCATTCTTGATTTATAATGGTTTATCCTTTATTCATCATTCATAATAAACTTAACTTAATTAATGATTTTTGAATCTTCATTTACAGTTCTTTTCATCATTGTCTTCCCTTCAGTCATGGCGTTCTTCATTCAATTTTTTAAAATCATCATTCATCAATTGATATCCAATATTCTTAAATTTTAAGGAATTTATGTATAGTTTTCATCCCAACCTTTTTCTATGTTTAACTGGTCTTATCTATTCTCTCTATTTATGTACTCCATATTTCATATCCTTTCACATCCCCAATTGAATATTTAGATGACTAATTCTATAAAGAATTCTAAAAAAAAAATGGCTTAGTAATATTCTAAAAGAATAACCACATAATTAGTCATTATTCACTTTTGATAGTAATCTTTGCTGATTCTTTATGGATTTCTGTTTGACATACTTCCCTCTTTGATCGTTTTAGATGCATTCTATATAGCAATCATTAATCATATAGCTAGACAGATAGATTATATAGATAATATAATAAGTTGAGTTTTAAATGTCTTGTTTAATTAGCTCTTTTCAGTCATAAGTTAGTTAGTATTAAACTAGAACGTGTTGTAGATAGAGTTCTTTCATATTACATTAACAGTTTCTGTTTTTTTTTTTTTTGTTTTGTTTTTTTTTTTTTTTTTTTTTTTTTGATTCAGTGAGAGATCATCAACCGAGTCGCCGCTTCTTTGGGGTGCATATGCACATACAGACACGCATACACTTGTATATATAGAACATATAGTATGTACATATGTACATATATCGAGCATACTTGTATCTATTTATAGTCTACGATTTTTCCCACTCGCTGCTGATGCTGCTGTAGCTGTAGCTGTAGCTGTAGCCGTTGCACAGTAATATGCCCATAGATTCCTTTTGCCTGCAGCAGCATGCACCATGCCCCCAGAGACTGAAACACACACTCTCACACACACACACAAACACACACACACAGTCGCACACACACTCAGATGCGCACAGTTGTTTGCATGCGTGTGTAATTCCTTGGCTCGACTGTTGGATTCGAAATCGAAATCGAAATCAGAATCAGAATCGCCATAGGCCGGGCGCATCAGTTAACTGTCGCTATTCCCGTTGCTCTGCTGCCGTGCTGCTGGCGTTGTCTCTACGTTCGATTCTATAAGTAGACATACATATGTATTTATGTATATTTACACACACACATACACACACTCACACACTTGAGACATTTGAACACATGTGAAAAAGTGAGAGCGCGGCGCCTCTGCCGTTGCCGCTGCCACTGTCGCTACCAACACTGCCATCGCAATCTACTAAGTTAAAGCACAGTCCAACAACAACAAGAGCAAGAAGAAGAAGAAGCAGAACGAGGCACGCAGTTCCGAGGAGCAGCAACAGCAATAGCAGCAATAGCAGCAATAGCAGCAATAGCAGCAGCAGCAGCAGCAGCGACGAGCGCGAGCGTCGTCCGTCTGCCTAACGATCGTAGCAGAACTTGGCACAATGTGTGTTTGTGTCTGTGACTGCCGTTAGTATCGGCAACGGGATCGCGACGAAAAGTTCAGTTTCATTTTCGTTGTCCGTTTGTTTGCTGCTTTGCTTAACGTTTCGTTTAGTTATTTTAGTGTTGGTTAGTACAATTGCAAAGCCCACTAAAACGGACATTTGGCACGGTCGCGCCAATATAAGTATGCAAATGTGTGTGTATGTGTGTGAGTGGGAGTGTGCGTATGATTGTGCATACGTATAATACATACATATGTAGGTAGCTGTAAACGGCAAGCCAATAAGAAAACAAGAAATAAGGCGAGAGAGTGAGCGAGCGAGAGAGAAAGATAGAGAGTGCGCCGAACAGAGAGCACTGGATCACACAATGTATTAAGTAGAGAAAAAGTGCAACAAAGTGCAAGTGCAAGAATTAACCATTGGCCAGTGACTGTGCGTGCGTGAGCGTGCTCGTGCTCGTGCTCGTGATTGTGGCTTCTGCTCGTGCTCATGCTCACAATAATGCGCGAAGGAAACAACGGAAAAAACAAAAACAAATACAAATATGCAAAACAAAAACAAAGCAACAACTAGCGCCGCAGTCAGTTATATTCGCTTTGACGACACACACACACACATGTGCAAATTGTATCAATACACACATGCATGCTTATACATATATACATACATACATACATATGTATGCGTGTATAATTTTGTGCTTTACTTTTATTTTTTGTTTTTGTGTCGCGCTTTTTTCAACTGTAGCCGATGAGCCGCAAACGCGGGGCTAAAAGGTTAACTTCTAAATATTAATAGTCGTCGCCGTCGAAGAAAAAGACAAACAAAATAACAAAAACAAAACAGACCATCCAACAACAAAAATTTTAAATTTTAAAATAAAAACATTGGGAGAAAAGAAACCAAACGTACAAGCAATTCAAGTGTACTTTTTTTTATTTCTGCTGCTTTTGCTAAGTGCTCACACACACACACACACAAATATAGACACACACGCACATATATACATGCATGTTTGCAGCGTGCATTTGCAGTTGTATGCGTTAGCATATGCAATACTTACAGTGTGTACACACCAATTAGAAGTGCGTTATTTTTAAACGGTTTTTCTGCTTTTCTTTTTTTTTTTGGTTTTTTTGTTTTGGTTCCTTTTTCATTTTTTTTTTTTTTCTTGTTTTTGTTTTTGTAATGCTAACGTTGCCAATGAAGAAGAAGACAGCATAACGGATACCAAGTTAGAATAGAGAACATCGCGAGAATCTTCGCGTAACGCTTTCTCAGCACAAAACGCTCGCTGCTGCTGCTGCGGCTGCAGCGTAGCAGCTGACGTCGACGCCGTCGCTTCTGTGAAATAAGCTGCTGACTCAAACAAAATTTTCAAATGGTAAGTAAAGCACCTAGCAGAAGAACAACAATATTGAAAGAGCAAATCTCTTTGGGGAGAGCGAGAGAGGCAGCTCGAGCAAATGCCTCGGCTGTGGCTACCGCTCTTTCTCTGTCTCTCTCTCTCGCTCTCTATCTCTCCCTCTCTCTGCTATGCACGATTGCAATGCAAGAATGCCGAATGCAAACTCCTAGCCAAACTAGCCTGACTGTCTGCCTTCGTCTCTCTCTCTCTCTCTCTCTCTCTCTCGCTCATACACGTATGTATGAACAAGCTATGTATGCAATTACAGTTATGTATAAATGCTTTATTTTAACTGCACCAATGGGGGCGCGCAAAGCAATTGGAGTTGAGGGTGCAGCAGGGGCATTCACGAGCTCAGTACAAATTTTGTTTTATGTCTGATTTCTCGGGGCATCAAGTAACACCTTAAGTTCCCAGAGTGTTTTTTCCCAAAAATATAGTTGATCTCCACTGCATATATGTACATACATATATCTGTATGTACATCTGAAGTTAATTGCAATTCTCTAGGGTATATAAAAGCCAGTCGATCTGCTTTAGTTTTTTTAGGGTGAGCTCTATGGCGGTTATCAGTAGGAAGGTCTTCGTTAGGGTCAAGTTGATTTCTGAGCCATGGATCTTATCAATTCATTTAGTTTACTTTGATGATTCGTATTCAAAATCTGGCAATGATCGTATTTCTTATTCAATTTTCCCGTTTCTAACTGCTGATACCCTGTTGCAATTCAAATGGAGTGTTTTTATGGGGAAATACGCATAGATAGATGCATATATATGTAAGGGTTATACATTTAGATAATGTATTTAATTGTAGAATTTATTTGATCGATTATTATCGTTACCAACAAATCGATATACTATTGAGTAATTACTTTTTAATATACTTTATAAAGAAGTCAAACATTGCAGTTTTTGTTACTCAAAATTGATTGTATTATGTAAAGAGAGGGAGAACGAGAGAAAGAGAGAGAGATGGACAGGCAAAGAGAGAATATAAAGAGAAAGTGAAGAAAACGACTCAATGAGATTAAATAAGAAATGTTTAGTATCTTGTAAAAGACAGAAAGATGGAGATCCAAACATAAAGAGAGAGGGAGATAGAGAAGAGAGCTGAATATATATAGCTGTTATATACCTTTTGCCACCTAATTTAGACTACTTTTTTGTATTCCTTGCTTTCTTTGCATCTCTCTCTCTCTCTCTCTCTCTCTTTCTCTCTCTCTCTATTTCCCTCGCCCTACTTGACTCATCCTGTCTTTTTATATGACTTATAAGAGCTTTAACCTTGGTGATCCCTATTTCCTATTCCCCTCTCTTTTCTTTATATGCACTTTTTCTCTGGCGACAGGGTATTCCTTAGTTGCACAATCACTGCTTTCTTCAGTTTCTGACCTTGCTCTCACTCTCCCACTTTCCTCTTTTCTTCCTCTCTCTTTCTCAAATTCATTGTTGTTTAATTGCTCTCTATATGTCTTTGATATAATATTATCACTTTTTACCCAGTTGTCATCAAGTCTTACTTGATTTAGATTATTGTGCTTATTCTATTTTATAGTTAGTCCCTGTTTACAGAGTCCTAGCCGAACAATAACTTATCTCAAACTCTATGACACACTCTCTCTCTCTCTCTCTCTCTCTCGCTCTCGCTCTCTCTTATCTTTTCCTCTCTTGAAGATCCTATACTTGTCTTGTCTTCCACTTCTTTTCACTAATTTTGAACTAGCCCTCTATTACCTCTCTCTCTCTCGCTCGTTCTTTCTTTTAGACTTCTCTTTTCTCAGACTCTTGTATAGTTTCAAGTAGGGAATTTCTACATCCTCAAAAATTTTGAATTCTCCTCCCTCTCTCTCTCTCTTTGCTCTTCCTCTCTTTGTATTGGATCTCTTTGTCTTGTCTTCCATTTTTTTTCACTAATTTTGAACCATCCCCCTTTTATCTCTCTCCCCCTCTCTCCATTTCTCTCTCTCCCTCGCTCTTTCTTTCTATTAGACTTTTCTCTTCTCTGACTCACTTCTTTGTATAGCTTCAAGTAGGGAATTTCAACATTCTCAATTACTTAGAACCATCCTGCCTCTCTTTCTCTCTCTCTCTCTCTTCTCTTCCACTCTTTGTATAGGATCTCCTTGTCTTCTATCTCTTTCCATTATTTTATCTCTCTCTCGCTCTCTGCCTCTCTCTCTATCTCTGTCATCTCTCACACTCACTCACTCTCTTTCTCTCTCTCTTTCTCTGTTCGCCTTGCAGGAGACAAAGAATCCCCCGCCCACCGTGACGAGCAGCTATCATCATCAGCGTGCGCCGCGCACTCCCGAAAGCTATTTCAATGTGCCCGAGTCGGTGGCTCTGCTGAACATCGTCAAGTCGGAGAGAATTCAGAGCGCGTTCCAATCGAATCGCAAGAATCATGCGAGCGTTTGGGAAATGGTCGCCGAGGTGCTGAACCGGTTCAGCGCACGCAAGCGAACGGCCAAGCAGTGCTGCAATCGGTATGAGAACCTGAAGAAGATCTACACACAGCTGAAGAAGAATCCGGAGCGGCACGTCCGGCGCAACTGGCCGTACATGTTTCTGTTCAAGGAGATCGAGGAGCAGCGCGGCGAGTGCTGGGGCTCCAATGGGAAGCGTCTCGCTCTGATCAGCAAGAATCACAATGAGCTCTCCTACTATCAGCGGCGCAGGCAGGCCGCCGAGCTGGGTGTCCTGCTCACCAAGGACACGCTGACGCCCCATCAGCACAATTTGCTGCAGAGCCTGAGCCACGCCCACTCCACGGACTCGTCGCAGAGTGGGGCGAGTAAAATGGAGCGCGGCTTCATGCCAAATCACTTTGTGGAGACGCAGCTGAGCGAGGGACCCTGCCCGAATGCCCCGCTGCCGGTGGGCGTGGGCCAGGTGGGCGTGCCCAGTGTGTACGATGATAATCCTTTGGCGAACGCCGTCGCAGCAGCTGCAGCAGCCGTTGCCCAACTACAGCAGCAGCAACAACAACAGCAGCAGCAACATCAACAACAACAACAGCAACAACAACAACAACAACAACAGCAGCAGCAGCAGCAACAGCAGCAACCAAATGGGCAGGAGCAGGAGCAACAGTCACAGCTCAGTCTCAGCCACAGCCTCAATCACAGTCTCAATCAGAGTCTCAGCCACAGTCTCAATCACAGTCACAATCACAATCATAATCACAGTCACAGTCACAGTCACAGTCTCAATCACAGTGCCGCATTTAAGGATCACGGACATGGGTTGCACGACGAGCCGCCCGATGCTTCAGATTTTGATAAGGACTGCAATGGAGCACTCAACTTGCATCACAACAGCAGCACCGGCAATGACAATAACATATCCATGAAGTGAG
Source organism: Drosophila hamatofila (assembly GCA_035045345.1). Taxonomy (NCBI): domain Eukaryota; kingdom Metazoa; phylum Arthropoda; class Insecta; order Diptera; family Drosophilidae; genus Drosophila; species Drosophila hamatofila. Next base: position 4,498,702 of record JAWNPA010000041.1, read on the forward strand.
TAGCCTTTCTAGTCGATTCTCAGTTCAATGATTTAGTTGAGCTACTTTTACTTAATGTTTAGTAATTGACGGAGTCTTATGATATCCATTAGATGAGTAGCCTCACTGACTGATGCTCATTCAACTGATTGGTTGATTGATTGACGTACTGCTTGAAGGGCAAGCTGGGGATGGTAGTAAACTGGGGGCTTTCAGTACTAGTTCGCCCTCATAGAGAGGATGACTTCTTCTAATTGATTCTCGTTCCAATTATTGATTGATTGATTGACTTACTGACTACAGAGTTAATTATAGATGCGAGTAAACTGAATTTAATATAGTAGTCCAATTTTTTTTACCATGCATGTAGTGTATTACTTTTCTATTTGATTCGCATCAAGATTGATTGATTCAGTAGTAGTAGTAGTAGTAGTTCTTTTATATGTCATTAAATTAAATTAAATTAAATTGATAATCTCATTAGTTAATCATCAATTGATAAGCCAACTAACTGATTGACTGATTGATAAACTATTTATAGTACAAGTTGTTACGCCTATCTAGCTTTAATTGAAAGGGTGGCTGTTTTGGATGCAAATATCTATAAACAGCTTCCCAATTCAATGATTGACTGATTGAAAGACCAACGGATTGAGTGATTGATGAACTAAATATATACTATTAACGAACTATTGTATAATTGTTATTCTTTACGATGAATTACAATTGTCTGCATGATTCACTGATTGATCAACCGACGAAGTGATTGATCGTAACACTTTACTTTACTTAGCGTTAGAGCAAGCTTTCTTTTAAGTAGTTGCTTTTTTATGACTGACTGATGATTGATAGACCAGATCATATAATGAGTCATCACTGCTTGATTGCTACTGTTGAAATAATGATTATCTTAAATTATATTTACTATTAATTATTAATTAGAACAATTTGAAATGATTGAATGATTGAAGAGCAAAAGAGCAATCACCTTCTATGATATCGAAGTTGTAATGCTCTGCTCTTGATTCCCATTGATTGACTGACGGATTTTTTTAAGCAATCCAATATAGAATATTGAATTTAATTAAGATCTTTACATCAACCAGTCTAATATACTATCCATTTAATCCCTTTATTCACACAGATCCGAGCCCCTCTCCGAAGGTGAATTCAATCCGGATGACATACAGCTAATGCAGACCAACTACAATGGGTAAGACTGAGCCAAATTGATAAATCGACAAATAGAATGTGCTTTTAACTTTCGCTTCGCTCTTTGAACTTTCGCAGCGCTCAGAATTTCTACTCGCCGAGCATGGATCAGAATATCCTGCATCCGGATGTGATTGTGGATACGGATAATCTATCCGATTGCAGCTCGTCGGCATCGATGAAGAGCGGCAAACGGAAGCTGTCTACATCCACGGATGGAGACAGCACCAACTACGAGCTGATCGAGTATCTGAAGCGTCGCGAGAAACGAGACGAGGAGCTGCTCAAGCGCATGGATGCACGCGAGGAGCGCTTGATGAATCTGCTCGAGCGCACAGTCATTGCCATCGAGCAGCTGGTAGCGGGCAAGGCTCAAACGCTCGTTGCCAGCAAAGCTACCGAAACGGAAACAGCAACGAATACGGATTTGGATGCAGTTACTCCGGCTATAGATTTACCCGGAAAGTGTGTGGAAGTAGACGGTTTAATAGATGCCGATGTTGCGACAGAGGAGTCAGAGGCGGAGTCAACGGGAATGGAAGTGGAAGCAGCAACTACAAGTGGAGTAGAAACAAAAGTAGTTGACCTAGAAAAAGGAGTAGAAATAGGAGCAGACGCAGAGATCGCATCGAATCAAACGTAAAACAAAAACAAAAACAAATACCAATTGAATGCAGTGCCAAAGATGAGCCAAATGGTTCGGAATCTAAATGAGATTTTGCAACGTTTACTTAATATATATATATATATATATATATGTATATATATATGTTTATATTTATATATATATGTATATGTATACCCCAAGTGCTTAAACAAAATCATAACAAAAATTGTAAATCTTAAGGAAATGCAAAAACCTTGTCTAAGTTATATAAATATTGGCAATAATTGTGCCAGCACTATTTAATTATTAAACTAGGCTTAAGCTGCAATGAATCCTCTAGTTCTTAGACGCAACCAAATTTTATACAATAATTATATTTTTCTATACAATCGAATCATTCTGCATGTGGTAAAAAATAATCATTATTTTTCAAATTTATTCATTCATGTCATCTATGTATACATATTTACATTTGTATATGCAGTTGATGTAGCTTTTTGTTACTTGGTCTGCGTTCTTAATCCCCTTTATTATTGTAATTTTAATTTTATTTGTTTGCAAGCAAATCTTATTCGATTTAAGTTGGAGCTAAAATGGGGCTCAAATGCATTTGTGCAGTTACATACATATGTATATGAATATGTATGTATATGTGTGTATGTTATGTATACATCGAATTTTTTTTTTTAATTTAGTTAAATACACAAAACCAAAATTTTGAGAGAAAAAAAAATTAGTTTGCTCTTTTTTTAAATTAAGTTTTGTGCAGCCATTTCAAAATGGCTACCATCAACAAGATCAACAACAGTGTTGCCACCTAGTAGGCGCAAGCTTTTAAAAGTTTTTTACAACAGCTGATAAATTGCAAAAAAAAAACAGGTTTTGTTCCTTAAACAATAAAAAAGTTATTAAAGTTAACTTTATTGCTTTCGACAGTTTGGCGCCGTCACTTAATCGAGTCTACAAAAAGTGAATATTTCTACTATCAGGAAGCCCGAATATGCCAATCGATATATGAGCTGCATATGTATCGACAGTGATGCCACCTTGGTAATAAAATATATTTACATACGAGATGTACAATTTACTTTCAAACCGGCATCACAAAGGCGCAAAAAATATTTAAATTCAAGATCTAGTAGACTTTTTTACAACTTATTACGCTTTTTATTTTTGCTTTTCTTGGAAACTTTCCCAGACGGATTTTTCTGTGTCTTTGCAATTTTCTTTGTAATGAGGAATTTGAGACGCTTCTTAACCTCGTCATAATTTTCGTTCTCCAGCTCTGCTGTGCTCGACTTGAAGAACTTGGCACCCTCTGTAAGAGATATAGATATATATTACATAGTTCGCCATATGATTTTGATTCATACCTTTAAGTCTGACATCGTTTTTGGGTATAAAAAAGGTTTCTATAAAGATGTGCGCCTTCTTCTGCTTCTGTTTGCCTGGCTTCTCATTTTCCTTAGCCACCTGTGGCTGCTCCTGCTCCTTGGCCTGCGGCTGCTCCTCATCTTCGCTGTCGGAAGAGTCGTAGCTGAATGGATTCACTTGACCCAGGCCCAGTTTATTGGACTTGTTTACCAATATCTTTTCCTGGCCCAGCTTCTCCAGCTGATCCTGTCGCTGAGCAACTGCTTCCTCATGGCTGCTGCCAAACATTTCCAGCAGGCTGAAGCCTTCACCGCGCGTCTTCAGCGACTCCTTGAGCGTATCTGTGACCACGTAGAAGGCACTCTGTGAGACGGGCGCTGGCCCAGCACGTCCTTCTTCTGCCTGATCCTTTGCGTCCTTCTGCTTCGCCTGTTGTTTGTCCTTGTCCTTGTCCTTGACACGTACCATCTTCTGGTGCTCCTCTTTGGCAGGATCATAGCGCAACATTTTCTTATTTTTGGCCACCTTCGCAGCTGTCGCAGTGGCTGTGTCTATTTTGCGGCCAATCACCTGCTCCAGGATGCCCATCTGCCAATCGCGCTCGTTGTCCTGCGGGTTTTCCGACTGCTCGGGCTCATCTGCCTGCTCCTGATCGTCGTCCTCTTCGCCCACAAAATTGGCTGTTATACGAAATCTGGGATCCAAGCTCTGTTTGCTTTGCATTTCCACCAGACGTTCGCCCTTTTTACCGCTATGTTGAGGCAGTACAAACTCCTCCCCCTCAGGCTCCACGCCATCCTCATCGTCGAACAGATCTCGGCCTTTTGGCTTCTTCTGAGCTTTCTTCGGCTCCAGCTCTTCGTCCTCTTCGGCATCGCTGAACTTGATGCGCTTCGCTGTCGTCCCCTCTGTGGAGGACAGTGCCTGCTGAATGAGCGACTTCTTCTGCTGATGCTGCTGCTTCATTTTATTTAGCGACTCTTTGCGTTTTGAGTCTGCAATTGAAGCTTTGGCATCCAGCTGCTTGTTACTGGGCTTCTTTTGCTGCTCGATGATGTGCAGCGGCTTCACATCATGTTCCTGCTGGATAACAATCTGCAGAGATAGGGCAACAAGTTAAATCAATTTCTATAATATCAGTTATAGTTAGTTAGGCGCGCACTTTGCCATTGTGGATGGAGTGTGCGGCACGCTTCTTGGTTATCAACAGCTCGGGCGCCACTTCGTCATCGTTAATCTCCTCGTGCTCCCCAAAGACGCGACGTTTGTTCTGCGTATTTTGTACCAGCAGGCGGGAACTACTTTGATTTGCTTCACTGTAAGTTGGTTGCTCCTGCTGCTGCTCTTCGTCACGCTCACGCTTCAGACGATCCAAAAAGGATTCCTTGGCCAGCGAGACCTTCAGCTGGCAGCCATGCAAACACTGCCAATTAAGCTCGTTAAGGCCTGCAATTAAAATGGAGTCATTTATTAAATTTTAAATGGAAGCCTTTTGTCCGCTCCTGCGTACAGTATTTGGCATCATCTGTCTGCAGCGTCACAAATGCAATAACTTTTGCAATTGTTTGTCCTGAATCAACAAATTGTTCCTTCGTCTTCAGCTCCACACGCTTCACCCTGCCATAGTCCTGAAACAGGGTACGCAGATCTTTCTCTGTTGTCTTCGCCGGCAAGTCGGCAAGGAAGAAACGCGTGTCGCCCATTTTTATATTTAGATTTTATACAAAAAAAAAGAAAAACACCTATATATTAAAAAATGCAAAAATAAAATAAGCGCACGTGTAGGTAAAACAACACAGCTGTTATTGTTCAGTGCTGTAAAACGATTTTAATTTAGAGCATATCGATTATTGGGCTTTCGACGTCAGCAAGTGCTATTTTGTACGTGTTCTAATTGGAGATGGAGTCGTGCAAAGACATCGAACGTTCTGACTCTATATATCATTTTGCTAATGTATAGGATTTTCACCCTCTTCATATACAACGTATTCATTTTTATTTAAAATCAAATAATTTAAGCCCTAATTTCGGGTTGATGCAAGGCAAAATGGGCTGTTTGTCATTCTCGTCGTGCCGCTAATCGAACTATCGTTATGTTTCGATATGTCTTGATGCTAATACACATCTCCATATACACACACACAGTCAGATTTTATTATTTATTTTTGTTTTCTACTGTGCTAAAATTTTGGAGCGCCAAAGACTTTTTCTAAAAGCAATTTTTACATATATACAACACCAAGATAATGGATAAAACCAGAGCTGGCAGTGCAACAAGTTTGGAGAAATGGGGATTTCCATTGCAAGAGCTCTATCGACTCGCCTTCACCTTCTACAAACGTAAAGGCAGAAATTTGTGTGATGTGTTTTGTAATTTGTTGGCATTTTTATGGCTTACACGCATCTATTGTTTTGCAGAAAACTCTGGCAAGGCCATACATCTGTCTTACGAGGACAATCTCAAGTTGATCGCCTTCAAACAACAGGCCGCCTTGGGACCCTTCAATACAAATCATGCGCCGGCTCTTGGTGTGCTCGACGTGATCGGGCGTGACAGACAGCAGCACTGGCAGCTGTTGGGTGATATCACACGGGAGCAGGCCATGGAGGGTTTCATCGATCTGTTGGACACAATGTGTAGTGCCTTTCGTCCGTACATTGAGGCGGTGCGTCAGAATCGCGATGCTAATCTAAAAGCCGACCTGCGCCGCATGGAACTGGAGAAGGAGGCGCGCGAGAAGCGTGAACGCGAGCAGCAGGAGCTGCTAGAGGAGGGCTACAAGGAGGAATTGCAGCGCCGTCAATTACAGGACGCACTCAACAAGCAAACGTATCAGCAATTTAAGGTAATCATTTAAGTGCCGCAACACACGCTATCGATTTTCTAATACCACGTACGCAATACGTGTCGACAGGGGGGCATAACAGCCTTGGCGGCTGGGCTTGTGACAACGGCTGTTAACTGTTTACATATGTTATACAAATATGTTATTGTAGTATAGTATAGTATTTAGCTAAAGTCAACTATTTATATTCTATGTGGAGTAGCTAGTTCGTGAAACAAAGCAAAGCTTTTTATTGCGAACCAGTGATAACTGCAAACCAATTCAGTGAACTGGTTCAGGCATACTTAATTGAAGGTATTCAAAAGTTTTTAAAAACTTACAAATCTTTGTTTTAGCCATTTCAGTATGTGTGAATTAGTTCAAAAGTGTTAACGGTAGTGTTTGTGAACTAGTTCAAAAGTGATTACTGTAAAGGCTTGTTAAATATTAGTTCATGAAGCAAATAGAAAGACATTAAAGTGTTAGGAATTTGCCAATGAAGCAACCGGCTCAAACGTGTTTAAAAAAATTAATCCGTTAATCAGTTAAGAACTATAAGCTACGAGTTATTCGAACTGTGAGCAATGTAACTAAACTATTAAAAAAAAACTGATTTAATGAACCAGCTAAGAACCTTAAACTTGTCAAGTTTTAATCTACGAATTATTAGAACTATGAACAATGTATGATTAGTGCTGTGAACCAGTCAATTTGCCAACTAGACCCAGTAGAACTAAAAGTAAAATTTATCCGAAAATGAATCAGTTCATATAAACTATCAACTAGCTTTATATTTCGGTTAATATAGACAGTTATATCAAGTTGAATGAACTAGTATTAGTATGCAAGCAATTGTCAAGAAGTGTTAACTGGTTCAACTGTGCGGAACTAGTAGCATATTCGACAAATTTGATTATATAGACTGGATGTATAGCAGACGCCTTTTGTCGGCCTTTCCTTTCCCTCTCAACATGATTTACAGGGTATTTCACAGTCGATAACTGTCGAGCTGCAACATCTTGTAACCGCAGACTGTTGCACCTGTTGTGTACCCATCCTTCTAGACCTTGGCAGACTCGTCAATAATAAATGCTAATTGCCGGCATTGACGGCAACGGCTCGAATGAGGTCAGAGTCAGAGTCACAGTCCCCGTTTCTTTACCATTCACAATTACACAAAATTGGGTCAGGCACAAACAAAAAATTCAAGGATACACATTTCATTAATACACAAACTAAACATTCTTTGTCTTTTGCGGTCTGTTGTCTGTTGTCCGTTTTGCAGCTGTACGCGGAGAAGCAATTTCCTGGCAATCCCGAGCAGCAGGCTGTGCTCATCCATCAGCTGCAGCGGGAGCATTATCATCAATATATGCAGCAACTGCATTTGCAGAACCAAACGCAGTCGAATCTGAGTCAAGAGGAGCAGCAGACACTTGAGATGGACAAGGACAAGGATAAGGACACTTTGTTGCACGACAATTTGCAGGAGCACAGCAGCAGCGGAGGTGGTGGCGGCGTCAGCAACAACAACAATAATAATAACAACAACATCAATAGCAGCAGCGGCGGCAGCAGCAGCACCATCAACAACAGTCCTGGCCATCCAAATCTCGTCCAGGCCATGGACACACTGCAGCTGAACGCATTTGAGTGCCAGCAGCAAGAGCAGCCGGAACAGCTGCAGGAGCAGCAAGTGGGCAACGAGGACTACAATGATTATGTGATGATACGTCCGGCCAAGATTTGGACACGGCCCGATATCGAACAGTTCAAGACTGAAGTTTCTGCCGGCGATGGCGATGGCGTCATTACCATTGGACACGGCGATACAGTTACCGTACGTATATACTTATATATAATTTTATGACACTGACTGATCTCTCTTTGTTTCCTGCTGCAGGTGCGCGTGCCCACAAATATGAATGGCAAATGCATCTTCTGGGAGTTTGCCACCGACAATTACGATATTGGTTTCGGCATATATTTTGAGTGGGCAAAGCCCGTTACCAGCGAGGTGACGGTGCACGTGAGCGACAGCGATGAGGACGAAGATTGTTTGGATGAGGATTATCTGTCGACCACCGAGGATTTGGAGTCGGGTTCTATGTCGCAGGACCGCAATACGCTGGCCGCCCAAGCTGCGGCGATCGCTGCCAAGCCGCCCATTTCCATTATTGTGCCAATATATCGGCGCGAGTGCTACAACGAGGTCTATGTGGGCTCGCATTCGTATCCCGGCGAGGGAGTATACTTGCTGAAATTTGACAATAGCTACAGCATTTGGCGTTCCAAAACGCTTTATTATCGCGTCTATTACGAACGGTAGGGCCAAAACATAGCAAACAAAAAAAAAAAAACAAAAAAGCATAGAAGGAGTCTAGTATTAGCCTACACTTACCAAGTGCATATACATATATATATACATACACATATTTGGGGGTGTATAGTCCAAAATAATAGACATATTTCTAAGAATTTCGAAAATCATATGAGCTGTTAGGAGGAATGTGTGTGACGTGTATTGGGTTTTGTGGTGTTTATGCAAAATGTGCATATGCAGCAATTTAGGAACACATTTCCACTTGCAAGCTGATAAATCATTATTATTTATTATATAGTTTCCAAAATAAATTAATATGTATTTGAAAATGTCAGAATTCTTATTTAAATTAGAGTGAGAAGGAAAGAGAGAGAGAGTGCAACCAATTGGCGGTAGGAATTTTGAAATTCAGCAACGGCCAGCACTGCCAGATGTTCTAGATGTATGCTAGTTGACAACTATTGTGCGATTACTGCTTAACAAACACGGAATGTAAACAAAAAAAATGCAGCCCACACTTTATTTTAATTTTGTTATTTTATGATTAATTTTCATTGTGTCTTTAAGCAAAAGCTTCTATTTTTCAAGGCTGTTGAAAAAACTAGCGCTGCCAGATGTCATCAGCTGTTTATAATTATCAGTTAGTGCTGCCAGATGATTTCATGCACAAGCCCGCACCAACAGCTGTTTATCAAGGCAACGCTGCCAGATGTGCACAATATTTATCATGTGTTGTTGTTGTGGTTAAATTTGAAAGGCCGGTAGATTTGAGTGTTATGTATGCAGCCGCTTTGCAACTGCTTAAATGTCCAGCCGCAGGCATTCGACTGGGCAAACGCTGGGTCAGCTATATGCTGGGCATCGAAACCTCCTGCGATGACACCGGCATAGCCATAGTGGACACAACCGGTCGAGTGCACGCCAATGTGCTTGAGTCCCAGCAGAAGTTTCACACGCGGTAACCAATAATTCACGTTATAAATACAGAAAAAACAATTTATTTAAATATATAAACGAATTTATAGTTACGGTGGCATTATACCGCCACGTGCTCAGGATCTACATAGGGCGCGCATTGCAACTGCCTATGAGCGCTGCTTGGAGCAGGCGCAACTGCAGCCGGAGCAGCTGGCCGGGATTGCGGTGACCACACACCCGGGCCTGCCCTTGAGCTTAATTGTGGGTCTGCGCTTTGCCCGTTATCTGGCCCGCCGTCATCGCAAGCCCATGCTGCCCGTGCATCACATGGAGGCGCATGCCTTGCAGGCGCGCATGGAGCATCCGACTGAAATATGCTATCCATATCTTTGCCTGCTCATTAGCGGTGGCCACAGCCAGCTGGCAATGGTTTATGGACCTGGTCGGCTAACGCTGCTCGGCGAAACACTGGACGATGCGCCCGGCGAGGCATTCGATAAGATAGCACGACGTCTACGGCTCTATGTGCTGCCACAGTACAGACTATGGAATGGCGGACGGGCCATCGAGCATGCTGCTCGAGATGCCGAGAACCCGACTGCATTTGAGTTTCCGTTGCCCTTGGCCCAGCAGCGCAATTGTAATTTCAGCTTTGCGGGCATCAAGAACAATTCCTTCCGTGCCATACGCAAGCAGGAGCGTGAGGAGCGAACACCTCCAGATGGCATCATTAGCAATTATCGGGACTTCTGTGCGGGCCTGCTAAATGCAGTCAGTCGCCATCTGATGCATCGTACGCAACGCGCTCTGGAGTACTGTTTGGAGCGGCAGCTCTTTGGGCCAGCGCCGCCCACACTTGTAATCTCGGGGGGCGTGGCCAACAATGATGCCATCTTCGAGAATTTGAAGCATTTGGCCACCGCCTACAATTGCCGCTGTTATCGACCATCGAAGATCTATTGCTCCGACAATGGAGTCATGATTGCCTGGCATGGCATCGAGCAGTTACGCCAAGATCAGGAGCAGAGCCTGCGACTCGACATTGACCAGATAGACATAGCAGGCAGTGCTGGATTCCATCAGTCGATGATTGCCGATGTGGAGCTGGCGGCCATCAAATGCAAGTGGATCAAAACACTCTAGGGGAGCCCAAGTCTTGGCACGATCTTTAAAAGAGAAATTTATATACTACAACTGTTGTAATATAGAAGTTCTATAGCTGATAAGATTTTGTTAATATGTATATGTATGCAGACAATGTAGACTTTAAGTGAATCAACAAGTTATTGCAGTCATATGATGCGTATATTTGTACGATTCATCTAATGCCCATTGTCGCTGCGATATCTATTTAAGTACTTAACTTTTCATAGTCATAAAGCTAAGAACAAAGAGTTTTCACAGTAAACAATAAAAACAAACAAAGAAAATGTTCAGATTTGCCAGCATATATATTTGTAACAAAGTCCGATCCGATATATAGAATTCTCGGAGTATGTATATATAAATCATATAGCAGTAAAGTAGTTGATAAAGAGTTAAGCAAAACAGCTTACGATAGATCGGCTTTATCATATACAATAACTGTTCGTGATTCTCATACTGCTTGATTCAAAATGTAAGCCTGACCTATGACAACTTTTATAAATAACTGCACAATACGCCTGGATAGCAAGCCTAAGTATAGATTCTGCCCCTACTACATTCGATCTATATATAGAATCTATACTTAATGAACCCATAAAAAGGTTTTCGCTCTGCATCTCTTTCTAACTCATAGTACCCGTAAGGCTATGAAAACCTACACATTTAATATATTAAGAAATTAACTGAATACTTATATAGATATAACTACATATTTATATAAAATAAGACTTACTTATATAGAAATAGATAGATGAATTCATTTATAGATATAGATACATTCTCCTCATATAGATATAGATTCATCGCTATATAGATATGGACACATCCTCATGCATATATAGACTTATTCCTGTGTAGATATATTCTCTTAAAGATATATATATATATATATATATATATATATATATATATATATATATATATACATCTTCATATAGATTAGGTTACAAACTACTAGATATATATCTATATATATATATATAGATATATGCATTTTTTTATAGATATATATATATATCTATATAGATATATATATCTATCTATATTTTTTATAGATATATCCTTATGTAGACATGGAAACATCCTTTTTAAAGATATGAATACATTCCTATATAGCTATAGATATATCCTTTCCTAGATATAGATCTATCTCTTCATACAGATACATTCGTATAGATATAGATACCTCCCTTTATAGATATATCCTTTCATAGATATCCATATATATTTCCATAGAAATCCCTATACATATCTAGATCCCTGAATAGATATAGATATATATTGACATAAATACATTATTCCAAAGATATACATATATTCCCATATAAATATAGATAGATTTCTATAGATATAGATACATCTCTTTATAAAGATACATTCTTATGTACGTCATGGATACGTCCTTTAGAGATATATCCTTCCTATATAGATATACTCAAAGCCTTCCACAGATATATATATATACATTCTTATATAGATATAAACACATCCTTTTATATATATGTAGATACATCTTTATTCAGCTATAGATGCATAATTCCGCAGATATAGTTTCATCTCTATCTAGTTGTCCTTAAAGAGATACATATATGTCGGTACATATATCCATCCTCCAATAGATATATAAGTTTGCACACACAGATCGCCCCCTCCATCGACCCAAAGTGGACTTCATTTCATTTGTTTATACATTATATATATATATATATATTTGATTTGTTTGTTTTTTCTTTCTTGTTTTATTATAGTATCTGAAATCAATAATGTCAAATCTCTAATGTCTAAAAAAAAAATGTAAAAATTGATAATGTATACATATAAAAATATTAAAAAATGCATTAGTTCTTCCATCTTCCATTTGCCAACTTCGTTTCTGCTTTTTCTTCTGCTACATTTTTTGTTGTTTTGTTTTCTTGTTTTTTATGCTGAACTACAATATAATTTTTGTTTTGTTTTTGTTTTTTTTTCTTTCGCTTCTCGTTTCTGTTTGGATTATACTTATATAGAGTTTAGTTGGTTTTTTTTTTTGTATTTTCTTGTGTTTCTAATGTTTTTTTTTTTTTTTAATTTTTGTGTTGTTGTTTGCAACGTTTTACTTATATATTTCAATACTCTTACTTTTTTGTTTTGTTTTGTTTATTACATAATTGCGTTTTACATACATTACGCATAGCTTTTATTATTATTATTATTATAATTTTTGTTGTATTTTTTAGTTATATTTTGTGTACCGTTATTTATTGCATGTGTGTGTGTTTGTAAACAATTGGTAGACATATGCATGTATTGTTTATTTTATATATATAAATATATATATATATGTATATGTATTTATATATATATATATATATATATAAATATTATTTGTTGTCTCTCTCCCTCTCTCTGCTCGCTGATTTTGCTATTGCTGTGAGCAGCTCTTCCTCTTCCTTCACACATCTACATATATATATGTATATATATAGATATATATATATATATATATATACATATATACATATACATATACATATATATATATATATTTATATAGTTATATTTATGCAAAACATGCAAATTTGCACAAGTTTTCAGTTTTGTTTTTGTTTGTTTTATTTTTCATTTTAAATTTTGCTTTTCTGTTTTTCTCTTTTGCTTCACTTAATATAAATTTTTGTTGTTGTTTTTGTTTTATCTTAATATGGAGGGGACAGAGAGAGTTTAGATACGAAATATATATGTGTATATATATATATATATATAATTCTATAATAAAAGTTTTAAGATTTGGCTTGGATAGAGCGCACACTGGTTAAAAAGCAAAATCCAGAGGAAAAACAAAAAATTTAAAAAAGAGACGGGAAAAATTTATATACACACATATATGTATACATACATACATATGCGTAAATATATATATATATATATAGATATATATATATAGTTATATATGGATGGGGGTTTTCTTTGATTCCTTTTGAGAGTGAAGCAGAGAAAACAAAAAGGGAAGCAACCGAAAAGAAAATTTCTTCTTTTTTTAAATTACACACAAACAACGAGTGGAAACAAAAGAAATTAGAGGAACCTGCATTTCCTCCGCTTGGTCGGCTCTGGCGGCTCTAAGGCGGCCAGAATGGCCTCATCGAATACATTCTTCAGACCCTTCTGCGTGAGGGCCGAGCATTCAACATATTTGACCGCCTTCAGCTCCTTGGCCAGTTTCTCGCCCTGCTCGGATGTGATGGGCTTTTGCTTATTCTTGGCCAGTTTCTCCAATGTGCTCGTCTCGTCGCGCAAATCGATTTGTGTGCCAACCAGCAGGAACGGCGTCTTTTGGCAATGGTGCGTTATCTCGGGCACCCACTGTAGCAGAGAACAAAGGTATACTTTAGTAATGCAGTTCGCTTTCTCTCTCTCTCTCTCTCTCTCTCTCTATCTGTTTGCTTACCTTCTCTTTGACATTCTCAAAGGAACTGGGACTGACCACCGAGAAGCAGACAAGAAATACGTCCGTTTGTGGATATGACAGTGGACGCAATCGATCGTAATCCTCCTGACCGGCGGTATCAAAGAGTCCCAGCGTATACGGCTCACCGCCAATCATAACGGTAACCGCATAATTGTCAAATACAGTTGGCACATACTCTGATGGAAATTTGTTGGTTGTGTAAGATATTAGCAGACAGGTCTTGCCCACAGCGCCATCGCCGACGACCACGCACTTGATGGTTTGCATACCGTACGAGTTATATATTATGTGATTTCTGCAAATTCAAGAAAAATATATATATTAATGTTAAATCGAAGCAAACAGTTAAACATTCCATATGCAAAGGCGGCAAGCCAAGGATCAGTTCAAGTTCAATTCTCGACAGTCAAGTCTGGCTAAGACTGATGCCAGATCAATTGGCAAACTTCACTTTCTTCACTGTTGGCCAAAGAGTCAAGTGATTCATACAGTTAAGTCTGTCAAAGTGCAACGATTGCTTCCTTCACAGACTTCACTGTGTGTGTGTAAATATGTATATATGTACATAATATGTGTGTGTGTGTTTATGTCTGTGTGTGTGTGTATGTGTGCTTTCTCATATGCCTTAATTACTTTCGCAAAGAGGCGCGTGGGCGTGGAAATAAGGGAAGGCCCTTGCCCGGCCAAGTGATTGTCAAGTTCTTCAGCCGCAGGGTGGTTAGATATCAGAATGAATGAGGGTAGATGAGAGGGGGTGCATTGGACTCATTTGGGAGTGCGCATTATTATTATCAACACACACACACACATAATTTATATATGCAAAAAAATACTTCATATCAGCGTCAAGACGCATATTGCCATTTACTTGTAATTTTATTTATTTTTTGCTTAACTATTGTCTTATCTATGCGTGTGAGTTGTGTTTGTGGAACTTTGTACACAGCGAACACACATACACCCACATATACCCTACTACTCACATACACCAACACTCATATACACACACACACACTCATACGACAGCCGGTCGGTATCGTCGTCGCAGTCGCCGTCGCCGTCACCGCCGGCTTCCTTTTTAATGGAGCATAAAGCGGAGAGCCGCAGGCAAAGGCGATGACTCAAGCTGTGCATGTGTGCGTGCAGAATAAAAGAAAAATATAAAGAGAAAAAACAACACCAGCCACTCACACAAACACATGCACATACACAAAGTGCCTAGATAAGCACACAGGCAGTTCTAATATGAAATATGCAGTGGCCCCTGCCATAACCAAATTACACATACACGCACATACACACACATTGACAGCTTACATGCATGCATATGTATTTAAGTGCGCGCGTGTGTGCCTTAAACGTAGTTTTGCTGCAGCCAATATGCTAATTTATTTTGACACAAATGCACTTGTGTATAAATATATATACACATACAGACACGCACATACATGCATATGCGCATATTGTTTTGCATCGCCCACACACACACACACGTACGGGGAGTTTATAATTATTAGAAAGCCAGGCAAAACGAAATGCACAAATTATGTTCACATTTCGAAAATTTGCCAGCAGCAAGAATAAAATTGAGCCAATCGTTTGCAGCAACTCATACACACACAGACACACACGCACACTAACGTAGAGAGCAGAAACAAGCAGCTAAAGCAGTCATCGTTAACATTTTTCGTCACTTTTCACTCGACAGAATTTTCTCTTTCTTGGCGCACCAGATGTATTGGGTTTTATTTTTTTGTTCAGTTAATAAATGCATGCCTTTGCGTTGGCTTGCGCAATTTTACTTACAACTGATTTGAATTGAAAACGGCAGATAAATTTGTATAGTTTTTGCTAGTTTTTTGGGTTGGGTTGGGCGTCGATTCGTATAGAAAACTACTATTTTTCTTTTGTGTGTTCGTTCTCTGCAGCAATAGTAATCTGTATGCGTGCGAATGACGAAGCACAGGGTTGCCACTGCGACAATCGCTATCGTAATTTTGACGTTTACAAATGGCAGCACTATGACACAATGTTGCCACTCCGATTAATTGCAGCTCTCTCATCTGTCATCTAGAATAAGAATAAGAGAGGAGGACGAGCGACAACAAAGATTTAATCGCCAGGCACTGACAAAAAGAATTTCAACGGACTGGAATGACATAAAAATGGCTGGATTCTTAAAAACCAGGTATGAAATAAATTAGACAATAGTTAAATAAATAAACCAATCGAGTAATGTCAATTGCGACTTAATGCAGTCATGCGCATGCATAAATTGAGAAACGTACATATGCATGAACACCATTACAGTGACCTGCAGCTTATTTGATTCATGGCCAAATTTTATTTCATCTATAATTCAGATATATATATGTATATATCTGAATTATAGATGAAATATATATATATAAGTATAGAACGAAATATATATTATATATTTAATTTCTATATACATATAAATATAACTAACCTAATTACAGAAAACGTAGTCGTGAAGATGATCTAACTTGCGAATCGACCCCTCTTTCCAAGCGTATCAATAATCTGCATTTAAACTACGACGATGGGAATAGCAGCAGCAGCAGCAACTGCAGTATACCAAATCTAATCAATGATAATAATAATTATATATTACCAACTATCCAAAACGGAGGAGTCAGTCCTGCTGAAGTGGTCGGTGGTGGCATATATAATTATAATCCCGAGCTGAATGCTGATCAAAATCCATATTATTATGAGAAGAACAAAATGTTATATGACTTGCACGTTGAACGTGTCAAGCGCCACAATCACTAAGATTTTATAAAACATAAATGGATCCAACTTAATGCTCTAAAAGAAACAAAAAATAATAATAATAATAAATGTGCATGCAACACGCTTTACTCAAGGTGATATAAAAGAAAACCAAGAAATCAATTCAAGTCTCATATAAACATAATAATAGATAACACCATACACAAAAATGAACAAGGAATAATCAAATCGCTTGCCTTATCCATTCGTTAACAGAATAAATAGCAATATGATAGCTGATAGTGCCAATAATTCAAGGAAATAAACTCAGATGGATTACTTAGCCGATCTTCTATCTTTAACGGTTCATTTACAAGAACATTTAAAAATGAAAAAAAGAAAAACAGTTTAAATAATGTAAACATTCAAATTTCTGCGAATTGAGACAAAATGTGTTCGAAATATATACATATGTATAAATATGTATGTATGTAGAATTAAAAGTAGGCTTTAGCTAACGATAACAGCTGTTAAATACAAATCTCTACAAACAAAACAAAAAAGTCGTAATATATAGCTAGTGATTTTGAAATATCTACGTACACATAAACACTATAAGACTTTTCAAATTATTCTCTGCACACAAAAACATGTGTAAAATCTGTTAACTATGTTTAATAGACGATACAATTGCTCTAGAATTGTGTGCTGGAGTCTTTTACTTCAATATAATACACTTAAGTTAATGATAAACAAGCCATGTATGAAGCAGCAATAATGTTAATAAAGTATTATAGGAATTTTCTAAAAAAAAAAAAAAAAAAACTTACGTATTTGTTTGTTGAATTTGCATCATTTTGTATGCCAGCGCACCACTGTGACTTCACATATCTAACGTTACTGCTGGCTGTGTCAATTGAGGCAATGCAATAAACGTTCGCCCGCTCTCCGGTCAGCAAATGAACGCTCTCTCGCTCGCTGTCGCTCACTCTCTCATTCACATCGATACACATTCACGTCCGACACACACACACACAAACAAACGATCGCACACATGCATGCAGCCACACTCATTCTTTGTTGTTGCTATTTATACGCTCGCAATTTATTTTTGACAACGTAAAAATGTTGTAATATATTGTTAAAAATTTAGTTATAACATATTAAATTAAGTGCCTTCACAGTGCCAGTCCAGTATTTATACAAAATAAATCAAATATACATAAATGCAATATGTGCGAATGCGAACGAAGTGGAAAATGTTTGACAAGTGCAACAAGTAAACACAATAGCCTCACATAATAGCCAATTATAAATATATATATACACATATTTATATATATATATATATATATATGTATATATGTATGTATGTACATATACATACATACATATGTATGGGCACATAGTTAATAGCTGAACAATACATCACAATCGATATTGCAATCGGAATCACAATCGCCATCGCCATAGAGGATGAGCCCATTCGGTTCGAAGAAGAACCGTTCATTGCCGGTGCGCGTGAGCACCTTCGATTCGGAGCTGGAGTTCGAATTGGAGACGCGCGCCACCGGCCAAGAGTTATTCGATCTAGTTTGTCGTACGATTGGATTGCGTGAATCATGGTATTTTGGACTGCAGTACGTCGATACACGCAATAATGTTTCCTGGCTCAAAATGGACAAAAAGGTCAAAGATCAGCGCGTCGAACTGCATGCAAACAATAGCATTTACGTCTTCAGTTTCTATGCGAAATTCTTTCCGGAGAACGTCAGCGAAGAGCTGATACAGGAGATAACGCAGCATTTGTTCTTCTTGCAAGTGAAACAGAGCATTCTATCGATGGACATCTATTGCCGGCCGGAGGCATCCGTTCTGCTTGCCTCGTATGCGGTTCATGTCCAATATGGGCCCTACGACTATGAGACCTACAAGGATGGCATGCTAGCGGGCGGTGAATTGCTACCCAAGGGCGTCACCGATCAGTATCAAATGACGCCCGAAATGTGGGAGGAGCGCATCAAGACCTGGTGAGTAGCGAAAAATACATATGTATATCCCGTAAACCTTTTATAGCTAATAGTTTCGAATTCAATTTCTAGGTACATGGATCATGAGCCTATGACACGTGATGAAGTGGAAATGGAGTATCTAAAAATTGCGCAAGATCTGGACATGTATGGTGTTAACTACTTTCCTATTACGGTGTGTAACCTAACCACAAATAGAGTTCGAAAAACTATCTAACCTTACACGTTACTTAACCCAAATTTGCTAAATTCGATTTCGAAAACAAAACCTACATCCGACTTAAGCTAAGTTAGTTTAATGTAATTTCGAATTCGATATCGAATCTAATCTTACACTTAATCTAACGTAACATTATGTACTTTTACGTAACAAACTTCCTTATCTTAATCTTATCCGAATCTAACCTAAATGTAGTCTGTTTAGAAACGAGCATAACCACACATTGAAACGATCGTAACCTTAACTTGAACTCGAAATCGAGTTCGAAAATGTAAATAATAATCTAATCTAAACCATACTTAATCTCATATTTATATTAATTTTATACTCTTTTATCTCTTGATTATAGAATAAGAACAAAACCAAATTGTGGCTGGGCGTTACGGCCGTGGGTCTGAACATCTATGATGAAAGCGACAAGCTAACCCCAAAGACAACGTTCCAATGGAACGAGATACGACACGTTAGTTTCGATGACAAGAAATTCACGATACGTTTAGTGGATGCCAAAGTGTCGAACTTTATATTTTACTCGCAGGACTTGCACATTAACAAAATGGTGAGTAAATAACACTAACTGCATGAACTAGTTCCCCAAATTTTAAATTATGATTTAATATATAGAAAATTAGCTCACTTAAAGTGAAGTAAATTACATATGTAAATAATTGGTTTTTTTTTTCAAGAACTAGCAACTTAGGTAGAGAAAAGAAGTGAACTAGTTCCATAAGCTTAGATTATGATTTATCAAGAGCATATTAGTTATTTAATTATTTTAGCTTCATTGAATTTGGTGTCTTATGTTATGTTAAGTTAACTAACTAGCAGCATAACTTGAAATGAATCAAACTACGATAGCTATTTGTGACGTAGTGAAAGTTAGAAGAGTGAACTAGTTCCGCAAACCAAAATAAGGGGTTATCAAACAGCATATACTTACTTTACCCAAATTGAGTGTTATTTCTTATGAATTGAAGATAGACAATGTGAACTGGTTGCAAAGAACAAAGTAACCAGTTCCATGCAACATAACACTCAAAATACTTATTTATGTCTCATCCATTCGCAGATACTTGACCTGTGCAAGGGCAATCACGATCTCTATATGAGACGCCGCAAGCCGGACACCATGGAGATCCAACAGATGAAAGCTCAGGCGAAGGAGGAGAAACAGCGACGCCAAATCGAACGGAAGAAGTTCATAAGGGAGAAGCAGCTGCGCGAGAAGGCGGAACACGAACGCTACGAGCTGGAGAAGCGGCTTGAGCATCTGCAGGACGAGATGCGCATGGCTAGCGATGCGCTGGTAAGCTGATCGAACCTATATCTAATATGTATTATCATATATCATATTATTGCCTTTGCAGCGTCGCTCCGAGGAGACCAAGGAGCTGTACTTTGAGAAGAGTCGCGTGAACGAGGAGCAAATGCAGCTAACGGAATGCAAGGCGAATCACTTTAAGACAGAAATGGATCGTTTGCGTGAGCGTCAAATGAAGGTGGAGCGAGAGAAGCACGATTTGGAGAAGAAGATCAGGGATGCCGATTTCTATATGCTCCAGCTGACTGTGGAGAATGACAAACGCGAGGCCGAAACAGAGAAGCTGAAGAAGGAGCTGATCTGTGCCAAAATGGCCGAAAGAGAAGCCACCGCACGTCTGCTGAACTTCCTCAACAGTGGGCGCAAATCGTCAACGGACAGTCTGCTGACGGCATCGACGGTCTCCCAGGCCAATGTCAATAATCCGTCAAGCATTGCGGCAATTAGCACACCATCGCTGACCACGAGCAGCTCCACAAATGATCTGGAAACAGCCGGGGGAGCGGAGCTAACCAACTCTGCCTCCCACTACATTGTGATGGGCGATAATTCGAGCGGCATTTCCGATGACTTTGAGCCCAAGAAATTTATTTTAACCGACAATGAAATGGAACAGATCGCCAATGAGATGGAGCGCAGCCACTTGGAATACCTGCGCAAGTCCAAGAAACAGGTGCAAAATCAATTGCAAACGCTGCGCAGCGAGATCGCACCACATAAGATCGAACAGAATCAAAGTAATCTGGATATACTCAGCGAGGCGCAGATCAAGGCGGGCGAGAATAAATATTCAACGCTTAAGAAACTCAAATCCGGCTCGACCAAGGCGCGTGTCGCCTTCTTCGAGGAACTTTAATACACTGCGCAAAAGGAGAGAACAGAAACTATCTAATCAAGACTCGTACAGCATCAACTTTTAAGCAATATTCTAATTGTTTTTTGTGTGTCAATTTTGTAAAAATTCAGTTGTATGTTGTGTGTGTGTGTGTATGTGTGTGTATAATTATTTATCTCAGTGTATATCATGTCAAGCACTGTTTTATTGTATCTATGTATTTGTCTCAGTATACCTTGTATAGACAAACAATTTGTTTCAATGTATGTCGTCTTATTTGCCACTCAATTCAACTTACTGTATTGTTTTTGTTTCAGTGTATACTTATCATAAGTCGTCTCACTGTATATACGTAGCTATTTATTTCAGTGTATACCATGTTTATTCAATTCTCTGTTTGTAATTTGCGATTTGTCTCCAGTGTATTTTGTATATATTTATATATTCGATGAGTTTCGATTTTCCTGTACGTGTTTGTCACTGTATGCGTTTTCTCTCAGTGTATCTATGTAATACCATGTCAATAGCTATAAGCCCGTAATGCTGGCACTATGCTAAGATTTGTTGCCGATATCAATAAAATCAAATCAATTAAATCAGGGCCTATAATTAAATCAATAAAAGACTAAGTTTTACTTCAATATTTTTAATGGAATGGAAATTTTTGGAAATGGACTAATTTTAAGATTTCCAGGCAGAGTCCAATTGGAGTCTACATGATGTGTTATGCAAGATACTATCAATCGATATTTATCGATTTTAATATTTTAACCCTTTAGGTTATGCCATAGAAGATAATGATTTTTCGATTAAACTTATATAATGCCAGGTGCTGAAAATCAATATGAATATTTATCGATTCTACTAAATTCTTGATTTGTTTATCGTATACAAAAACTATCATGAGCAATAGATAAAAGTTTTCGGCTTTTGAGATAATGATCGAAATTTATTTTTCAATTTTTCCATATCTAAATCGATAAATATCGACAACTTTTTTGATTTGAGCGATTAACGGTTAATTAGGTCAAACCGATTTATATAGATCATATAGACAAGCAGACGCATTTAAAACTGTTCCCGTCATACACCTAACCGTACAAAATCCTATCCCTAGTACTATTATATATATATATAATAGACATATAAAAATATGTGTATGAATAAATATATATGTTTATTTGTATATAATATAATGTATATTTACATATATATGTGTATTTATTCATATTTTGCATATTCGCTTTAACCTATAAAAATTGTAAAAATTATTTCCTTCCTTCTCTAATCTATTTTCTTGTATAGCTGTTGTTTCTGTATTGCTATGCTCCTCACACCCCTCGCTTGTTTAATGAATTGCCATTGGGCACATTTTTAACGTATTTTGCTTTCCCCTACAAAAGTCCTAAGGACTTTCTGGAAGTGTGGCAGCGCTGTTAAAGTAAATTGCACATCTTTTGGCAGTATTCCTTAGAGCTCAATTGATTGAATATAAATAAAATTTAATTTTAAGTCTCAGCTCCGATTTATCCTGATGCTGCAAAAAAGTGTAGTTGGAGCTACAGTCATTTATTTTAGCAGAAAGTTTGTATAAAAAAAAGCCCCGTTCACCGAGCTTCATGCTTTCATTTATCGAACCAGATCCAAAGAGCGCATTGCACTGAAGTAACAGGAACAAAGCCACCTATCAACTAAAACTTTGGGCAGTTGACTGTTTGAATTTTTGAAAAACATTTGACCATTTACATTTATTTTATTTTACTCTTTTAGGTTTTCACAAAGAAACACGTAAACGTAGTTTTCCTAACGAATAAGTTTTTTTTTTATGGTTTTTTCTTTTTTCATTTTTTTTTTTATTTTATTGTTTTTATTTGTTTTTAACTTATGTAGCGGCGTGTCCTTTGTCAACTTTTGCACACATATATTATATTATATATGTTAAATTGCGTATATATTTTTAATGTTAAATTTGGAACACGCACCTTTAAGCTTCCCTTGGAAAAAAATAGATATAGTTTATATATAGCTCCCCCCTCGCTACCATCGACCCGCAAATTATGACATAAAAGAAATTTATTTTTTTTGTTTTGTTTTTGGTACTAAGGAATTTCAAATATTTACGTCTTTTTGTATTTTTGTTTTTGTAACACCGTGGAATATTTGATACTGATACATATAAATATATATATATATATATATATATATATATATGTCTTGCTTTTTATAGAAAATATACATCAACAAATAAAAGTTTGTTAAAATTATTAAAAAAAATTTTATATATATATTTATATATATATAATTGTTGACTATATATTAAACAATTTGAATTAGAAACTTGTTTGTAGCTTCTGCTTTCCTTGCCCCACCATTGAAATCCTATATATTCACACATATATATGTATATATAATTGTTATTAACAATATCGCTGCTCTGCCCCAGACTTTGGCTTGTTCTTATTATTTTGTTTTTTTTTCATTATAATTATTACATATACATATATATATATATTTTTTTTTATGAATTTTTTTTTTGTAAGCATTGTTCTTTTGTGTTTTTTTTTTTTGTAGTATGTTTATGTTTTTTCTCTTTTTTTATCCTGTGTTTTGTGGAAATTTTGAAGCAAAATTATGTGTGTCTGTGTGTGTGTGTGTATTTAATTTATAGGCTTCCAGGCGTAAATCTTCTTCTTCATCTGCATCTCAATTGCTTACGCTAGATGTGTGTGTGTGTGTGTGTTGTGTATGTGTGTTGTCCGTGTGTGCGTGCGTGTGGTGTGTATTGTGTGTGTGTTTGTTATATATTTATATATATATTTTACATATATATAAATGGGTGTGTGTGTGTGTGTATGTGTGTGTGTGTCAAGGTTTATCAGCAAACACAACAGCCCCGCTGTTAGCCTCTTTCTGTAGGGGGCGTGGCATCCGATTTTGTTTCCCCGTCCAACAATTTGCGATTTAGCAATTACTATTCTATATGCACACACACACACACACCCATGGCGACACAGACACAAGCACACACACACATATATATATATATATATTTATATAAATATATATATATATATATATATTTATATATATATACGTATACAAATATATAGATATAGATATATAGAGACGATATTGGCGTGTACAGAAGGCATTCGCCTTAACAATGTTAACTCAGGGACAACTGATTCAGCGACAGCAAACGCTCCACGGCTGCATTGATATCCCCAAACGTGGCAATAAGAGCTGTTGAGAGAGAAAGAGAGAGAGATCGGATGAGAATATATAGAAGAAATATGGATATATAGATGTGAATATACATATATATATATATAGTTAGTTATCTGTATGACAATTGAAGCAGAGAATTGGCTAACCCTTCTAACTATATATCTTATATATATATATATATATAATATAGATCAGTCTGCAAACGTTGCTATATTTAGAGATCGATCAATGTTTAGGTAACTAACCTAAGTTGTATAATATATACTATAATATAATATATTGGGTATATGTTATACTATAGATAGATTCCCTGACTAATGCGTTTATATAAGTTTAGATTATACTATAGTCCTCTATAAAGCATTCACGCTACTTCCTCTTGTATAAATAGATTCTCTGACTAGTTCGTTTATAAAGTTAAGATTAGATTATAATGCACTCAATGTTTTTGAAGATTATTCATAGAGCAACTAGATATATATAGATAGATATACTAGCCCGATCCATTTACAAAGTATAGTATCTTATAGTAAGATATATATATATATACAGACTTATCAGTTATATATATATATATTTGGAAAAGTTAGGCTTTCAGGCTAAAGATCTACTAGTTAGAATTAGATTAACTTTACTGCAAAAATTTATAGGTTATATACCTCATTTATCGATTTAGTTATATAGATAAGTGTATATGGTTATAGCAACTGCGCTTGACGGAAATAGTTAGGTTTGGTTGAGAGATTATCGACTAACGAGTTTAATTATATAGTATATATAGGTATAATATATATGTCTATACAACTGTAACTTTTCCTGCCCAAATTTATATGAATACATAACAGAGATTATATATTTTATATCACTGTATATCAATTGATATAAACTGTATGAACACATCTATATATACCATAAGATGGATATATAATTACATATATACTGCCTGCCTTTGAAATGTAAGACTGTCTTCAACTAATCTACCGACTATCAACTATACAAAGATCATCTTAGATATATCTAGATATGCATCTATATATATATATATGCACACAACTAGCTATATATTTAATTAACTTGTCAGCCTACCCTGCAAATTGGCATCGCGATTGACAAAGCCCATGGAATCGAGCTGCTCCAATTGGGATTGGTAGCGCACCTCCGGTGGCTGCGTGCTGTCCGCATTGTTGGACATGCCATTGAGCATGCGCGTCATGAAATCGTTAAAGAGCT
The DNA here is from genome assembly GCA_035045345.1 of Drosophila hamatofila. Classification (NCBI taxonomy): domain Eukaryota; kingdom Metazoa; phylum Arthropoda; class Insecta; order Diptera; family Drosophilidae; genus Drosophila; species Drosophila hamatofila. Next base: position 4,524,134 of record JAWNPA010000041.1, read on the forward strand.
GGGCATTGGGTCCGCCGCCGGGTGCCAATGGTGGATTCGTGGCATTCGCCAGTGGGGCACTAACATTGTTCGGCGTTGTTGTATTGTTAATGCTGCTGGCATTATTTGTTGAATTCGTGGTTGTGGTGGTGCCATCGCCGCTAGCCGGATCAGTGGGATTGATGCCCGGTGGAGGCGGCGGTATGCCCAGTGTGCCAACTAGATTCGGGGCAGCGCTACGCAACTGTTCCATGCCCTGTTGGATCTGTAGGATGGCATTGATTGCCTCCGGATTGGTTAGCATATTCATCACATCCGGATTCTGCATCTGTGCCATAAACTGTGGCATCATCTGTCGCACCTGATCCTGCAGCTGTGGATTGTTCGCCAATAGAGGACTGGTGCTAAGCAAACGTGATGCCATATCTGGATCCTGTGACATCGATTCCATCATCGAACGTGTATAGGGGGCGTTCAATAGATTTTGCATCAACGATGGATTATCGGCCATCTGCTGGAGCAGGCTACGCATTGCCGGTGTATTGAGTACATTATTTGGCGGCTGATCTCCGCCACGTTGATTGTTTGGGCCCGTATTATTGCTTTGGGAGTTCGAGTTGGTGCCGCTTCGATTGCCACTGCCGGTGCCCCATGGATTTGGCAACGGATTGCGATTCTCTGTGCCCTGCTGTGGATTAACACCGGCCGCACCACCACCACCGCCCTCGACTAGGCCGGCAAAGGGATTACGGCCAAAGGATTCGGTCGCCGCATTCATCATCGGCTCCTGTATATCACGATAGATGCGCTGCAATGCGCTATAGCCACCTGGAACCGATTCCAAATTCGACATAGCACGATCATGCGAACGCATCAGCTCCTGCAGCATTGACGGATTGCGCGCCAACTCCATGGTCTGACGCAACAGATCGGGATTGTTAAGCATATGCGAAATTTCTGGATTACGCTGCATTAGATCCTGCATTTGAGGATTCGATGTGATCAGCTGACGCATCGTCTCCGGATTGTTCATCATTTGCTGCACCAGCGGATTATCCATCAATGAACGCAACATATCCCCATTGTTTAACAATTCATTCTGCATGCGCGCCTGCAAATCCATAAAGGTATTCGAACCGGCTCCCAGTGCCTCCATACCAGCTAAGCCACCAAAATGATTCAGGCCAAATGGTGTTTGACGTACATCGGCCGGTGCACGTGCCGGCGCTTCATTGGTACGTGTGGGTGCTTTGATAACGAGATGTACTGTTAAATTGTCCTTGATGTTATGCATCTTAAGGGTGTCGGTGTCCTTCATGATTTTACCAGCAAAGATTAGCACCAATTGCTCGGGTTCGGCCTCAAATTTTTGTGCCACCAAAATTTTGAACTAATCGAAAGAAAGAATATAAAATCAACACAAATAAAAACAATTCCATTTCAATTGCAAAATGTAAAGAAAAACAACGAGCAATGTTGCCCCATCATCATAAATATTTACACTTACACACACACATGCATATACAGTATTTGCACTTTGCCATCCTTTCTAGAAAAAAATGCACTGTACCTTCAATTATACGCACGCACGCACACACGCACACAAATACACACACACACATACGTGGTGCACAGAAGAAGACAAGTGTGCCCACCCCTCCGGACAGTGCTTAGCCGCAATAATTATGTTTTATTAGATGGCCCCTGCCCCGGTCACTGACTATATCTATTCACTTCGGACTGCAATACTCACATCTTTTATTCCAGAATCTTCATCGACTTCAACAGTTTTCTTGTCCTTTGGCGTTTTAACTACCACGTTGATGCGCTTACTACCGCCTTCGGCCATTTTGATATTGTTTTTTTTTCAGCGCTAGTTTTATGCGTTTTGTTAATATAGTGCTATGTTTTCACAATGTTTTTTTTGCAGTTTTTTTTATTTTCTATTTTTTTTTTTTTTTTTTGTGATCGCCTATTGAAATTTATACGTGCTTTCGAACTAAATTATTTTCCATTAGATGAAAAGTAATTCGTCACTTTCTCACATACGACACACACACACACATATATATATGTCACATAGAGAGTGGTGAGTGTGACCAACGGCGAGCAATCAATAATGCATAAAAACAAATACGGTCACTGTGGTCACACAGCACACTACGATTTTTAATTGAGTGGCGCAGTTAAAGAATATATTCAATTTCAAACTCAAATCCCTTAAATCGTTATTGTAACATTTTGATATGTAATATATTACAACAAAAAATATTTATTTTTATTATATATGTGATAAATTGCAAATTAAATGATCATATATTTTAATTTATATCAAGACATAATTTAAAACTTATTTCTGTGTATAAAATGTATTTTTTGTCGTTAAAATGCCAGTGTGACTGTGATGCCGGCCGGTCACACTGGTTGAAACTCCAAGCAAACGACAAGCAAAAGGCAACGCATAAGGCAAAGCAAACGGTTGAGTAGTGAGATCGTGTGCATGTGTTATTAAAACGCAACAATAAACAACGAAAAAAACAAAATACGTTGATTAAAGTTATTCAAAAATAAAAACTAAACATTCGTTACAAAACTAATTATTGCCTTGGGCATTGAAACGCAAGAGCTGTATTTGGTACAAGCATACGAATCAAAATGCCATAAAAATCAGTTCTTGGAATTTTTGGGTAACATATATAAAACGGTTTTCTGAGAATTACCAATACCAGTGCCAACAAGTGCCTCGCAGCCGTGTCCCAGGTATTTTCTTGTCTATCGAATAGCAAAGGTGTGTACTTACTTCAAATAAATGATTGTGTTTTGTGTGTGTGCAAGTGTGGCCCTATTTAAATAAATGAATATATATCTAAATTTATAATAATAATGCATATAAATTTTGGTATATAATTGCAGATGCAAATCAATGATTGTAAAGAAACGAAAATGCAACAAATAACATTTGCGCTCGCTGTTATCTTAGCCTGCTGCATTGTGGGCCTAAATGGACAGCCTCCGTCACCCGGCTGGGTGGTGCCGGAGAAGGCGGAGGTGCCCGTGGGCAGCGATCTGAATATCACCTGCACCATCAATCAGGCCTTCTTCGATTCGTCGAAAACGAATGAGACCTGCAAGGTGAACGATTTGTATTTCAAGGCGAATATCAATGATGTTGTGCGTTACTTCAATGGCAGCGATCTGCAAATCATCAACGAGACCACCATAATGATGTCCTTTAAGAATATGTCCGATCAGGAGGGTGAATATTTGTGCATGTGCAAAGAGATGGGCATGTTCTCATCGAAGGTGGATGTCGGCACCAAGCCGTTGCCGGTGCAAGATTTCAATTGCACCAGCTACGATTGGGACTATATGTTTTGCAATTTCACCGAGCCACGGAATAGCATTAATACCAAATACAATATCAGCTTTACAACCGACAAGAATACAAATTATCGCTACTATGTCGATTGCAACTTCGATGCGGCGCCTTTGGTCAATTGCAACATAACCAGCGAACAGTATAAGAAGTTTTCGCAAATCTATTTCTTTCGCTTGGATATTGCCAACACGTTGGGCAATGCCAGCCAGGATATTGAGGTGAATAATGTGGAGCGCATGGTCCTGGCGCGTCCTGGCCAAAACTTGAAGCTGCTCAATCGCACAAAGGACTCGATCTGCCTATCGTGGGAGATGCCGCGACGCAGTAATTTCGTTGGCGGCGTCCTCTGGCGTGTCTTTGTCACACCCGAAAACTTTCCCACCCTGGTGCGTCCGATGTGGCGCAATAACTCATCGGCGGCCAAGGATACACTCTGTCTGACTGAACTGCCATATCCCGGCTACAATTATCTACTGGAGCTGCGCGTGCGCAATAATAAAACCAAATCCCGTTGGAGTCCGCCGCTCAACTATGAATTCCGCACCGCTGCCGAGAGACCGGCTCGGCCGCCGCGCATGACCAACGGCAGCTTCTATGTCTACTCGTCGGAGTCGTCGCTCACCCTCTACTGGGAGCAGCTGGAAGAGCATGAGATGAATGGTGATAACTTTACCTATGTTATCAGCGAGTTTCGATGCAATGATACCGTCAGGTGAGTAAAAGATTCCAAGATCGTTTACACGATGAACTTTAAAGTTAAGCTTGACTTAGTGTATTCGTATGCCGATCATCGATATGTATCGTTCGTATTAGTATTAGTATTAGTGTGCTGTCGAAAAAACATGTTTACACGCTTAAATGAAATCATGATAAACTTGTTAATGTCTTTCATTATCATATGCTCATATAAAAAAAAATACTATTAGGGCTGAACTGTAGCAGAAATTGAAGTTTACACGATAAGCCGAGGCTGATAAATGTTTTAGATTGGCGTTTGAAAAGTATGTTTACACGATAAGCCGAAAACATTAAATATTTATACTTGATAAGGTATCCAATTAAACAAACTCTATATTAAACAGGCTGTTCTCGAAAGCGAGACTTGCTTAGATTGAAAATAGCGTTTATACGATACTTTTCTCTTGCCTAGGTTCACACTTTAAACATGAAATGTCATTTAGCATTATTATTAAATCTAAATGCGTTAATTAGAGTTACACGAGGTAAAGAATTCATGATGGGCTTGTAAATATATGATAAGCTTTCTCCATTTCAAATGAAAGTACAAAGTTTACACGATGAACCCACAAGAATGCGCAATTAATCCCATAAATCGATTTGTTTTACGTTTTTGTGATTCGGTAGTAAATATTTTCATATAATAATTCCAGGTATTGAATGAATTTTCATGAATAATAAATGCGATAAGATAATAAGTATTTGTGGATTTGATCATAATTAGCCAATACATACATACATATATAGGGCACAACCACACACATCCATGCATCAATGTGTGGTTTTATTGAACACAAACATAAATACTTTTAATAATATGGTCATGAATTGTGATTTTGTTGTTGTTTTCTCGCAAATTACTATTCAAATGATATGTTTATTTTCAATTAAGAACTCCATACATAAATACGTATATTCGTATTTGCGACTATAAAAATGATTAACGCGAAATGCTCGTTTTTCGAGCGTTTCCTATTTCTAGAGAATCGTTTATTTCTATTTCTAACTAATTGATAATTAATCACAATTAGATGCTTCGTGTAAACTTGTATTTCTTCCGAATTTCTACTTTTCTCTCCGAATTCAGCATCTATTCAAAAGTGCAAAATACAAGTCTGTCAACGCTTTGTTTCTTGACCCCATTGTAACTATTACAAAGTTCGAATTTAATTTAAATTTCTTTTTGTTTTTGTGTGAATCTGACGAGTTTTTGAATGTTTATTTGCAATTACTGCGCACAGCGTTGCCACCTTGTCTGAATTTTGTGCTAATTATTTTTGATTTGTTAGTAAACATTTTTTATACCCTGTAAATATTACAAAAATTTGTATCAGTTGAGTATGTGGAAATTGTCTAAGTATATGTAACGGATCTTATACTTCTATATTAACTTATACGAATATACCTACTTACATATACTCTTATACTGATAGCTACATATATTAATACGTATACAAATATCTCTATATCTTACTAATAATTATAATAATTTTTATACTGATACTTATATAGTAATGACAATTTTATACTTATATTAATACTTACAACGATAATTATATAGTGATACAAACTCGCAGACTTATACTGATACATATTTAGTTATTCATACTCGTATAACTATACTAAAACTGATACAAACACCTATAATGATACTTATGCTTATTATTTGTACATCTTATACTCATGCTTATACAAACACTATGTATACTTGTATTTTATGACTTATAAAGATACTTATACAGACACTTATACCAGCATCTCCAGAAAAAGAGCTTTACTTAAAACTAAGACACTTGTTGCTTAGCTATAAATCTTAATTTTAGAAAAATTTTTATAATTGCTCGTTCCAATTAGCGACAACTATACATATACATCTGTATATAGTATATATACATATCTATATATATGTTTATATGTATGTGTCTTCATACATATTCCGATTCTCAAATTGCAGCAAAGCGTTGTTATTTAAGTCGAATTAGAACTAAATACATTAATGTAATACATACATACATACACGCATACATATAGCCCCTCCCGCCCCCCACCCACCCACACACACACACATACATACATATACCTATATATGTATGTATGTATAAGATACGAATACATCTGGTCGCATGCCTGATGCGGAACTGCACTGAAACATTGAGAAATTTCCATTAATTTTCATCTAGCTAAAGCATTCACATGCTATACCCTAATAATGTGGCATAGCTTTACAGTTATGAAATATGTAACATATATGTATGTATATAGAAAAGCTAGCGAAGAATCCGAATTTTACTCATAGAGATTCTGATTCTGTTTGGGAATATATGTAAATATATATACATATATATATATATATATATATTATATTGTTGATTTATTGAGTTATCTAAAACGAGCGAGATTGTTCCACTAGTAACTATATATATATATATATATATATATATATATATATATATATATATATATATATATATATATATCCTATGGTATATCTTCAGTTCAAATTAGATATTCAGCGGGTTAAAAAAAAAAAGCTAACTAATTATCCGACAGTTATTCAATAGGTATAATTTTGTATTCTTATAGTTAAGCTCTTTTATATACATATCACATCATATCATATATTCAGCTAGGGTATCTAGCCGTCGACTTGCCTTCCACTTGTTGTTCTTCCACTTGCTCGTTTTTACATTATTAAAGCACATTTCTTATTAAACGGCATATACCCATTGCAGGAACGTAATGAATGCTCAGCCAAACATACAAAAAATTCAAAGAATTTTTAAAAATAAACAATTTTCAAGAAATTTTCAACACGCTACGTAGCGCTCTCTCTCTCTCTCTCTCTCTCTCTATATATATATATATATATATATATATATATACAAATGTATGTATGTATAGATGTCCGTATATGTATGTATGTATAGCATATGTCGCTTTGTCCGTACGTCTGCCTGTCTGTCTGTCTGTCTCGTTAATATTCGAAAAATTGTTTCGTTATCTCAATTACTTAGAACAGAAGTTGCATTCAAAAAGATTTTCGCGTGAAGAGCTTTGCATTGATATCGAAATCTTAAGGAAAAGAAAGATATAGAAAATAATTAGTTGGGGAATTTCGCAATTAATGCTTTGAGCTAAACGAAATAAACAAGCAGCGATAAATGTATACTCGTTCAGGCAGTAAAAAGGAGTATATCAGATTTTTGTACTATCCCGTCTAGAGACTTGAACTTTGAAATACATACATATGTATATGTATATGTATACCGATTAGTAGATCGATTAGATCTTATAAAGTATTGAGATTTTGTTGTTTTGTTTATATACCCGCTTTGAGAAAGGCAAATCAATAAAATACTAAAAAAATACTAAATATCTAGTAAAATACGTTATTAAAGTTGCAGACTTGAAATTTGAAATGGACATAATAGAGCCATAAAATCATAAGATTTTTATTCTACTTTTCCAATCCTAAAATTGAAAGCAAATTTAACTCAGCAGAATTTTTTTTTTTTAAGTTTGTATTTTTTATACCCGAGCGATTATTTGTAGATAAACGTAATGAATACAGAGATTTAATAATTTTTGAAGTCTCGACTAGGGTGCTCTTATAAATTACTGAATTATTACCTTTATCTTTACCTTTACCTTTACCTTTCTTTACCTTACTTTCCATCTCTTTCTCATTGACAGCGATGCCTCCAAAATTAAAGTGGATACGAATTCGGCGACGATTGACAATTGGAAACGGGATGCACATTACGAGATCTACGTACGGAGCAGCAACATTGTGGGCACATCTGTGGAGGCGAGTCGCCTCTACATACCTAGCATCAGCAGTGAGGATAGGCGGCTACGTATGCCTTTGAAGATACAGGGTGTCTATCATTCGAGCAATTCCAGTTACACGCTGGGCTGGAAGCCGCCGAAGAACACCTCGGAATTGATCGACTATACGGTCTTCTGGTGCAACGCAAAGCCTGCTCTCTTGTCCAAATGCAATGGCTCCATTCACTTCGAGCATGTCTCTCCGGATCGCTTGGAGTACAGCACGGCAAGTGGACAATCGCCTTCGCTGAATATGGCCGTGTCGGCTAACTTTGTGGGCCGTAATACGGGCATGCATTGGGTGACCTGTACGGGCGATGGCAACGATGATCTGGCCAAAATGGATCCAGCCATTGGTGAATTGACGGACACATCCATAACCGTTAAATGGGGTACCGAAGGTGTCTGTGCGGCGATCTTAAGTGGCTACAATCTGACCTATTGCAAGCGATCGGACGGCATGCCGGATAACTGTACGACTATGGAGCTGCCCAAAGATGCAACATCGCATAAAATTGTGAATCTAGAGCCCTATACCTTCTACACGGTCAAGATGTCCATGTATTCGCCAAAGCGTGCCAGCAAGTACAGCGATGAGCTCTTCCAGCGTACAGCCCAGGGTGCACCCACTCCGCCGCGCCAGCTAATGTATTTGAATGTGACCAACTCGAGTGTGCTGCTCGCGTGGAAGCAACCAATCAAGGCGAATGGCATGCTGGTCGAATATCGGTTCAGCATCACCCATGACAATATTACCAATTACGTTGATGTGCCCACCCTCACCGCCGAGCTGGTCAACAATGAGAAACACTATGTATTAAACAATTTGACTGCGTATACGGAATATGAGATTAGTTTGCGCGCCAAAACCATACACTACTCGGAGCCAAGCAACAAGATACGATTTCGGACAGCGGTCGGATGTAAGTGTTTGAAAATTTGAAATTTTTGAACGGCCATTGAAATTGCCAGTTATTTTAGAGATGAGCTTAATTGCAGTTTATTGTTCATTTGACAAACTTTTGAGCTAAATCGATAATTTTAGTTGTCATTTGAACAATTTAACGAATCGATATATCGTGTTGATGAGTCGTTCATGATATTCAGCGAGCCTAATGAACGGCTCGCATTTGTCAGGAATAGCTCAACAGAACGATTCGTTCACTATCGATAAAAATGATTTATCGTTCACTGATCACTGAAATGTTCATTGGCTCGTAAATTCGTCAAGTGAAGAGGTTTAATTAATATTATATGATAGTTTGCAATATTTACTTTAAAAAAATATGTAATCAAAACTAATTATTTACTATTTGCAGTGCCCTCGCCGCCGTATAAGCTACACGTGGAGAATTCACCGTGGAGCACGGTGCTGGAGTGGGTGGCGCCGCAGCATCCGGCTGGACGATTGGAGTTCTATGAAGTGGTCATAATTGAGAGGAATGCCAATAATACAATAATTGGCCAACCATTCAGTTATGTGAGCGCACGTCCAAATCTCACCTGTGTGATGAAAACGCCGCTTTGTACGCCACTGCACCGTTTCCATTACAAGGTGCGAGCTGTGAATGCGGAGCTATTGGATCCGACGCTATTAACCCATACGGATAATACGTTAATCCGTCGGTCAATGCAAAGCCAAAAATGCGATGCTCAACCCCCACTGACGGATAGCGAATGGAGCGACATACTAAACTATCTCAATTCGAGTCGCTATCGTTTGTACAAGTCCGCATGGACCACCCATGAGGTCAGCTGCTCGCCGGGTCAGAACAATTTCAAGGTGTTCGTTACATCCGTGGAGGTGGCTACCTCCATCATCTTTCTGTGTGCATTTGCTTACATGGCCTATCGCAAGCTATTGAAGATGTCGGACATCGACCTGGTGCTCCCACCGGGCATTGATGAGACCCTCAAGAAACCCATCGATATTGGGTCCAATGGTGGCGGCACTGGTGGCAATGCCGGCGGTGTTGGCGGTATCGGCATCATTGCAACACGAATCGATCTGCCGCATTATTCGCAGCACGATTTGCCGCAAGATTTTAGCAGCGGCAACGAGAGTTCCAAGCTGCTTTTAACCAACAGCTCGAGCGGCGGAATGCTCGAGCAACGGGATGCGTATGAGGAGCGTACATTGACAACGTTGCCACCGTCCAGCTACATGTCGATGAGCCAAGGACTGCTGCTCGACGACGATAGCCAAATGGGTGCCACGGAGCTGCAGTCAAGCAGCCAAACGAATCCAAACTCAAATCCAAATCCAAATCCAAATGCTGGTGGCTACATAAAGCCCACACAAATGAAGAACTGGTCAACGCCGAGCAACGGCAGCATGGCCAACACATTGCCCAGCACTGCCAATGGACAGTTGAGCATGCCCTTAAGTGGCTATGTACCTGTTCAGGTGCTGCAGTCGCGACCAACAACTGCGCCCGCTACAGCAGCTGCCGCAGCAGCAGCAGCAGCTGCAGCCTCAGCGGCAACACAAGCGCCGATGCACTTGCTCAACACGAGCAACTATGTGCAGGCGGCTGATCTACACAAGCTGAAGCCGCTGGCTCCCATGAGTGGAGTGACTGGAACAGCTATGCCGACAACGCCAGCTGCCACGCCGCTAATGATGCCCAACGGCTTTGGCTATACGGCCATGGAGCAACTGCAGCGGAATGGCTTGATCAAGCCAACGGCTGCTGCGGCAGCTGCGGCAACGGGACAGCATTCACAGCAAACGCCGCAAAGATTGCAGCCAAATATTGGTGGATATGTGACTCCGCAGGATCTGAATGCATTGGCGCACAATCGTCATATGCTCTAAAGATAGAGAGGATCACATACAGAGAGAGAACGAAAGAGAGAGAGAGAGAGAGAGCAACCCACACACACCCACGCACTTAGAGAGAGATAGAGATAGAGAGAGATTTTTGTGGATTAGCTGCATATGAAACATGCAGCCAGCTAGCAGCTACTATTGCCTTCCGTTAACACACGCACACCTGGAAAGAGAGAGAGAGAGAAAGAGGTAGAGGGACCGATTGAGAGGGAAAACAACACTCATCATATTAATTTTACACTTAGAGATCAGTTCATTTAGCACGTATGCACAAGCCATTCATGCACACATACACACACTCACACACACCCATACACACATTCACGCACACACTTAGCCCGGCCACTTGTATTTAATAAACTATCTGTATACTCTTCCCCTTTTTATATCCTGTCAAATTGCAACTTTTACGTTTCAATTGCACATCGAACATTGTACTTTTAAAACTTTCGCTTTTTTTTTATTTATTTTTTTTTTACATTTATAATTAAACAAGTTTTTAATTTTCGTTTTGTCATCTGTTCGTTGCTAGTTTTTTCTTTGAGGTTTTAATAATTAATAACGATCTAGTATTGTTTATGAGCTATCTCATATATAAATCTATATATATATATAATTAACTTTACATGACTACCTACTATATATACGGAAATGCATACATATATATATATATATATATGTATACGAATTGGCAAAGGCCAATGCCCCAACTTAATTTAAGATTTTAAATGATATATATATACATGCTATATATAATATATATTATCTACTTTAAAAGGAAAATGTAAAGAAAACTAAACATAAACTGGCATTTTTATTCTTTTTGTCGACTTGTCTTCCACTAGAAATTAATCACAAACAAAAAATAGATGAACTTTTGTGTTTTTATCCTTAATCCATACAATGTTTATAATTTCAATCGATTTAATTAACTAGAATATAATATAAATATATCAGATTTTAGACAGCTCTTCTTTTTGTTAAACTATTCAAAATTATCAATTTAGGTTATATAGGGTTTACTTGAAACCCCTATATATATATATGGTTCATATTCTTGTTTCTAGTTCGAGCGTTATCGTGCCAGCTGTGCATTGATCATCCATGTACCTGTCAATCAGGCCGCCAGTCAATCACATTGATTGACAGCGTCTTTTATCAGGGATTTATTTACTGAAGAATTCTGCGTAATTTGATTAATCGATGTCATATCAACGTTTTCTCTGGAATTGCAATATTTTCGTAAACAGTTTTGTTGTTTTGTTTTTAATTGAGAGTATTTTAAATAATTCCCATGAGGGTTTTTTTTTTAATCTGTGGAAATTTTCATTGAAATTTGTAATATATATGAAGATAAGAATTCTTTTAAGAAACGCACTTATGTTTATATACATATATGAGCTTTATTAAATATAATACTGATTCCCTTTAGATCGGTTTAAGAGAACAATCGCTGAACTGAATGTTAAAAGAGAGAGAGAGAGAGAGAGAGAGAGAGAGAAAGAATGAATGAAAGAGTGAAAATGAAAGTGAGAGAGGAGAGTATTTTCTATATGAATATAGTATATTAGTTTTGTTATATGTATAGTCACTGCATTACTGATATCAACGTAAAATACCCTGATTCCGGATATGGTGGTTTTATGGAATGGTAAGTAACAGCCAAAAGGAGGAGTGGCGCATTGATTAGATCAGTAAAAGCTTATAGCTTTTGTTGTTGTTAACTCATGTTATCACGACAATAATGGATAGCTTAGTTCGATTTCGTAAAGTTTTCAAATTCCTGGGATAGATACAAAAATTTTGGTTATTTGTGAAGATTTGATAGTTAGAAGAAGTAGATCGATTGTAGTGTCAGCTCTTCAGAGGATTGAGGATATCTTTTAGTCGCTCACTCCCGACTCACTCTACACTCTTCCTCGTTTTTAACTTAAGCATATTGCAAGTGGGCGTATATTTTTACTGATTACAGACAATCAAAAACAGAACTCAAGAGCGCACTGTTTTCACATATTAAAATTTATGGTTCCATCGAACCCATTAAATATCAAAGAAAAATGTAAACCATTTATATTAGAAATTAAAAAAGAGTTAAAATATAAAAATTATAGTGCAAACAGAAGCGAAATTCGAGCCTACAGCTATTGGCATTTGAAAATATGTCGCTAAGATCCTTAAGCATGTTTCAGATGATATTTAAATATAATATCTAGTTGATATTCCAAAAAACAAAGAGCCAACAAAATATTTTTAACCACCAAAAATTTTCCAGTTTTTAGGAGTTGAGCGTAACGTAACTGTCAAATTTGGATGCCTACTTACATTTATTTTTCCATATGTCAAGCCAGTAAAGAAACGTATAAATAATTTTTGCGTCCTCGATAGAGGAGATTATAAGAGAACCAACTACTTATTCATGTCTTCAGCTTTTAGCTTATCAATGACGACGGCATACAGTGGGCGATAACGAAATTACTTACTCAAAAAATAAAAACCATTTTGCAAAAATAGTTATTTTTATATTATTTAGACCCTTCAAGAAACAACAACTAGCTAACTAATAGGGTAATAGAGAGGTAGATGGTTTAAAGTACAATTAAACAATACAACATATATATATATATATATTTTTATTAAATGTCACATGCCTTCACTTTGTGAAAAACAAAGAAACGGGATCGGAAAAGAATAAACCAACTCTTTTTTTCAACAATCTAGGATCGCTGTAAACACGTTGGAGAAGTGCAACGAAATTATTTTGTGTTTGTGAGCTTAGGGCTGGTTATATCGAACTATCGATATATATGCTATCGATTTGCTAAATAGGAGGGAAATCAAATTTTCGTTAAATTTCGTTACGCTAGATCTGCGAAATCGCCCACTGTGCGGCCGTTGTTTTAAGAGCGATTTAACAGCATTCAAAATTCTTTCAGCGAATACAGCTCAGGCAATTAAAACTGATTACGAGCCCCGCTTGGAGAGTAGTTTGAAAGCTGCGTCCATGGAGAGAGGTGCTTCTAGTAATCAGCACCAGGCCGAGCATTGATTCAAATTCACAATACAACAACAATTGCAAATAAGCATAAATATAAATAATATTACACACACACACACACACACACACATACATATACATATGTGTTGTTATCGAAATCTCAAAATGGGGCGCATTGTTTTAGTCAGCCTATTCGTTGCCAGCTATTGGTATACCCAGTGCCTGGCCGATGACGATCCACTGGAGCAGTTCCATATTGAGCCATCCAGGGGTAGTTTGCGCGAGGGCGATGCCTACAACGTGACCTGCTGGGCGGACACTCTGGCTGCCTTGAATAAGCTGTGCGGAGCTGGTGGAGTCCAGCGCTTGTATATGCAGGCGGACCGATCCAATCTGTCGGTGAGCATACTCAATAACAGGACGATTTACCATGAGGTCCGTTCGGCGAGGCCGAAGCACACGCGATCCTTTGGCTACGAGTGCCTATGCAATGGCACATCGATACTCTCCTCGTTCTTTCCGGTGGGCGTGCGACTCCAGATCAAGGACTTTAGTTGCCGGTTCGAGGATGCCGGGTTTCCGGCGCCATTCACCTGCAGCTTCAGCAAACCGCCGATGAGTGATTCGGTGGATGCCAAGGCCAATTATACGCTACAGCTTGGCGATCAGAGTGTCGCCTGCCAGCCGGCTGACCAAGCACTCCGGATGCAGTGCATCGGCAGGCTGAACAATTTCCATAAAGCTTTCAATTTCACATTAAGCCTGCACGATCATTTGGGTGAGCATTTCCAGCGATTCCAGCTGAGGCGCGAGCAGATGATTGTGCTGGAGCAGCCAGGAGCCAACTTCAAAGTGACGAGCAAAAACAGCTCATCGATCTGCTTGGAGTGGAGCGCCAAGCGATCCACCAATCACATCGGCTACACCATCGAATGGTCGAAGCAGCTGCTGAACGACAACAACAACAACAACAACAATAACGGCGTCATTTGGTCAAAAGTGGAGCAGGTGACGAATAGGGAACGGGTCTGCCTCTACCGACTACCGCATCCATATCACAATTATACCATTGACCTGAAGCGTCGCTACGCCTATGCGCTCGCCCATTGGAGCCAGAGCTTTGTCTACAGCTTCCATACGCATCCAGAGCTGCCGGCCCGGCCACCCAACGTCTGGCCGAGCGGCTATCACATCGATCCCAAGCGGCCGAACGAGCTGCACATCTACTGGCAACAGCTGCCCCAAGTGGAGCACAATGGGCCACGTTTCACCTACAACGTGACGATACAAAAGGCCAGCGGTTCGAATCAAATCATGTGAGTCCGCTTTTCAATTGCCTTCGCTTGAATTAACGCAAGCTTTATCGCTAGTAGCTCCAGCACTGTGCGAACTTTATCATCACTTTACTTGCTTATTGATTGATTTCACAGAATCTAAGTTACTCGCTCTGGCAGATCTTCAGACTATTTAGAGTCATCAATCATCATTGAATTCTATTTAATTTTTATCATTCTGTTGTAGTTTTCATTCATTCATTCAATCAGTGGGTCAGCCAACAAATCTTTTAATAAGTCAATCAGTCAATCAGTCAGCTCAAATCATTCAACCCATTCAATCAGCCAATCAATGAGTAAAGCAGTCAGTCGCTCAGTCAATCAGTCAGTCAGTCGTTAAATCAGTCAGTTCATTATTCAATCAGTCAGTTACTCAATCAATCATTCTTTTAAACAATCAAGTAGTCAATCATTCAATCAGTAAGTCAGCCAATCTTTCGATTAGTCAGTCCCTCAATCAGTTAGTTAGCCAGTTAGTTAATCAGTGAGTCACTCATTCAACCCGTCAATCAGTCAATCACCTAATCAATCAATTGGTCACTCAATCACTCAGTCAGTCAGTCATGAAATCACAATAAGTTAATTAATCAGTTAGTCGTTTGATTAGTCAGTCAATCATTCAATCAGTCAGTCCATCATTCAGTCAGTCAGTTTTTCAATCAGTTAGTCAGTCAATCAGTCTGTCAGTCATTTATTCGATCAGTCAACCAGTCAATAAATCAGTCAATCACTTAATCAATCAATCTGTCAATCACAAAGTTAGTCAATCAGTCAGTAAGTCATTCAGGGAAGTCACCCAGTCAATCATTCAATCTGTCAGACGGTCAATCAGTCAGTAAATGTGTCAATCAGTCCATCAAACAATCAAGCAATCATACAATCAGTCAATCAATCAATGGATGAGCTTTAAGTGACTAAGAATCGTGACTAGTGTCATAAGTGCGTGCTATCAACTTATTTGTGTATTGTAATCTCGAAAACATGGCATATTTATGTTTATATTTCGCAGAACTTTGAGTTCGTCATTCAGAAATGGCATCAACATCCAAATTCAATTGCGGAAATTGCATTTCAATATACGGTAAACGGGTTTAAAGCCCGATTGGAAAATACCCTGTAAATCTTATATTGAACAGCTGATATGATAATAATATCATGTGTATGTGTACATGTATATGTGATCGGGATACTCTACCAGTGACTTATCGATTAATCGACTTATCGATTTAATTACCTATTCATTGAAGTAGAAATTAATCGATTGAAAATGAATGTGCCGAATTATCAATAATTCAATTTATTCGACTTCTGAATGTATCTATTTTCAGATTGATCGGTTTTATCCAATTATCGAGCTGCCGATCAACCAATTACTTGACGAGTCTGTTAATTAATTAATTTAGCTATCAACTAATCAATTTATAATTCGAAAGCTGGTCACGATATCATCTACTTATAAAAAATACGACTTGTCGATTTATCACCTATTCCATCAATTTGTTGACTTATCGATGCTTGAAGTAATCGATTTACTAACGTATTAAATTATTGATTTGTAAATGATCCAATATATCAGCGTATCATAATTGTAATCAATGTTTTGACCTATCGATATTAATCGATGATTTGATATATATATGTATGTCGATTTATCGCTAATTCGAATTATGTTTTTTTAACGGCTCTTATATTCGATTGTAATAAAAATATCGATAAATTTACTTATGAATTGATCGAATTATATACAATTATATATTAATCATCAATTGAATATATTTTGCCACAATCGATTCAATCGTTTGTGGATATATATACATATATACTCATATATCACTCAATGTATCTATTAAGTTATCGATTTTTCAACTTATCGATCTGTATGAAGATAAACAACTTATGTATTTTTCCTTCTTCTGCCATATTTTGCTTGCAGGGCTGCCAGAGTGGTCATCGAGTCGAATAGAGCCGTAATCAGCGATCTAAAATTGGACAGCGATAGCTTTACGATAATTGTCCGTAGTCAGAATTCGTTGGGCAGCTCGGTAAACAGCAGTCGGATACGAATACCTCGGCTGCTCGTGCCGATGCGGGCGCGACGAGTGCCCAAGAACTTGGCCATCGGCCGGAGGGAGGGGGAGCAGGAGCTCACCTGGCATCCGCCAGAGGAACAGAAGCTGCTGATCAGCTACACCGTCTATTGGTGCATCTGTAACACAACGGATCGCAGCCACTGCAATGGGAGCGTGGCCATTGGGTCCGCTGAGGTGGATCGCTGCAGTCAGTGCCACTACAAGCCGCCGCCTGGCATGCTGATCGATGCCCACAACTGGGCCGTCTCGGCCAATTATGATGGAGGCGATGCGGTGGGCAGCGGCGGCATCCGCTGGCTGGAATGGTATCATGGGCCACTAGTGACGCCGGTCGTCAGAACTGACCCCATGCAGAGTATCCAGGGCATCATGGCACTCATCATACTCGGCGTCTTCATATATTTCTCTGTGCGAAAGGTGCGCTATATGTCCAACATTAAAGTGGATCTGCCCGAGGGTCTGCAGAGTGTGCCGCCGTCAATAACGACAATAGTGGAGCAGGAGCTACCACTTTTAACCACAGATCTGCAGCAACAGCAGAAGCAGCAGCAGCAGCAGCAGCAGCAGGAGGAGGAGGAGGAGGAGGAGTACGAGCTGCAGGAACAGCAAACGAATTTGGATTGCAGCATTCTTTATCCACCGGTGCTCTATGGAAATTTTCGACCTCCAGACACATTGATGCCCCCTCAGCCCCTGGATTATGTCAGTATGTTAAGTTCATCCACTCCATCTAGCCCATCTCCAGCAGCTGCTGATCTCTCCAAACCCACGGGCTACATTTGCATGCAACGCGCTCAGCCAGCCCAAGTCACAGGCTATGTGAGCATACCGTAATGCATCTGGATAGCATCTCCATCTCTCTCTCTCTCTCTATCTCACTCTATATACATATGTGCATACATATATAGATGTATTTATGTATAGAGTGGGGGCGATCCATATTCCATCAGTTCATTTCGCATTCTTTTAAGTCAGTTAAGCAGAGAGATAAAGACAACTGCCGATTCGTACACAAATATCGATATACAATGCATGTGTGCTATCGATAATTGTGTACGATGCTGTGTATATACCATGTATATATGTAAATACTATATAATATATAAATATAAGTCTTTTATTATACTGAAATATATTGAAAATGGAAATTCAGGGTATAATGTTTTTGTGAAAACGTATGTAACAGGCAGAAGGAGGCGTGGCAGACCCCAGAAAGTATATATATTCTTGTCTCGTGCTAGAGACTTGACTTTTACATGTATACTCGTGTATACCATACGCAGTACGAGTTTATCATATTTTTTCGATAACTCATCCCATTTCTTTTTTATCGATAATAATTGAAAATCTGACTTTGTTTTTTAAGCCTAATTTAAATACTGCTAGACCTAGAGATTTCAGATTTACTGTGTAGATTTATGTAATGAATACAAAGATTTCACAATTTACAGATTTTGAATACCACGCCCCCTTCGCCCCAAATTTGAAAAAAACGTATATCAAGTACTAGAGACTTGTGCTTTAGCATATACACACCTTTGAATGTTATTATCACGTTCTAAAAGTTTGATGGAGAGAGTTCCACTACAAAAAGATTGAAAGTGAAGAAAGTGTGTGTGTGTGTTTTCGTATGTGTGCATGAAAGAAGTGTAGAATGATTGGAATATCAGTACTTGGCAGGGTTCAGGGTATCTCCTAGTCGAGCAGTCTTGACTAGAGCCCTATTACTTGTTGAATATTAAAATGTATACCTAAAAATCAACAACTGAAGTGTGCTGAATTATTGAAAGATTTTAACCTTGTCAAACGCTTTTCAATTTCAAATTTGGAGAAAAAAAATCAGCTCGACTCTGAATTGAGATATTTGATGAGCTTTTCCGATGCTTATAAGTTATGTTATATTATATATTACGTCGCTGTCAACTTGGATCAGATTCGAAATTTAAGATTTTTAAGATTTTTACTCCGAAAATATATACTCTATTGGTTGACAGCTTCAACAAAAGAGTGTATACATATAAATCGAGTATATTTATTTCGGAGTACAAATCTTAAAAATATCAAATTATGTATTTGATCCAAGTTGGCAGTCGAGTATCTATCTTAAAAATATCAAATTACAAATCGAGTTGATATATCTATATATACATTCAGAAAAATCGTATTACTCCCGAAAAAAAAGGCATTTGCTATTCTGTTTGAGTATTACTTGGCCAAATTATAACCGATTTACGATAATTTTACGTTTTCTAAATGTTCTAACTGTCAAAAATCTATATTCATTATGTTTATGCCAACATATCAGCTCAACTCCGAAAACAGCTTTAATATGAATTATATCTCATTTCCGAAAATTGTAACTTCTCGTATTGATGTGCTCTAAACTTCTGTAACCAACTGACCAGTTTTAAAATGTGTATGCAAAATATCAGCTCAACTCCGAAAACAGCTATATGAACTACGAACTAGTGTAACTTTCTCAAATGATGTCCGATAATCATAAGCTATATGTGTTCCATTTGGTAGATTGAATACATTTGGTATATATATAAAGCGGAGGGTAAAAATTTACTCCGAAAACAGTTATATGATGAACTTAGCAAGAGTTTGTATCTTGCTCAAAGCATAATGGACTATTTGTATTACAACGATTCGAACGTAGAAAGAGCCCAGGATGTCGAAAACGTTGACTTAACAATTGTAACCGAAAAAGTGGAAACTACTCCGAAAACAGCCCCTGCAAGAGTTTTGACTGAAACTAATTTAAATTTCCGCATATGCCTTAGTATACGCCGTTTACCATCCAAATGAAAGCAGTTCAAAATATATATAAAAATATATATATATATGAGATATATACATACATCAAATATGATAAATTTAATAAAAAATAATTTTAATTGCAACTAAAAAACCTTTATAGAGTTAACCGATAGTACAGTAAATGAAAACGCCTATAATATGCATATATATCTAGATATATATGCATATAGAGTATATTTATAAATGTCGCTAGAGTTAGTTAATAATCAACATAAACACCAACAAAAAAAACAAAAAAAAAAATTTCCATGGAATACCAAATCAAAGATGAGATGCATCCGCCTTATTGCCATGCCATTTGTAGGATGCAGAGTAGATAAAGTTGTTCTCGACGCACTTGCGATCGGCTTCGGTGGGACCGCGGGAGCCGTACGCATAGGGAATGGGCGGGATGCGCTCGTGCTCGATCTTGTGCAGAATGGGCGTGAAGATGCGCCACGCCTCGCGCAGCTCGTCGGAGCGCACGAAATGCATCTGGGAGCCGCAGAAGACGTCCAGAATGAGACGCTCGTAGGCGTCCGGCAGGACGGAATGCTTATAGCGATGCTCATAGGTTAGATCCAGTTCGGTCTCCTCAATGTCGAACGTAATGCCCGGACTCTTGGTCATCATCTTGAAGTAGAGCGCCTCGCCCGGCTGCACCCGTATCACCAGCTCGTTGCGCTTCGAGTTGCCCTCGAAGATGTCGCCGGGCACATCCTGATATTGGATGCGAACCTCGGCCTTCCGTTCGTTCAATGCCTTGCCACAGCGCAGGATGAAGGGCACGCCCTGCCAGCGCTCGTTGTTGATCTGAATGACGGCCATGGCATAGGTGGGCGTGGTCGATGTCTTACTCACGGTGGGATCATCCAGGTAGCCGGATTGCTCCTCCACCGTGCTGCCTGCCGGATTGCCAACATACTGGCCCAGCACCATGTCGCTCAGCTCCAGTGGCTTGATGCACTTCAGCACCTTGACCTTCTCATCCCGTATATCGTCCGGATGGCAGCTGCATGGCTTCTCCATGGCCACCAGTGATAGAATCTGCAGCAGATGATTCTGCATCACATCTCGTATGATGCCGAACTCGTCGAAGTAGCCGCCACGCCCCTGGGTGCCGAACGGTTCCTTGAACGTGATCAGGACGCAGGCAATATTCTCGCGATTCCATGTGGAGCTGAGTATCTTGTTGCCGAACCGTATGGTCATCAGGTTTTGCACCATCTCCTTGCCCAGATAGTGATCGATGCGATACAGTTGCTCCTCCTCGAACAGGCCGGCCAAGTGATCGCTCAGCGCCTTCGAGGTCACATCATCTCGTCCAAAGGGCTTCTCAACGATCACACGATTCCAGCCGCTAATCAAAGATCAATGCTGATTTAGCTACGATCCGCTTAAGGATTCAGGATTACGCCATTCACTTACCCCACGGACATGCAATTGTGCTTGATGTTGTACGTCACCTGGTTGTAGACCGTGGGCGGCAATGCCAAATAGAAGATGCGATTCGCATTAAGTCGATTCTCGATGGTCACCAGATGCTGATCGAGCGCCTGATAGCCATGGGCCTCATCGTATAATCCGGCAACATAGTTATTCAAGCTCCAGAATTGACGATATTTCATTTGCTCATGCGGTTGCACCTGTCAAGGGCAAATAAGTTGAGTTCCATTAGTTTGAGAAGCGCATAGAAGAGCACGGCAAACAATTTGGGTAACTATAGTTTGATAAATTTAACTAAAGTGATCTGAGCCTAGCTTGAGAATCGCATAGAAGTGATAAAGGCGATAGCATAGAGTATTTATATACTCGTTTACTGTGGGAAAGGAGAGTATATTGGTTATGTAGACGGTTTCATTAGACTATTCGGTGATATTCTCGTGCTTAGCTTTCCGAATCAATTTAGCAGTCTTTGAGTCCTGAACGAACATTATGCACTGGAGCCCAATTGCAATACTCGTAGTGCAGTGTAGAGTATCTGCTAGTCAGGACTCTAACTTTACCTTCATGTACGGTTCACACAGATCCTTCAATTGGTCCACTGTCATCTTGGAGCGAGCATAGCCACAAATTTTGGTTGGCTGCGGCAGCAGATCGTCACGATATAGCCACCATAGTGTTGGATATATCTTCTTTTTAGCCAGATCGCCCTGTAAATGCAAGTTTTTATAGACTTTTCTTTCATTTTGATCGATCACGCGTTGCGATCTTCGATCGACGATCTCTTACCGATGCACCAAAGACCACAAACGTGTGTGGTATCTGACCGTCAAAGTGTGTGCCCTCGCATATCATAGTTGAGCACTTCAGAGTGTTGATGATGCGATCCAAGGTGCCCGAAGGCTTTGAGCATTTGCACTCTAGGCCAAACAAAAGAAACGATATTTATATGAAATATATTGAAGGAAAGAAAATACTAGGGCTCCTCTAATTGAAAAGAAAATTTGTTTTTGTATCTTTAACCCAAAACTAAAGATCGGCTCAGTCGCGCGTATTGTTCGATCCGCTGACCAGAAACGTTATAAATATAATCCGTCAAATGCTCTTAGCTTGACTTTCAAACGTTGACTATATCTTAGTTCCCAGCTCATTTATACCTGTATGTCAGATAAGTGCATACTACTAGAGGAGATATGCACACTATATATATATATATATGTGTGTGTGTGTGTGTGTGTTTGTGTTCTATAGGGCAATAACAGCTGAAAGTCAGAGACGGAAATCGTTTGGTCGCGCACTCGCATGACATTTTCGTTTGGCTAATTATTTTCTTATGGAATAAAATAACATAGAAGTTATATATATAAATATGTATATATAAATAGAATTCAAGATAATAATAATATATATATATATTTATGTGATCCATTTGTAACTACTTTCTGTGTGCTTTTTTTGAGCTTTTCAAAGCACGTTTCTTCAGTAGGTCATATCCAACTGTATGATAATATATGTAATTGTATGATTATACATATATGTTAAATATAACTTACTATATTATCATATATAATAAAGATATGACCTAATGTATCATAATATATACTTAGATTTGATTAACTAAAATACGTGCTTTCAAAAGCTTTAAACACATATATGTATTGAAAGTGTTTCATGTAAAGATATAGATCTGCTTCAATATATGATTTGTAAGTTTTATAATTTCTTATTAATATTCTAAAGCATAGATTAGAGTTGTGAATATCTAACCTAACAGTAATCATATAAAGATATAGATCTGTTTAAATATAGCATGTAAGTCTTAAAATTTCTGATTTACTAAAATATTGCTAGAATCGAGTTAGATAATTCTAACCTAGCCAAGACTTTCTAAATTAACTGTAAGCTATTGAAAATGGATCAAAGAAAGATATATTTATATCTCTTTTAATGTGCGATGTATGTAAGTCTTATATCTTCTAATTTTTGTTCTAAAACATAGTTAGATTAGAGTTACGATAATTCTAGACTAACTAAGACTTTCTAAATTGACTGTAATCTAGCTGAAAATAATAAAAAATAATTGCAATTTTTATTTAAATATGTACTATATATTTTTATTTATAGTAAATCTGTAATTTCGACCATTTTCGCAAACACATCGAATTCACGCTGAAAGAACTGCAATGGAACAGTTTCGCATAGCGTGCCTTCACTGTACATTTGTAGTTGCAATGCTGATATGACAAACAGGAATGCAAACGCAGCAAATCACGCAATAAACAAAAAAACAACTTGTTTTTTTTTAATTATTGTATTTCTTTAACTTTTCTTTTAACTGCCTTCTCATATTTGCGTGCTTTTTTCTGACGCCTACAAGATGACTCAGCATCGTGTTTAGCATTGCTTTTGACAAGGCATTGAAATACAATTTGAAAGGCTTTTTATGCAAGCACGCACACTCGCACACACACACAGACAGACATGCACACACACACACAGGCATATGTACATCTGAGGTATGTAAACCATTCATACATGTGTAATTATTTACGTGTACACTTTCAATGTCATTAACATTGGCTAATTCTCAATGCCAATGCACGCTCTCTAATTTGCGCTCTCTCTCTCTCTCTCTCTCTCTCTCTATCGCGCTCTCTGCCGCTCAACTGTAACTTGAAAAGGTTAACATTTAGCACATTAATCTTTAAAGTGAATGCAAATAGCAACAACAGATTGGAGAATGAGGTAAAGTGATTGGAATTGCGATAAGCTTTGTAGGTGACCCTTTTACCTAAAGAACACAATTTGAAGGGCATTCTTTAGCGCGCGCTCTTCGTCGGCCTCTCTCTGCCTCGCCCTTTCTCACTCACTCCTACACTCTTATTACCTAGCACATTGCGCGCCACCTGTTGCGTTTCCCAACACCAACACTACTGCCACTACTACCATCTCCAACTCCCCTCGTCCCATCGCTAACTGTTGCATTCATTGAGCTTTCGTGTATATCGTACGCGTAAATCGTAAATCGTAAATCAACTTACCCATGTTTATTTTGTTGTTGTGTGCTAACTGTTATTTGTTTACTTATTTCTTACTGACACTCTTCTATGACACGCGCTTTTTAGCCAACTTTGTTAATGTTTTCTGTGCAGCAATTAGTCAAGCTGTTGACCAATAATTTGAATAAAGGTCAAGTGCAGAAAATATTGTTTTTTTCGTTGCGGTCGGCAACACACACACACACACACTCACACACACTCACACACACACACACACACACACGGCTGCACTTGCACGCAAGCGCAACGTGAACGAAGTTTTTATAAATCGTTTTTTATTTATCTTCTTCGCTATTTATGTATTTCTTTTCTGTTGGTGCCCAATCTTTTTGTAGTTTGGCAAGAAGGCTTAGCTTTTTGTGTCTCTGAGTTTTCTGTCAGCCCTCAAATCTTAACGATATGTAGCTTGAGACGATCGCTGCGCGAATGCGCCAAAGCAAATGGGCAAAGCGAACATAAGGCAAACGGCAATAAGCAGCAGCAGCAGCAGCAGCAGCAACAACAAGCGCACACTATATATTATATGTAAAATAACAAAAACAAAGAGAGAGAGAGAGAGAGAGAGAGAGAGAGAGAGAGAACTGAATACGGCCATTGTGCACTGATACCATTTCAGCTTTTTTCCCGTCAGATCTGGCTTTTTTCAAGGTCCGATTGCGGGAACAATTCGACAACAGCAGGAAACAGGAATTGTAGCTTATTTGAAAATCGAAAAAGCTTTCCTTCAGCTTTTCTTAATATTGAAAATTTTTCCTTAAATATATATATATATATATATATATATATATATATATATATATATATATATATATATATATATATATATATATATATATATATATATATATATATATATATATATATGTATATATTTTTTGTTTGTATTAAATTTGATCATTGCAATTACAAATTACATAATTAAATGAAATCGAGCCAAAAAAAGGACCACAAATGTACAAAAGCACATTTATATATGCATATTTTACATAAAACCTGCAAAATTGTGTTTAAATCTCGCTTCAGCTTTTTCTGCTTGCTTTTCCAGCTAGATCTAGCTTTATGGGTTCTCGATAAAAATGACAGCACTGCCAATGTGCCGGGCTCTCTGTTGTGCATAGGCACACACACACACGCATACGCACATGCACACACAACTCTTGCTCATAACGAAAGGCGTTGCCAGTGTTGGGCAACAACAACAACCACAAGAAATGCGTTTAAAAAGTTTGTAAAATACGCGCAATTCGCAATGTCACGATTTCAATTACATTTACATTCTTAGAGCCAGAAGCAATGTAAATGTTAATATATGTTTATATAATAAAAATGCCATCAAAAAGCTTATTATAGCTCACTAAATTTATAACAAAAAATTGTCTTATATATTAGTTAATATTGTAATAACTTCCGCTTTATTTTAAAGCTAACTTTCAAAAATTAAAAAAAAAAAAAATTAACCTAAAAGTTTTTTTTTTAATTTGAATTGAAAAATATATTTTTATTTGAATTAAAAATAACTAATTTTTTGTTGTCAATAATTCATAGAAACATTTTTTATTTAGCTTGCTTTCAGTCATTTAATTTGAAGCTTTCAATACAAACAATTTGTTTTCTTCTTATTTTTTTTGTTAGCAAAAATAGTTAGTTTAAAGCTCAACGCGCTTAGATTTATCAATATTCTATTTTTTTTTATTATTATCATTCCACAAACTTTTCAAACTTTCCGGCTCATATAAAATATTGTTTGAATTGCCTAGCTGCTAGCTGAAAGTCATTCAGATTGGACAGACATATCTCTAAGTAAAATACAATTCACAGAGATTACCACCAACAGTGGATTTTTAAAGGTCTTCTATATGATTCATCCATATAGAAATGTGTATGTGTGTGTGTGTGGTTAAGAGCTTATCAGTTGCCTCAACAGGTAGTTTAAAGCCGCAAATCCATCGACAGGTGAATGGAATCATTAAATAAAACACCTAACAAATTTATTATACAATTAGTTTTAAATATATACATATTTACATGTATATATATTTATTTATGCATATACAGTGAACACTCCGTTGATGTCCCGCTACCTTTCAATCTCTCTCAACATGTTTGTATGCAAAATAGAAAAACTTCATTTGTTGAATGTTGGAGGAAAGACTTCTTGGTAGCCAGTATTCCTTCAATAGAGTTTTCACTGTATCTTTTTGTGTTTAAATGCCAATAATTGAAATAGTTCTTTGATTTATATTTACAATCAAACTAGAAATAAACGTTGAGAACATCATATAAAAAATTACAAACAATCATTTTTTTGCACGTGTTTTGTGTAGGATAACAGTCTAAAACCGCATCGAATATACATATGTATGTACATACATATGTATATATATTGCTACATACATATCTCCTATATATATATATGTATTGTGGATGTATGCATAGCACATGCAGCAAACACATATTACAATTTTATTGTATCATTATTTCTTGTTGTTTTGCTTTTTCTTTTTTTTTTTGGTTTTTGTATTTTTGAAATTCGACCTTCTTGTTGTGAGTGTGTTGTTGTTGTTGTTTGTCCTAGTTGTTTGTAGGCATGCATTGTGGACATTTCTAATCGATCCGCTCATCATATTTACAAATCTTAACGTATCGATAAGCGCAATCGATTGCGTCGATCGTGTGTGGAGCGCGGGTGATTGTTTGGATAAGTACCGTTACCAAACGTCTTCGGCTGTCAGTAAAAGAGTACAGAATGGAGAATCACACGATTTCGTCGCTCCTCAAATTCTTGTATCATTTCATCGATATCATTATCGATATCATTTGATTTCGCCAACTGCAAATTCAGCAAATTAGCCAACACTCGAAATGTAAATAATAATTGATAAATAAATAATGAAAAAAACACGCCATTCAAATTACCAAATTCAGCATGTCTGTTATTAAAAAGGCACCCATCAGCGCATCCTCCGCATTGTCAACGACATCCACATTTAGCACATGGACGGGACGATTATCAACGGAGTCCATCGATTCCATGTGCATCACAACCAAATCGTAAACACGTTCCTCCACCGTAATTATAATATCAAATTGTTCTTTGGTTTCTTGAAAGCGTTCTGGGCACTTTTTGATGCGACGATTGCGGTCGAGCATATGCAGCAGACCATTCTGTGTGTAACTGTAAAAGCGAAACCGACCAATTGAAATTTGATGATTAATGATTCATAGATTCAGATTCAGATTCAGTCAACTTACAATTCTTTGTCCTTGGCCTCTAGATCGCGATATATTTCCTCGTAGCTGGTGCCAAATTCATAAACATTGGGTTTATCAAATGACAGGCCGGGCAGCTTAACCCGGTCGCCGGTGCCGTAGGAGCGCACGTTGAAGCCCTTTTTGGCAAGGAAGTTGTGCGCTTCCATTGAGCGATTCATGTTTGATGAACAGACAACGGCAACGGATAGCTTGCCCGGCGAAGTCATGTCGGTTTTGGCAGTGTATAGAATTGCGTTATAAACCAATATAAAATACGACTTTCAGATTATCAACGGAATGACAAGGGTCTTCGTCAATAATATCACAATGCGTGAGGTAAGGCGATAGACAGTGACCGTCAAAACAAATAATGGCGGCCGGCCGATAGACAACAGTGTTGCCTAAGAAACAAATATTCTACACTGTACCAATGAGTGTGACCATATGTTAGACACATCACCTATGTCTAAATGTCTGGCAGCGCTAGCTGCCGGCTTGACTGACTGTTAAAAAAGCGTTACAATTATGAATATGAAAATCTATAAATAATTTATGTGTATTTATATAATATTTATACGCATTGTACAAATATTTAATATTAATCAAAATTTTTATTGAATAATACATTTATATATACATAAATAGAAAAAGTAGTTTGCAGTTGCACGACTTTCATAAGCATAAATAGATGCGTATGTATGTATGTATGAATTTATGTACATGTGCTATGAATGTTTGGTATGCACGTTGAAGTAGACACACAGAATGTTGTTATGTGGCAAGTTGGTACGGCCAGCAACCAGACGCCAAGCTCCCTAGCTAATGCAAAAGAGCGCACGCCCTGTGCCCCATCCAGATCCAGTCGGAACTCGAGGAATGCGGCTTAGCAAGTTGAAGCTGTAGCTGTAGCTGTAGCTGTTGCTTTTGCTGTGGTTGGTGGCACACCAACACGTGCTCAATTTGCCTATACCCTATACACACACACATACACAGATACAGATACAAATGCAGATGTGCAACATAGACAGAGCGCCGATCAGGTTCAGGTTATTTGCTTGTTGCACAGTGAATTCAAATTTATGTATATTGGGAATGATACAAAAACTACAGTAGTATACTATAACATTTTATTGCATGACAATTGCGTACTAATTGTGGACTTTGAAGAGAATTCATAAGAAAATATAATCAATATTATCTAATAATATAATTGTTTATAAATAAGCTTTAGGTTTACATTTTCATTATTAGTCTTGCGAATAGATTTTTACCACTGTGCCGCGGCGCTGTTTGTTATTTTAGCGTCAGCCTTGTGTCCAGCGCGTTCGCTGGCTCGCTCTATCTCTTCCCTACGCACACAGACGAAGCCGTGTATATGTGTTGCCTTGTTAACTGGTTATGCGAATAGTGGAAGCAGCAACAGCAACAGCAACAGTGGCAGCGGCAGCAGCAGCGACAGTGGCCCCTGCGGCTAGAACCAACGGCTGATACCGACTGCGGTTCGGCTTCGTGTTCGGGAATAGTCGTTGTTTGTCACTTGATCGCTCATCGTTCACTTGTCGCCCGCTCTATTCACACACACACGCACACGTGCAGCCATAGGCTATGGCCCATAGCATGCACACACACGCACACATACAAATGCATGTATGTTGTTGGGCAGCCTGTCTCTTCGCTTGACTCCGTTTTGTTTTGCTCGTGCTCGTCCAGTTGCTGCTCGTGCCTCAAGCTCGCCGCGTCGCGTTTTCGCTTCACGCTCTCTCGCACTCACTCTCTCTTTGAAAAATGCCGCTGCTGGGGCACAGCCAGGCCTAGACCCGTCCCGTTCATCGACACACACACACACACACGCGCGTAGTCAGCCAGCCAATTTTTCAATTAATTTCGGGCTACTCAAAATATTATTTAGCCATGGCTATGCAAATGTCACAGCCGCGCAACGGAAATTAAAGAAACAACAAAATCAAAGAACACCAAAAATACAAAAAATACAAACAGCAAAAGAAAACAGAAAAAGAAAAACATAAATAAAAGGTAAACTTGTTTAACAACTCGCCAAAATGCATTACAGTGTTTACCATACATATATGTCCACATACATACACACATACACATGTATGTACATATTTTTTTATTTGTTGTTTTTTTTCGGTGTTTTGTGCATGTGCCAAATTGCAAGGTAATCAAAATTTCGCCCCAAACCATCTGCGAAGTCAGTGTAAAAAAAACTAAAAGAAATACAGGCGAAAATACTTGGTCGAAGCCAAAATACCCTAGCTGCTGCAGAGATGCGGTATTCAATATACATATATGGCGTGCAATCTAAAGTGGGATTCAAATCTGTTTAATCGAAGCTTAAATACCTTGGCTGCTAGATATACGATATGCTAACGTATAGCCAGCATATAAACTATTTTGCCAACTAACTAAAATAAACTTCAGCTAAGATGAGCGTGTAGAGATACGATAATCAGTATACGATCTAATGTATAGATAACATAGAAGCAGACTGCTGACTGGGCAATTTTCTTAAATACAGATGAAATGAGCACTCAAATATGATTCGAACCTGGTTTCACTTTATTGAAGCTAGAATACCTTAGATTGTTGACATACGATATTAAAAATTCCAAATCTTTTGTGAACCATGTACAATATATCATACTCGGCGTATGATATTCAAGGATCCATATTCAGTGTACGATATTCAATACGATATTCAGAACGTATAGAACCAATTTTGCAAACTTTCTTATGTTAACTTCAGCTGGAAGTCCTACAATATGGGATTTGAATCCAGATTTACGTTTGGCTCGATCAAAATACGATATTCATAGAGTCCATTATGGTTTAAATGCCATTTAGACAAACTAATCAATCAACTGTTTTTAATTTACTTCGGATTTAAAGAGCTTAAATAGTTGGATTCAAATTCTAATGCCTGTTCTTTAGAAGTAGAATTTCCATTCAAAATTAAAACTTACATAAAATGAATGATATCCATCAAAGATATATCTAGAACACTAATAGATCTTTATCTATATAGTTATACGGTACGCGATATACCATTAACAGAGCTATAGTCAGTTTCCATTTCTCTCGGTCTTTCTCTCCTCCAACTCTCCAGCTAGACAAAACAAATGAGATCTCGAATATGCCCATTGCAAGGGCATAAAAAGAGATTCAGCTAAAAAAAAATTGAGCTTAATTAATTCGAATTGTGGTTTCTACTTAAATATGCCAAGGATTTTGGTCAAGAAATTTTGGAGCTGTCAAAAGCAACGTGATTTTTTCGGAGTTTGGTTCTATTCGAAAGACATATGTAAATGGATCGGTTAAGGAACTTGACTCTACGTGTCTCTAGCCACTTAATTCTCATTTCTCTGGCGCAAACTGAGCGTGCGAATGCTTCTGCTTTTATTTCTGCTTCTGCCTTCCGTATCTGTATCTAAGTATCTGACTAGCTGGGTGTATCCAAGCTGTATCTGAGTGGCTCAGCTTTGGCCATGGCATGATAAACAGCGCTGAAGAAAGTCATTAAAACGGTGCAGAGCTAAATGAGTGTGGAGGGGGGGATTGGAGACAAGAGCACAGAACAGAAGAGCGAAGAAGATAAGCGAGGAGAAGAGAGGAGCAGAGCAGTGAAGAAGATGGGAGCTACAACTCAGCCAATTAAATGATGATCCTACACTTTATTGGGCCAGAATCGAGACTCGAGATTGGAGACTCCACAGATTCAGCTAGAGAGGTAAATCTTGGGCAGTGGCCAAGAGTTTCTGGAAAGTTGGTTTCAACTCAATATACATATGTATATTTAGCTCGTTTAAGAAGTCAAAATTCTCAGGAAACAGAGAAAGAGACAGTGAGAAAGAGAGAGAGAGAGAGAGAAAAAAAGAGAGAGGGACCGAGAAAGGAAAGGAAGGACTGTTTTAAAAAGCTTCTTCTATTAAACTTATGTTAATGTATTCCAAATGTAATTCCAAATGACGCTCGTTTGTCATACTGAGACTTTCCCTATATATGTACATATATACGTATATAGGGCTTATCTGTTTATTCTTTTATTATTGAGATGGTATCAATAATAGAAGTCAGTTATACTGCATGCTACTTTTTCCTACACAACACCTTTTCGACGCAGTCAGAGACTCTACATCAAGCAACTTTGCTATTGCACAGTTACTCTGCTATAATCTGTACTTTGACGCCTCCGGCAGTCATTAATATGCTAGCAATATTTGATCATTCATGATCATTATCGTCAGAATTATTATTATTAATATTATTATCATCAATATAATAAATATCCTATATCATCATCATAATTATTGTAACAATAACAATCGCTAGCTTTTATTATCTCATCACATTATTAATAGGGCTCTAAACCTAAATTAGTTCTATGATTTTAGTTTTCTCATCATTACATTATTATTATAATCATTATCATAAATATTAATAATATCCTGATTCTGGTGTGATTATAGTTTATTATAGTTAAAGTATTTACTATGATTTTCGTTTGCTCATCATTATCTTCATGATCATCAATTTTGTTATTGCTGTTAACAAATACTATCATCATCATCGACAACAATAATTATAATTCAGAATCAGGATATTAATAATGTTGTCATATTGTTAATATCCTGATTGTAAACCATAATTATGGTTTAAGTTTTTATTATAATTTTCGTGTTCTCATCATATTCATTAGCATAATCATTATAACTCTGATTATTACTATTATTAATTTCAATTCAAATACATTTTCAGTTGCATAGACTTCCCGGCACACGGCATTCATTATGTGAACCATCCATGCAACATTGCGTTGCGGAGCAGACTTAGTCAGCAGCAGCAGCAGCAGCAGCAGCAGGTGCCACTGGTAGCAAAGCGTCATAGTCGAAGCGGAGGCAGAAGAAGCAGAAGGAGCACGGCAGAGGGGGGAGAGAGACAGAAGGCTCTCAACTAGCTGGACAGGAAATGCTGAAGCACGCCTCAAATGCGAGCAGCGCCACAGCCGCTGCGCCTGTCAGCGGACAGCTGCTGCGCACTGCCAACAACAACAATAGCAACAGCAACAGCAATGGCAATGGCAATGGTAACGGCAGCAGCAACAACAGCAATTGCAATGGCAACAGCAACAACAACAACAACAACAGCAGTAATCCACCCTCAGCAACGGTGGCCGCGGCACCACCAGCAACCACCACCATTGCCACCAGCCCCGTGCCAAATGTAGCAGCAGCAGCAGCAGCAGCCGCAGCCGCAGCGGCAGCAGCAGCGGCAGCGTCGGCGGCAGCAACGGCTGGCGCTTCACCGACACCGGTGGCAGCTGCCGTTGCTAGCACAGCACGCAATATACACCTGCGACCGCCGCAGCCGCTGAACATATCCGCGCTGAATGCATCCAATTCCATGCTGAATGGCGGCGTCCGAAGTGTTGGCAATGCGTCGACATTGCTCAATATTGCCACGCAGGCGCCAATGAAGCCGCTGACGCCGCTCACGCCCAACGGCAATTGCAATGGCAACAGTCTGCATCATCACACCTACACGAATCAGCACATGTTGGCCAGCAGCAGCAGCAGCACGCATCAACAGCAGCAGCAGCAGACACAGCAGCAGCAGCATCAGCAGACACAGCAGCAGCAGCATCAACCACTACACCTGCCCCAGCATTCTCTCAACAACAACAACAACCACAACAACATTAACAACACTATGCATAATTATAGCCACTGCAACAATTTGGGCCTTAATCCAAATTCGATGCTGCAGACGACTGTAAAGCCGACCAAACATGGCCCAGGACCGCGTGAAGTGTTGACCAGCTTGGGTTTGCTTTGCTTAGGTGAGTGGCAGCACTTTTCAGTTTTCATTGGCAGCACTCAAACAATTTAAGGCTGCCCTTTCGATATGGCAACTCCAACGGCTGAGGGGGAGAGAGAGAGACAACCTCAGTGCTGCCAAAAAAAGCAAGCTCTAGCTGGAAAGGCAAGCAAAAAAAAGCTGAATTAGTCTTTTAACATTTGAGGACCTTCTTTTTTTGTTCGATTTTAATTTTTAATTCTGTAATTATCATAGATTCCGGAATTTTTTTAAATTTTGTAGTGCAATACGCAAATTTGATACAAAAAACATATAAAATTAACCAATCAAATTTGCCTTAAAAAATTATGTATAAATATGTCAAAAATATGTAGGATATAGAAAGGCAAAAATAAGCTAAGTGATAGTAATGCTTGATAATGCTTGAAAATTATAAAAAATACCTTTAGCTTTGAATAAATATTTTAAAAAATATGCTAAATTTAAGGCTATAAGTATTTTCATAATTTTTCAAGCATTTCCGTTTATATCACTTATAAACAAAAAGCTAGATTTAGGGCTATAAGTATTTTCATAATTTTTCAAGCATTTCCGTTTTCAAATAATCTATATCTAGCCTTAAATAGGCCAAAAAGGCAACACTAGTCAGCCTAGCATAGGCATTGAGTTAGTCAGTGTCATTCATTATCAATGTGATAAATGTCAGCCTAGCATAGTCAGTGTCATTACAGCATAAGCAATGAAATGTGATAACAGCATTGCCTACTTACAGTTTTTAGTAATGTGATTGCACTGTCTATTTAAATGTCAGCCTAGCATAGTCAGTGTCATTCCAGCATAAATAATGAAATGTGATAACTGCGTTGCCAGCTTAGAGTTTTTAGTAAGCAGTGCCGCCAGCTAAGAATTTTTATTATACAAGTGTCATTCTAGCATCTAAAATTCCATATTGTTTTCTTTGCAGTTTCATTGCTGCTGGCGCTGCTCTCACTGATCTTCCTGCTAAAGATCTCGCCGAACAGCCGTGAAGATGCGCTGACGCGCAGCATCAGCAGCGACGACTTCATTATCGTCTACGATGTGACACTGGCACTGTGCGCCCTATCGCTCTCCCTGAATCTCTGCTGTCTGCTCGTCTGTGCGATACAATTTCTGTTCGCCGTGAAGCTGTTGCGTTCGCCCATGTTCGATGGGCGCGACAACAAGTACTTGGAGAAGTCGAGTGCGAGCCGGACGTGCGCTGTGAGCGGCTTCTTCATCTCCATACCCGTCTTTCTCACTGGCATCATATTGTACACCTTCAATCACTTTCACTCAACGCCGGCGATCATCACCAGCATTCTGATTGGCGTCGGCATCGTTTTCTGTGGCGGTGCGATGGTGCACAACGTGTTCGTGTGGCAGAAGGAGAAGACGATCAGCTATCGCACGCCCCCGCTCAATATGTCGCTGCACTTGCCGCCAGTTCAGCTGTTCAATAGCAGCGTTTGTCCACCTGTGTTGCCGCTCTATGGGCAACAGAATCATTCCATGCTGCATCATCCCACGTCAGTGACGCCCGTCTCTCCGAATCATTCGCATGGCAGCTTCAATCCGCTGCTCTGCACCAATAACAATAATAATAATACGGGCGGAATTATCAACTCACCGTATCTTGTGCGACCGGCGACAGCGACGCCGCCAACGCCCAAGCCGATTTCCATTGCGGCCAATGGCAGTTGCCTGATGGGACGCGAGGCTAGCGGATCGGTTAGTCCGGGCATTCCGCCAACGCTGGACATGAGCAACATCACCATTTCGCTGCATGAGCTGTCCACGCTGGTCTAAGCCCAGTGCGTCCTACTTCACAAAATACAGTTAGGCAATAAGTTTTAGCCGTTAAGTTTAAATTTAGACACACATGTATATGCATGTATATATGTGCGTAGTTGTAGACGACATCCACCGTAAAGTGTTTAGCTTTAATGATGTCCCACTTGCCGCCCTGTTGCCGTTTATGTTTTAAACTGTTGTATATATTTGTATATAGCTATAATGAATCACAAATACATATTTAATATATTTAAATACTGCGCTCAATCGATTAGCTCACTTGCACTGTAAATGTATCTATCGATATATCGATAACGAAGTCAGTGAATCCAGTCAAATAGCCCACCGCTATGACACATTCCCCAACGATTTTTGCATTTCAAATATTTAAAACAAGGGTCTTTTTTATTTAACATTGCGTAAACATTTCAAACTTCTGTATATAATTTTATATATCTATATTCAAATTAAATAATACATATTCAATATATTTATAACGTTTGCGTTCACTTTGTTACTTTCGAGATTCTTTTGCACTTCTATAACGATGTTATCGATATATTGCGCAGGAACCAACGATTGGGCAACACCAAACGCTCAACAGTTTTTTGTGTTTAATGTTTTTGTGTTTCATCCTTTTTTTTTTATAACATTTCAATATAACTTTGCCGCTTCCTGGCAATTTGAATTCAATGAACAAGCCAAAGAATATGAAAAAATAGATCGAGTAAAGATAAAGTTTGTATGAGCTATAGCTAAATATGTTGCTGTGTGGGTGGGAGTGACTACTTCTTGGGTCGTCCACGTTTCTTGAGCGGCACATTGGCGTCACTAACTGTAAATAAAATATAAACTTTGAATTGATGCGCAGGCAAATGCTAGGCAAGTCAAGTACTTACCGCTGGGCACAGCTGGCGAAGGTGCCGCAGTTGGTTCCGGTTCTGCCTCGGTAGTACTGCGTCGACTGCGCAGATTCCTTGGCGCCACTTCCTGTTTCGGCGGCTCTTCTGTGCTGGGTTTGAGTCGACGTCTGCCTTTGGCTGGAGCCAGAGTATTGTCAGCCATTGTCACAGGTGGCTCACTATGGCTGCGCAGCTTGCGTTGCGGTGTTCCGCTATCCACATTCTGCTCAGCTGCCAGATTGCTGGCCACCGGCTGGGCGACTTGTCTGCGCGAACGTGTGCGCGGCGTGGTTGACGACGGGCCTTCGCCACACTCGTCTATCACCTCCAGTGCACGGGGCAACAGCTTCAGGCGACGCTTGGGCGTGGACACCGGCACAGTGGATATCGGTGGCAAGGAACTGCCACGCAGAACGCGACGTTTGGTTAATGGATGTTTGGTCGGGTCAGGACTGTCTGTAGCTCCACCACGTGAAGTTTCCGCGTCGGTCTCTGGAAGCTGCTCTTCGAGGAGCGTTCCGCTGCTGCTGGCGCTGCGCAAACGCAGCCGTCGTCCACTTAAAGAGGGGGATGGTGTACTGCGATTGGATGACACACTTCTGGGATTGTCATCGCTGCGCAGGCGTATGCTGCGCTCCGGCACGGGCGGTGTGCTGCTCATGCTGTGGCGTGTGCGTCTACGCGACGGTGTCGCTTTGGCGGGCTCGCTGGGTGTGCGTAAATGCGAAATTTCCATGTCCTCCTTCTCCTTCTCTTCCTCGGAATCTAGATTAATGGGCTGCGTGGCGCTGTCCATTTGACTGGGCTGTGGAATTTCCAAGGGCTGAGCCTGCTCCTCAGTAACAGTGGCAGTCTCAGCCTTCGGCTTATTCTTCTCCTCCTCCATTTCCACATCCATATCCTCTTTATCGGAAAGCACCAACAGGCTGGGACTCGAGTCCAGATCGGAGTCTAGATTGATGGCAATCGAATCAGCTGGATCAGTGGGGCTTTGGGTAGTTGCCACTGTTGCTGGTTTAGATGTCACTGAAGCTTCCTCTTCTTCATCCACATTCATTGGCAGCTCCTGCTCCTGCTCCTGCAGCTGCTGCTCCTGTTTCTCCTGCTGATCCTTGTGCTCGCTGAAAGCAACTGTGGCCACAGATTCGTTGCTGGAGCCGACAATGGAGGCAACTGTTGTCACTGCCGGTTGCACTTCAACGCTGTCCACGCTGTCCAAGTTGATGGTATAGGCCATTACGGAGTCACTGTTAGCCGTGGCGACCAATGAAGGACATGGCGGCTGGTTGGCCTGCTGCTCCGTTTCGTCCTGTTGCTTGAAGGCAAACAATTCGGCGCTGTTGCAAGCAGCCACAGGCTCGGCACGGGCCACATAGCCGCGCACCTCGGTGCCATCGAGCGCTATGACGCACTCATCCTCCTCATCCACATCGTCGTCCTCCTCCAACGAACCCTTCGTGGTGTCCAGATCATCCACCGTTTCCAAACTATTTGCACGATAGAGCGAACGATTCGAGCCGCCCTCGCCGCCAACACCATGAGCACGTGGACTGGAGTTCTGCGAGACATTCGTGTCGCTGGGCAGAAACGAGTTGGGCGTATGGGAGGCAGGTGAACGTGAGTCACTTATCGAATTGGTGGACTCGACCACAATTGAATAAACTGGCGCATCCGTGCGTGGTGAGGATAAATCAGAGAGTTCGCTGCTTATGCTATAGCTGGGCGAGCCACGATTGAAGGAGAGTGGAATCGTAGTCTGGTCAAAGCTGGACGATGTACATTGCTCCTGCTGGTCCACATCATCACGAGCATCATTCTCTTCATCTGCCCGTGATTCATGTGGTGGCAATTGCCCCAAGTCCTCGTGGCCCACCTCCAGCTCTTCCTCATCGCCTTCGGCTTCGTCGTCGTCCAGATCTATGTAGGCCAGAGGACTTGCTTGAATGGATTCAGCCTCTGGTTCTGGTTCTGGTTCTGACGCTGGCTCTAGCTCTGGGTCTGGCTCTAGCTCTGGCTGTGGCTGTGGCTCTGGCTCTATCTCTCTGACTCTCTCAGTCTCCTGTTCGCCCATGGCCTCCATTGCTGTCATATCATAAGAGGACATGCCGAGCGTCGTGTCCAGCATTTGCAGCATATGTTTGTCGGCTGCTGAGCCAATGTAGGCTGGCGGCATGGATCCCAGCGAGGATGGCATGGACCAACCAGTTGCCGAGCTGCCCGGCTCATCGATGTCTCCGCAAATGGTCGTTCGCTCCGAGATCTTCACCTGCTGGGTGCTGCAAGCTACCCTCGATGTGCTCTCGAACATTTTCGAGGAGCAAACAGGTGGCTGAAATGCATTCAGCTGCAGCGATCCGGCTGTACTGCCCGTTTGGACAGTAGCAAAGCTGCCAAAGCCGCTGCTCAGTGAGCTGCGTGGCTGTGGACCAGTTGGTGGCGCCATTGTCAATGGACGTGGCTGTTCTTGTTGCTGTTCCTGTTCCTGTTGCTGCTGCTGCTGCAGCTGTTGTTGCTCCCGCTGGATGAATGAAGCGAATGAAACATTCGCCGAGGCCGACGGCGACATATACTCGGATTCTGTGTCCGAGCTGTCATTTTGTTGCTGATCCTGCTCCTGCTCCTGTTCTGCTTCGGCTTCGTCTTCGTCTTCGTCTTCGGGTGTGGGTGAGCTCTCTGATTGTTGCTCTATTTCCACAAATATTTCATCTCCATCCAAGTCCGAATCCGACTGCCCCTCCTCGTCTATGTCCATCATTTCCGCATCCTGCATGGATGATGGATCCAGCGGTATGGGCGGCGGGAAGCTAAAGCTTATATGTTGCCCGGACTGACGTCGCGACAAACGTCGCTTCAGTATGGTGGGACGCTGCGCCTGCTGGATGCTCGTGTCCGACTCTTCAACTGACTTGGTTAACAGATAGCTCGGCGGATGTAGCAAATCATTGGCCAGGCGCAATCCGTGCAGATCCAAATTCAGTGTATGCTCCTCAAACTCCAGATCAAATTCCTCCTGCTGTAGATTGGTAAAGTTGGGAATTGTCTCATCTTCGGCCAGTAGACGGCGTCGCTTAGATCGTGGTCCGACGACATCGCGACTGCAGCTCGGAAAGAGACGCTTCTCGGCGCATTGGAATGGTTGGGGACGTACATGTCGACGCAGCTGGGGCACATCCCTCATCGAATGGGCCGCAGTGCGCAGAAAGGGCATATTGTGGCTATCCAATCTTAGGGACTGCTGCTCGTTGGCGTAGCGCGTCGCCCAGTGGGCGCTCAGAGCGGAGTTTTGAAAAATGTTGCCAATCTGACCGTTGGCGTTCTGCTGGGCCAGCTGGCAGCTGAACGGCACCGGCGAGGCATTTCTCAACTGATCCCCATTCAGCTTGTCGCGTATGCGAAAATATGTGCCAGCTATGGATTGGGTGACGGGAGCCATGGTCGCCCGATAGGCGGACAAGATGCCACTGGTCTCATCATTTGCGCTCTGATCCCGCTCGGCGGCCACCTCATCCATAAAGGACACCGCCTCGATATACTTGCAGCGCTTGAGCAGCAGTATCAATTGGATGCAGTCAGTGGCGCGGGTCTTGCACTGTCGCAGCTGGCGATAGACGAGCTGCTCCTCATTTTCGCGCAGACAGAGAGTGGCCAGGACACTGAATTTGCTTTCCATGATGCAATGGCGAAAGAAACGTTCCAGCAACGGACGACCCTCATCGTCCATGTAGACGCGCGCATGATGGAATGCCTCCGGTATGTTGTTGTTGGCCAAAAGCACCTCCAGCTTCAGTTCAGAGGAAACAAAACCAGGCGGCATATGAACCACTTGCATTGCCTCCGGATTGGCATTGCAATGGAGCAGTGTCTCAATCAAATGCTTTGTCTGCCATTCCGTATAGACGCTGTGGCCGAGTCGTCCTCTATACAAAACATCGATTGCCATCTAGGGGGAAAGAGCGAGAAGGGGTATGTGAGATAACTTCAATTAGAAAGGGACACCTAGCGAGCTCACCTCGTGATCACCATTGTCCAGAAACCAAAAGGAGCGCACACACTTCACCAGCGGCTCGGCTAGGCCAAAGGACATAGCGAATTCCTTGTACAATTCGTGTTTACCGCTCTTGTAGAACGGTTCCATATCCGACAGCATATATAGCACTAGCTCCTGTTTCTGCTCCAACTTCACGTCCTGCAGCAGCATTAGACGCAACACCGATTGCAGCGTCTGGGGCGGATAGAGTCCATTCTCTCTAAGCTGCTGCTGCAGCTCACTCTGGAATCCATAATGATGCATCAGCTCATCTATGTAGAGCTTGGCAATGGGTTGGGCGGAACGCTGCAATCGAATTCGTCGCTCGTCATAGTCGCGGCGTATCAGACGCAGCGGCTGCTGCGACTGTTCGTTGCTCTCCGGCAGGATGCCGCGATCAATCAGCCAGTAGATTATGCGCTGATATTCATAGAGAACTTCCAGCGTACGCCGTGTAAAAGCCAAATCATCGACAAGCTCGTGATTCAAACGAGTCTTGGCCAGATCAAAGAGCAAGGTCTGCAAATCGTGCAGCTTGCAGAGCTGACCGTTCAGATGCTGCAACTCCTTGCGTTCGCGCTCATCCAGCGTATAGGCGCCATGCTCAAAGATGCCATGGCATATCTCCGAGCAGCGTAATTTAACGTGCCTGGCACGCTTCACAATCCAATTGGTTAGCACGGACAACGTCAGCTTGGTCGAGCTCATCATATTGCACAGAAAGCTGCCGTCCATGCAGTTGCGGGCACAGCTATTCAGTAACCACATACGATCCTGTTCCAGTCCCATTGACAGTATCAACTCGTACATTTCACACTGCAAGAGGGAGGGAGGGGCTGAAGAGTATTGTCAGCATTGCCTTTCAACATACCTTGGAGAGTGGCGAGTGCAGTTCGAAGTCATGAAATTGCGGCACCAATCGAAGATTCACAATATCCCTGATATAGACATCCGGATTGAGAAATACATTTGCCTTGTTGTAGTACAGAGAATTCAAGAAACGACGTTGAACGCCCATATATTCAAATTGCTGACAGCCGCTAATTGTCATCAGCAAACAATCTAAGAGCGGGAGAGAGAGAGAGAGAGTGGGCGATTATAAAAAGTCCGAGATATAGATAGGATAGCACGAGAACAAATCAATCAAACTATCGGATAGATTAAGTCTAATAAATGGATAAGAGAATATCAACAATAAGCAGAAGACTGATAGAAAGAGAGAAAGAGAAAGAAAGGGAAGAGGGGGGGAGGGATTAGGAATGTGAGCAATTATAAAAATACCGAGAAAGAGATTATATAGGGAGAGAGAGAGAGAGAGAGAGAGAGAGAGAGAGAGAGAGAGAGAACAATCAATCAAGCAGTCGGATGATTGAGTCTAACAGATGGATAAGAGAATATCAGTAATAAGCAAAAAGGGTTATAGAGGGATAATGAGGAATGTCCGATATAATGGGATAGGACGAGAACTATCAATCAAACTATAGGATAGATTAGATTAGAGTATAACAGATGATTAAGAGAATATCCGCGATAAGCAGAAGGCTGATAGAGATAGAGAGACAGAGATAAATAAGAATACTGTTAAGCTTTCACTGCATGTTCAGTTTGAAAGTGATCTTTTAACATAGAGCGCTCTCACTTCTTCCCAATCTCATGTGCTTCCGATGCTTTTGTAGACTTACCAAACGATAGAGCTTTGGGAAAATAGTATGCATCATGACGTTGCATGGAAATAAACGGAATAATCGAGCTGGTATCGAGCTCCATGGCTAATCCAGAGTGCTGACCACTGAAGTAAAAGCCACACAGATAATTCAAATCCTCTTGTGGCCTTGGATGAGTGGGCATCTCGTCCTTGTACCATTGATTGATGTCGAATAGGACAACCTTGATGCGATTATCCTTGTGCGTACGCCAGGTAATGGCAGTCAAGACGGTGCCATACTCTCCAGAGAGAGCAAACGTGGAGGCTGCGGTGCAGCCGATGAGCGAACAAGTGCCATTATCCAATGCCAGACGAATGCGTGTGGTCGCGGCTTGAAAGTCGCGCAAATCGAAATCCCTATTATCCAGAGACAGAGAAATCGGCCGTCTGTAGTTGAATGAATGCAGTGAGGCAATCAGTCGATCGCCCTGATCGTAAACGGCGCATATGTAATAACATGGTTGCGGATCATCCGCCGGCTCAATGCAACAGAGTCCAACAACAGGCGAAGGCAGCTGATCGACGGGCCGACGTAGCTGGGCAACCAATTGCATACTTCGAAGATCGTAGACACAGAGGCGTCCATCGTGCATGCCGGCAACGAAGCCGCAAATCAGTTCCACTGGCAATAGTTTGGATATGGCACTGGAAACAAGGGCGGGGAACTTCACCTCAAATGCCAGATGAATGTCCTCCTCGCGGCATTGGATGAGACTCGTATCCAATCGAGTTATAGATCTAATGCAATGAATATCGCTGCGTTCCACCTCGTTATCGTGCAGGACAATATGTGCGCCCCTCTTGGCAATCAGTTGCCTGGCATTCACATCCATCAGAAGCACACTGCCAGTGTCTGTGCCCAGAGCCAGGCAACCATCGAATTGATTAAATATGGTTTTATCGCACAAACGCTCATCCAGATAAGCCATGCAACGGACATTGATCTCTGACTTATTCAGCTCTACGTAGCGCAGCACCTGGCTATTGGTGGGTGTGTAGAGGGCCAACTGCGTTTTTCCCGGCAAGATTTTTATGCACACAGCCAAGAGGACGCGATTGCCAATGCCTGCGGGCGACAGCTCCTCCACACAGCGAATGCTGCACTTTAGTTTCTGCTTGCGCTCGTTCTCACGCAGAAACGTGTAGCTGGCAATGCGATATCCATTGCTTAGCTGACATATCAAAATTGAGGCTGTATCCACATTCTTTCGCGTGATCCAACCCCAATTTCCGCGATTAATGATGCCTCCAATATAATCAGCTGCAAATGGCAAAGCAAATAAATACCATATATAGTAATATAAACACATGCATTGTTGTAATTCTAAACCACTTACAGGCAATGTTTAGCTCGCTGGTCTGCTTGTTGAGCACCTCCTCATAACCAGGTATTGAACGGTCAGGAAAACTTACTGGCCGATTATCATTTGCCTTTATTTCATGCCACTCCATTCCTATTGTTTTTATCCTAGCATCGAATATTGAATAATAAATTATAATATTTACTTGACTGCTAAATTTAATTGCTTTTTATCAAAGTGAATTGACTTTGTTCTCCAGCACCCTATGAGATTTAGTTATTTGGC
Source organism: Drosophila hamatofila (assembly GCA_035045345.1). Classification (NCBI taxonomy): domain Eukaryota; kingdom Metazoa; phylum Arthropoda; class Insecta; order Diptera; family Drosophilidae; genus Drosophila; species Drosophila hamatofila. Next base: position 4,567,733 of record JAWNPA010000041.1, read on the forward strand.
ATCGCGCTTCGCTTTGACATTTTCGCACACATGCCGGCCCGTGTTGCTGTTGTTGTTTTGTTTAGTTCCAGACGCGACTGAGAGTAATCAGTGTTGACTAATGTACACTATTGATATGCACTCGATATGTAAACTGTGATGAGGCGCGATGATCAAAGCTAAAGTATGCGCTGAATAAACAGTTTCATATTTCATACTTTTTTTATATTGTAAACAGAGCACATACAATTATAAATTCGCACTGCGTCACTCCGATCACTGATATCTGCAACAGTTGCGAGGCAAATGAAGAAGCTAAAATTATTCCAGTCAATTTATGCAACTTTTGCAAATATCATCTAGCAACACTGTATGTAGCAACACGACGTTCCTATCGATTGGAAATATATCGCACGCGACTGGCGAGACGTGTTATCGACTCAGCATGCTGCGTTCCTTGCACACAAAAACGTAGCCCCCCGAAAAAAGACATATTTCAACTAGTTCAAACCATTTCAAATGTGAACACTCATTAAATTTTAAGTGTGAACTCTGCTTTGGCGATAAATGTAAATTCGAATGATATACCAACTAATAAGCAATAACGATTGGAAAGAGTCCAGCAGCCGTACGAACTCAACGAGAGCCAAGCAAGCAACACTAATCGCAATCGCATACGACGTCTGGGGGCCCTAACCGCATTGGCGAAAAAATTCCGCACAACAGCAACAGCAGCAACATACAAAAATCGAAAGTACATACACGCGCGCGCAACAGAGGCGGCGGCCGAGCCAAGGAGGAGCAGCAGCAGTCAGCAGTCAGCATTAAGACGATTCGGCATTAATTTATTTATTTTTGCTTTGAATACCGGCAAACCGGGTAAGACGATAAACAGTGTGCATTAACAGTGTAAACATTCCAGCAAATGGCAAATGCAAAGGATGGCAGCATTTCCGTTACTTACAGACGAAAATACACACGCATAGACACACATACAAACGCACAAGCACGCATACCAACGAAGCAGTGTTTAAAGCTTAGCGTGAAGGAAAAACAGCTTTGCAGCTAAACGTGCGCCAATACAAGTGCAACAATTTACCAACACTCGTAAGAAGAACTGAAAGATAATTATACAAAAAACAATAAAAAAAAAAATAAATAAAATAAAAAAAATAAAAACAAGGTGGAACAGGGAGTCGCGAACTTTAAATACTCTACAACAAATTTTAATGACAACTTGGAATTTCTATTGTGGTCTTGAAAACATATTGAAGCTCAACGGATGAAGTAAATTTAAATTAAAATTAAATCCTGAAATAAAGTAAATAAAGTATTAACTGGATGGGTCGTCGTCACGCCAAATAGATGTAGGTTGAGTTTCAAAGAATAAACATATGCCATATGCTATTGCATTCAATGTAAACAAACAAAAATGATTTACGGTGTAGGGTATCTATCTAATGAATTGCATTTTAATTAAAAAGATTGCAGCATTTATTTGACTTTGTTAATGTATATATATTTTAGGTGAAGATCGAGCGAATTGAGAAGCAAACTCGTGGAGGATGGCCCAGCATGGGGTTACGGAGGCTCTAGCCGCAGAACTGGCAAAAGCCGTTGACCTGATAATGCATCCAATGACCGTGCAACAGGCACGACTCGAAGCTTATATGGCCTGCGAGCGATTCAAGGAGGAGTCGCCGCTCTGCGCCCAAGTGGGACTCTATTTGGCCAGCTCGGCGCAGTTCAATCAGGAGGTGCGGCACTTTGGACTGCAGCTAATCGAGTACACAATCAAATTCAAATGGAATTGCATAACGCACGAGGAGAAGGTGTACATTAAGGATAATGCCATGAAGATGCTAAATTTGGGCGTTGGCCCAGCCGAGGATCGCACGCTGTTGCATTTAAAGGACGCTCTCTCGCGCATCATTGTCGAGATGATCAAGCGTGAATGGCCGCAACAGTGGTCAGAGCTGTTGCCCGAATTATCGCAGGCCTGCACCAATGGCGAGGCTCAAACGGAGCTAGTACTGTTGGTCTTCTTGCGCTTGGTCGAGGACGTGGCCCTGCTGCAGACAATCGAATCGAATCAGCGACGCAAGGACATGTATCAAGCACTCAACAACAACATGAATGATATATTCGAGTTCTTTTTGCGACTGATCGAACAGCATGTGACCGCATTCCGGGAAACAACTCGTTTGGGCAACTATCACAAGGCGAATGCCCACAGTCGAGTCGTCGAGATGGTGCTGTTGACGTTGAGCGGCTTTGTGGAGTGGGTCAGCATCAATCACATCATGTCGAGCAATGGCAAACTGATGCATTTCCTTTGCATACTCCTGAATGATAAAGCATTCCAATGCAATGCCGCCGAATGCCTCGCACAAATCACAAATCGCAAGGGACAGACAAAGGAGCGCAAACCCCTGCTCCAGCTGTATGGCGAGGAGCCCTTGCGCTACATCTACACAGCCACCCAAATGCAGGTGGACAACAGCAATGCGCAGGCCATCGAGCAGCAGCATAACTTTCTCAAGAAACTCATTCAAGTGCTGAACGGCATGGTGCAACAATTGGTGGCACTGTGGGGCAAGGACGAGGGCACACAGCGACCCGCACAATTGAATGTCATGTTTGAATGCTTGCTGCTGCTCGTCCAGCATCCATCGCTGACTGTGGCACATGGAGCCGCCCTGATTTGGCAATTGCTGCTGAAGCATGACGGCTGCTCCAAGGACTATCTGATGGTCAACTACATTCCCAAGCTAATACACACCATTGCGCCGCGCATTGTCAAGATATCATATCCTGGCCAGCAGCCGGATGGCGTCACCCAATCCCAATCGCCCAACAGCACTGAAGCCTATATACGTATGGAGTACGACAGCGAGGAGGATTTCGCCATATACTTCTTTCGCTGTCGCACCGACTTCCTCGAGATCTTTCGGCAGGCAACGCTGGTGCAGCCGCTGATAACCTACGGCTATTGCGAGCAGTGGCTGCAGCTGCGGTTGCGCAATGCTCAGTCGGAACGAGAAATGTCCAACATCAGTTGCAGTGTACTCGATCCCATTTACTTGGAATGGGATGCGTTAGTCTGTGTCCTGGATGGTGTACTTAGTCGCATTTTGATGGTGGCCGAGCGACCGGCTGTTGCCGGCGGCCTACGTTTGCTGGAGGAGTGCCTCAAGCTGGAAACGTCAAATCCATTAATCTATTCCATTTTATTGTCTTGCATATCAGCGCTGTTTGTGTTCCTCAGCATGTCCTCGTGCCAGCTGACGCCCAACAATTGTGTGGCCATGAGTGGGGTGGCGCTATTGCCGCGTGTCCTGGACAAGATCTTCCGTGCGTTGGTACTGAAGCCCCCCAATGAGCTGGAGAAAGTGCAACAGAAGTCTGCCAAGAATTTGCGTCGTCATGCTGCCTCATTGCTGGTGAAACTGGCACACAAATATCCGCTGCTACTGCTGCCCGTTTTCGAGCAGATCAACAATCATGTGGAGTGCCTGCTCAAGGAGCCGTCGTCGCCACATCTGTGCCGCATGATGCGCACCACGCTGCAGGAGGCGCTCATCTTAATCTCGAATCATTTCTGTGACTTTGAGCGTCAGACGCTCTTCATCGAGCACATCATCCAACAGAAGCGCTCCGAATGGCTCAGCTTTGGCGAAGCATTCAAATCACCGCTGGAGTTCATTCGTTTCGTTGGATTGGATAAGCCGCCCGTTTATGACATCGATCGTGATCCCTCCATTGTGCAGCGTTCGCGGATTCTGGATGCTCTGCATGTGGTCCTGGGTGTCGTTAAACGGTGCACCTGGCCCGACGATCCAGATCGTGCCCAGCGCGGAGGCTTCGTCATTGGCTGCACAGATCTGGGCAATCCCATCTGCAGGAATCCGGCAACGAAACATGTGGTGCCGCTGCTCTCGCACGTACTTAGCTTGATGCGTGTTCTAAATGAGCTCTTCCGGCCGGAGGCATTGGCTGCGCTCTCCGAGGGCTATCGCAATATACACGGCATGCTGGAGCATGAGAAGAAGCTACTGATGGGCATATGCGCCATACCCGCTGATCCGCTGGATACGACCATCAAATCGGAACCAACTGCCTTCGAGAAGATGCAAACGTTCATGGCTCTGGTCTCCGAGGGCTGCTATCATCTGATGGGCTCGGCGGGTCCATCGCTCGGCCGTGATCTCTACCAGCTGGTGGGTCTGTCCGATGCCATAATCAGCAATGTATTCAGCTGCATGGACATCATACCCGATTATCGCATGCGGCCCATAATCCGGGTATTCTTCAAGCCATTCGTTTACTCGTGCCCGCCCAGCTTCTATGAGCCGGTGCTGGTGCCGCTCTTTGCTCATCTGACTCCGCTGATGTGCGAGCGGCTGACACGTCGATGGATCTACATATCGTCGCTGTACGAGTCGGGGCAGCTGAATGGCGAGGTGAACGACACCCAGGAAGTGCTCGAGGATCAGCTGAATCGGACGCTCACACGCGAGTATTTGGATGTGCTAAAGATTGCCTTGGTAGGCGGACAAATCGGTGCGGATCATGTGAATGCTGCTGGTGGTGCCAATGTGGTGGCAATGGAGAACGAGGAGCATTCCATGGACAGTGCACCACAGTCTCGTGCCTCGCAATCGGCACTGCTCTCGGACACCATCAGTGATCTGGGTGGCCAGCTGCTGCGCAATGGCCTGATCGGCAACTACATCCTGATGACACTGCTGAAGGCGATCGCCTGGAACGATGGCATGTGCAACATGAAGGCTGTGAATATAGCGGCGCCAGTCATGCGCTTCCTGGCCGCCGAGCAGCTGATGGATGAGAACAAGGCTGTCAGTGCCTTTACAGCGGTGCTGCAGGGCATGCAGGTGCATGGCCAGCATGAGGCGAATCAATCCGGCCTAATAACGCTCGGCGTTCAGTTCTATGAGCTACTGCGTCCCAAATTCCCAGTGCTCAGCGAAGTCTTGCAACATATTCCCAGCGTCAATGCGGCGGATGTGCAAAAGTTCGATGAGAAAATCTCGGTGGCTCCCGTCAAGGGTAACAAGGTGGATCGCGCCAAAAAGGATATATTCAAGAAGCTGACGGCCCAATTGGTGGGCCGCAGTGTTAATCAATTGTTCCGGCACGAGGTGCAAATTGCCAACTTGCCACCAATGCAATCAAATCAAAAGCACGCCAGCAGCAATACAACCAGCGTCGACATCATGGACAGCAATCAGAATGCCAATCTGAGCAAGCTGTTCCGCACCGAAAAGTGACAGGCGGCGACAACACCGACGACGACGACGACGACGACTCGATGCCGATGCCGATGCCGATGATCGAAGATCGATGTTGCCGATGCCGTCCCGCCGCGGCGACGACTGAAAATAAATTAATTGTAAACTAGTTAGGCAGCAATAGCTGCAACAGCAGCAGCAGCAGCAGCAGCGGACGGAGGCGTAGCAACAACAGGAGGAGTAGATGCAACAGCCAAGCCAATATTGCCTGGAACGGAAGCCACACCCCCCTCTCACACACACACCCACATACGCACACACTCATTGTCATCGCAAATAGAAATCCTAGCTGAAAACTAGCTGTGAGCCACTGGAGGAGCTACAACTACGATGCCAACTGCCGGAATCCTTAGACCAATCTTCCACCGTAGTTCCAGCTCTAGCTCTAGCTAGCCTTAACTCCAGCTGTTCCAGCTATTTCATCATATCCGCTCCTTGCTTTATCCTCATCTCTCCAACTGCCACAATTGCCACAAGTTTTGCTGCTCCTAATTGCTACACATATAAAAAGAAAAAGAAAAAAAATGATAAATTTTTTTGTTTTTTTTTTTTTGTTTTGTGCTATTATTTATTGTATAACACTTTTAATGTTAAGTTCCTTTAGCAACTTTTTTAACTTCTACATTTTCCAGTTCTTTTTTTCCCACTTGTTTTGGCAGCAGCTTTTTGTTATTTATTGTTCCCCCGAAAAATTGTTAATTATTTTGCACAAATGAAAATGAAAAGAAAAGAGAAGAACAGTAATAGAAATAGAAATAATATATAATAGTTAAGAACTACAACAACAACAACAACAATAAGAAACACCAAGTAATGCTCGAACAGCAAATTGGCCTTGCAGTAAAGCAATAGTTGAGCGCCCACATTTTTATATAAATTATATATTATATATATATATAAAAGATTTTTTCAATTTGTATATTCGAAATAGAAGAAGAAGAAGGAAAGTAGAGTACCCTTAACAAATATTGTATACATATTTGAAGAAAGAAAACAAATATATTGAAATTACGCTTAGGGTTTTAGGCTAATCAAACAGGAGTTATTAATATGTAATATGCATCTTGTAAACACACACACACATACATACACACACACACACACATACATACATACACACACACACACATGTATACATACACACACACACACACACACATGTATACATACACACACACACACACACATGTATACATACACACACATATATACATACACACACACACACATATACATACACACTCACACATATACATACACCCTCACACATATACATACACACCCACGCACATATACATACACACACACACGTACACATTGGGATATATTTTACAATATTCAAAAACTGAAATTATATTTTTAAAAGCGAATAAAAAACGAAAAACCAAATGAAAAAATGATGAGAAAACAAAATAGTGAAAAACACACAAAGTGCCGTAAAGTACAGAGAGACATTTAATAGTCGAGGATCCTAGTTATACTAATGGGCATCACTCCAAAAAATAAAGTAAAAGAAAAACGGGTTTAAAGAAAACTAAAAAAAAAAAAAAAAGAATGCTTAAAAACCTAAATCAGAAATATATTCTGAAGAAACGTAAATGAAACGCATTTCCTAATTAAAACAAGATCCAAAAAGCCTTTTTGCATATTTAGCCAAGTTATTAAAAAAAAAACAAACAAATTTCTTGATATATACACATATTGAATAATTATATATATATATATTTAAATATCGAGTTTCTCAATGCACAATAATCTCATAAGAAACATCTTTGTAGCTTTAAGCGCAAAAGAAACATTTTTTATACTCGTATGCCATTTTTCCTACTCAAAACAAAAGTTCACTTTTAGCCTACAATATAATATAATACAATACACATATATACTGAGAGACATAGGATCGTATATATATATATATGATACAATTTGTAATAAATATACGCGTGTGCATAGATTGTATATATAACATATATGTATGTATATATATAAAAGAGAGAGTTCCTTTCATCCTTAGCCACCATGTCGATTGTCGCACAGATTACTCCAATCGGGTACATGTTCGTTCCTTAGGTACGAGTCCTTGGTTAGCGAACGGGTTTGGATGAGATCTGTGGCGCCGCACAGGGAACCGCCCAGCCAGGCTGTGAAATTCTGTTTGCCAATCGCTTGATAGAACTTGAACTGCAATTGGCCATGGAAACGTGTGGCATAGTAGTCATCATTGGCCAGCAGATGCTGCAGCTCTTGCTTGATTCGTGACAGCAGGCCCGGCACCATGGCCCCGCCGCCAATGACAAAGATGCTCTCCACCAGGGCGCGACGCACATCCATGCTGCAATCGAGTATGGCGCGCAGTATCAGATGCGGCAAGCTATCCCGTTCATTGTTCTGCTCAAAGAGCAGCTCGTAAACAGATTCACGCAGGCTGCCCGGGATGCTGATGACAGCATCATCATCACAGATGCCATACTCCACATCGGGTGGTGATTGCCTCTCCTCTTTGTAGGCACGCTCGAAACTATTCACAAAGCAGGTGCGCACTTTGATATCCTCCAGGACGCTGGGTGATAGCAATTGCTCCTTAACGCCCGTTGTTAGCAGCTGCCGTTTAATCTCCTCCTGCACAGCTCTGCTGCCATAGCTGTGATCCTTAAAGGCAGACATTATTTGGACGCCACTAAACACAGGCATTACCGTTGTCTCACTGTATCCAATGTCCACAACCAGGCCCGTCGGCACAGCCAACGTGGACAGAGCAATTAAATGAGCAGGCACAAAGAGCACCGAAGAGACATCAAAGTGTATAAAAAGGGCACGGGCTAGGGTCTCTCGTATAATTGTCTGGCCAAATATATTCTCCACAATCACAAATTTACGCTCCTTTGGGCTGACCAGCAGGTGTCTGTAATTAATGAACACTTTAGTAAACCATTCTACAATAAACATATCTCTCTCTATCTGGGTACTTGAAGAAAATGGTTTGCAGAAAGTCAACAATTTGGTCGTACAGTTCCTCAGTTGTTGCATAGTCAAAGAGCAGCTTTGTTTTCCCAGTTGTGGTCAAAACCACTTCCGTGGGTATTATCTTACGCGGATGAGACTCCGCCGCAAAGCCAAGCCTGCAAATATGGATAAAGCGATCGGGATGATATCATCAGCAAAATATAATTGTTGTGTTTTTGCACTCATTGCACTTACTTGGTATAGGCATTGCCAATGTCTAGGACGATTGGGGGTTTCTCTTGCATTACGCTTTCGTACAGTGGCATAATTATATGCTTTTCTTTTTAGCTGGCGACAATATTAATTATTAACAAATGCAAGCCACACAGAATGGCAACAGCTGAGTGTTTTGCATATCGCGCTATCGATAGGCATTTTAAAATTTGCATATCGTACAGCATATATCGATAGATTTGCTATACATAAGAAAAAATTATGTATTCCCTCAAAAGTAAGTTAAACTGTACCGTAAAAGTAGGCCTGAAATCATTTATTATTATCATCATTAATCCGAAACCAATTACCCGTTTGACTTTTTAGATTCAATTTGTATATTTCTAATCAATTAATTAAATTTGGTGTACTCACAAATACTTACATTTGAAATGTAACTAAAAGTATTATCGATATATTGTTTACCCGGCGCAGCTGTTTCTAAATAAACATCGAAATTTACTTCAAACGCACTAATTTGTTTACCTGCGCTCAGCTTGTCAGAATCAAGCCTCAAATGAATTGTTCATTTTAAAGGCAGTGGACGTAAAAATGGTTTCCAAATCTAAGAAAAATTCTGAAAAGAAAAAGGCCTCTCAAAAACGCGGAACTCGCGTTGAGTCAGGACAACAGGTAAACAATGTGAAAAAATCAAACAATATACGAAAACAACAAACATCCTTCCACAGAATATGGGCCCGCCGAAGCCGAAGGCAGAAAAGAAGCAAGATGCCAATAAGGATGTGAACGGCGATACTAATTGGATGGTGCCAACTGTAAATCCCAAGTTGGGCAAAGTGGCCAATGTGGCTAATTTGGCCAAAATCACTACTCCGAAATCGAAGAAGTCAAAAAAGACTCAACAGGACAAGCAGTCGACAAATTTGGAGAAACCTCTTAATAAGACACCTAAGAAAAAACGTAAATACGCCAGAAGCAGTAGCAGCAGCAGTAGCAGCAGTAGCAGCAGCAGCAGCAGCAGTAGCAGCAGCAGCAGCAGCAGTAGCAGCAGTAGCAGCAGCGGTAGCGGTAGCGGTAGTGGCAGCGGTAGCGCTAGTGGTAGCAGCAGCAGCAGTAGCAGTAGCGGTACTGAAAGCGACAGCAACAGCAACAGTAAGAGTGATACTGGGAGCACCAGCTCCTCATCTAGCTCAGAGTCTGAATCGACTTGGAAGAATGCCAAGCGCTGTCGCAAATCAGACGATAAGAAGGTGGCACCTGCTGCCTTTCCTACTACACCAATGCCAAAGCCAGGACCACAGCGCGATAGCTGGATGACTGATATCACCGATCTAAAGCTGAAAACCTTCAGCAAGGACCGTAAGGAAGCAATAAAGCCTAATGCGAAGCTACAGCAAATTGACGCCTATGATCCGTCTAAAAACATAAACGAGCTGAATCCCTATTGGAAGAGCAATGGAACTGGTCTGCCAGCTTTTAAGAAGCCCAAAGCTTACGGGGAAGACGACAACGAACGTCCAGGAGGGCGTGCCCCACAAAAATATGATGGCTCACGCAACTGGCAGAAGCCAACTGGAAGCTCAACTGGTTTGCTGGTTAATCCACGCAGCAATTCGTCTGTAGACGATATACCTTGCAAAGGATACCTCGATCTGTCATCCGAATCCTCGGAGGACGAGGAAGCCCAACGGCTGCAACCACTTTTGACGGATGAGGAAATTAATGCATTGGCCGCAAAGCTCCTCAAAGCTGAACTTAAGGGAAACATGGATCAAGTTTACGATCTCAATAAGAAGCTCAAGATGGCACGTAAAACACGCGCCGATTATGTGGCTACTGGCAAGAGACTGACCGAAGCCATGAAGTCCGGGCAGAAGAGTGAGCACATCTTGCTTACACGCACCGATGCCAGTGGAAATGTGCGTCCACTTCCACAGGCCAAGACAGCATTTGATCGCAAGATGGAAGCCAAAAATCAAAAGAAGGTGGAAACCACTATGGATGGAAATCGCTACGATATCAAGCAAATGGTTAATCATATATACATATATATATATATTTATAATCTGTTACAATATAACTTTAATAATGTATCCTTTTCAGTTTGAGCGTGAGAAGCATGCCACTGCAGCTGAATCGAATTTGCAATACGCTAATATTCTAGCCAAGAATAAGAAGCCGAACGATGATCTGGATGGTGTTTTCGAAGATCAGGTGCGCAAGGATATAGCCAAGGGCGATAAGGAGCAGCGTGAACTAAATCAGGCTGTAAAGGAGCAGCAGAAGATGATCGCCACCTTGGATGATTGCGAACGTTGTTTCGAGTCGAAAAAGCTTGCAAAGAAACTCATCCTCTCAGTAGGCTCAAAGGTCTACACAGCTTTGCCCTTGCATGAGGGTTTACAGCTGGGACATTGCATTATAACCACCGTGCAGCATGTCACTGCCTGCACCCTGCTTGACGAGGAAGTCTGGGAGGAGCTAACTAACTTTCGTAAGGGTTTAACCCAAATGTTTGCTGCCGAGCATAAGGACGTAATATTCTTTGAGATGGCCAATAAGTTGTATAAACGTAAGCATCTGGCTGTCCATTGTGTACCCATACCGGAGGGTAAGGGTGAGATGGCCCCCTTCTATTTCAAGAAAGCCATCGAGGAGTCTGAACAAGAATGGTCCATTAATAAGCAGCTAATATCTCTGGACAAGAAATCATTGCGTACTGCTGTTCCAAAAGGCTTACCCTATTTCTGGGTCAATTTTGGCATGGATCGCGGCTTTGCTCATGTAATAGAAGACCAAGAACGCTTTTCACCTTATTACGGACAGGTTTGCTTGAACTTGAAAACAATATTTTTTTATATCACTTATTTGTTATTAATTATTTAGGAAATTATTGGCGGCATGTTGGACCTGAATGTGAGTGATTGGCGCAAGCCGAATAAGCCGCAGAATCTATATATGAAGATTAAAGCCTTCGTAAACGCATGGAAGAAATATGATTTCACAGATTCATAAATAGGTATTTTTTTCATTGTATGAAATTAAAATGTACCATTTAACAAATAAATAGATTAATCGAACAATACGTTATTATTTTCAATGATTTCAAGTATCGATATTTTTGTGCACATCGATAGTAATGGAATGGTATCATTAACAACACTGATAAGTTGATACGATTGGGTGGCAGCCTTACTATCCACAATAACCGCAGCCAACTTCGAGCGTCTTGTTCTTTTTTCCGGTTGACTTTGACTAGCAAGGTAGTGCTCGCGTTCGTTTACTCAAATAAATTTTTTTTTAGTTTTAAAAATATTGCCGCAAATGCCCAGCAATAAATGAAAATGTGTGTCTCCTAAGGGGACAGAGTGAATGTTGCAATTTAATTAATTTAAAATAGCAAAATGTTCATTAAACACTTAAAAAACAATCCAAATTGAGATTCGCAGATTGTTGTTGTCTTTGTTTGCATGTGTGCGTGCGAACGTGTATGTGTGTGCGCGTTCGTGAATAGCAACGTGTTTTTTTTTTACAAAATTTCTTTATACAATGTTTGTTTTTGTGTTTCTCTGTTTCTAGATGCCAGGTGTCACAGTGAAGGATATTGACCAACATGCCGTTACCAAGGCGGTCGCTGTTTTCCTTAAGAAGTGAGTCTCGTGTGGGCGCACTACACAACATTTTATTTTGTATGTGTATTGTGCGTGTGTGTGTGGACATACATAACCTCACAAATGTGCATATTTGTTTGTATATATCGATGATATATAAACTCTTGTATATTTTAGGACTGGCAAATTGAAGGTGCCCGATCAGATGGACATCATCAAGACCGCCAAATTCAAGGAGCTGGCACCCTACGATCCCGACTGGTTCTATGTGCGTTGCGCCTCCATAATGCGTCATCTCTATCATCGCAGTCCAGCTGGCGTTGGTTCCATCACAAAGATCTACGGCGGACGCAAACGCAACGGCGTGCATCCATCTCATTTTTGCCGTGCCGCTGACGGTGCTGCCCGCAAGGCACTGCAGGCTCTTGAGCATGCCCGCCTGGTTGAGAAGCACCCCGAGGGTGGCCGCAAATTGAGCTCGATTGGACAGCGCGATCTGGATCGCATTGCCAATCAGATCGTCGCCAAGCAGCGCGAAGCTGGCAAGCAAACGGGCCCCATTGTTATTTCCAAGTAAAGTTTGATATGTGGACAATGCGACGATAAGAAGTCTATAAAAATACAAAACATATATTTTAGACTTGTAAGAGTTTTCTTTGCAAAAGCAAAAACAAAAGCTGGCGATGATAATATAAAAACAATTTACTAAAGTCTACAAAACACAAGCCTCAACAAGTGCGATTTTTTCATTGGGTTTAACTAAGGATTTCAAGTAGTCTAAATATGTACACCTGCGGAAAAAAAATAGTAGTAGTGTTGGACAAAAAAAACATAATGATAAACTCAATTTTTTGAAAACAATTTGAAACGAAACTTAAGATTATTATATATTGTTATTAATTTAGATGTCGATATTAGGTTACCAGGTTCCTAAATTTTTGTATCCAATATTTAGTGTTCAGTTGCACTATTTTTTTTTACCGCATTTGTATATATTATATATAAGTATATAAAGCTTTTACAGTTTCTTCGTCCTGAATCGAGCTTATGAGAGCTCGATAAGATCTATGGATGTTTGCTGGGTCTAGATGAGCTTAGGAATCAAGAGTGAATGTAGTCTGTTATAAAGCGAAATATCCTATGAGCTTTACTTATTCTTAAGGTACCATTTGGAATAGAGTGAAGCCTTTTGATACTATAAAGTAAAAACCTGAAGCTAGCACAAAAAAAAAAAAGTTCAAAATTTATCCTAAATAGAGAGAATAGAATAGAGCCAATAATGTTTAATATTGTATGACAGCACATATCAAACTTATATATGCTACATCCGTATTGTCGAACGAGCTCAGTCCATTTGCCTATGAAACGAGAATGACTGGTTAGCCTTGGCATCAATAATATTATAGATCAATTTATCGGTTGATGGGTATCTATATATCAAGAATATGTATGTTTTAGAGCTTTAAGATAGAGTATACTTTATATAATGTATACATCTTATTGAAAATAGAGATATAAATCGACTATAAAGTAAGTATATATGCTTTATAGTATACATGTTACAGAGTAAATATAGCGCATACAGAATATAAATGATATGAGCTATTCAAAATAGTTGAAACTTATACATAATCACAGTTTGCCAGATGTACAATACATTTGTCGGTTTTATAGTAAATTTATTTAAAATTTATGAATGTTTGCATTATAGAACCTTAGGACTAGTTTGTATTTGTTAAATAGTTTACATTTAACCTTTATCTGGCAGATAAATCTCTGTAAAAGTCAGAAAATCCACAACTATCCAAAGTGGATAAAACTGCTTTAGAGATTGAATATCAGACTCTATCCAGAGCCTCGACCATGACAATGCTGTTACCACGAATCACCTGAAAATATAAATGTCGCATTGTAGTAAATGTTTTGTATATAAACTAGTTTTCCACATACCACCATGCCAATGCTGTTTTTGGTATTATCCTTACACTCCTCCACCGTGTCGTCGAGCACAACGTTCATGAATGGATCGAAGCCGCGCAGAATGCCGGTGACAGCGCGGCCGCCATTTAGCTTGAGCATCATGCGCTTGTCCATGTATCTGATGGAAAAGAAGTACATAGGCAGTTAGCACACAAGCACCTACTCAAACAAACAGGCTACATTTACTAACTTTTTCAGCTCTGGCGGATGTGCTTTCGACATTTTCGGGTATACAAATTAAAAATGAATTTGTCGCAAATCAAGTTAATCTAAATGCAAACGCGTTTCGGTGTGACCGTTTCTTTTTCTAAACGTTTACACAGTGCTGTAAAAAGCAGTAAAAAGAAATGCACTAAATGTGCTAGTTAACTATCGTATTAACACACACACATATTTGGGTCATGACAACGATACTATCGCGAGCATTAAACGATAGTTTTGCAGCTCTCTCGTAGCAACAGAGCCAACGATAACTGCTAGCATCGGCAATTAATAAGTTTTTAAGTTTATTTTTATTAGGTTTCAAATTGTGTTTGTTTTTTTATTTGTTTTTTGGTGTAAAGTGTATTTATGTTAACTGATAAAGAAGCCCAGCATTTAATGAAACCATGCAAATTGTGCATGTGAAAGTCGATTGAAAGCGCTAAACACGAAATCCACATAAATCGCATCCGTCGCTGTATGTTTGTATGCGCTCGAGTGTGTGCGAGAGTGCGTGTGTGTGAGTGTGTGCATGTTGTCTGTGTTTGTTTGTGTGCGTTGTACGTGCGTATGTGTTAGTGTGGCCAAAGACTTTGTCGTCGCCTATATTGACGGTCCCAGCCAAAAGGGCGGGTAAAAGAAAAGTCAACAAACGAGAGAGCGAGGGAACTAACAACTCCCTGGCAATTGCAATTGACGGCGCCATAATAACGGAACAAGCGAAAATGTTCACAAAGAAGAAGAAGAAACCGCTGATCTCGATGCCCAGCAATTTTGAGCATCGCGTGCACACGGGCTTCGACAAGCGAGAGAACAAATATGTCGGCTTGCCATTGCAATGGGCCTCCATAGTGGGCAACAATCAAATATTGAAGTCCAGCAATCGCCCGCTGCCGCTGGTGGATCCCTCGGAGATAACGCCCACAGAGATACTGGATCTGAAGACAATTGTGCGTCCGCATCATAATAACAATAAGGCAGACACAACATCGCTCAATAGCAGCAGCAGCAGCAGCGCCCTGATGATGAACAATCCGGCAATGTTGCAGCAGCAGCAGCAGCAACAGTTGCTGCCAAAGACATCGCATGTGGCCCGCTCCAATTCGTTGCGCAGCTCCAGTCCGCCGCGTGTGCGGCGAGTGGCGAATGTGCCGCCCGCTGTGCCCGAGGAGGAGCTGTCATCTGGCACGCCCACACCTGGCTACAAGCAACAGCATCTGCAGCAGCAGCAGCAACAGCAACAGCAGCAACCAATGCCACATAATCTTTTGTATACCAGTCAGCATATCCATTCACATTCACATTCACATCCGCATCCACATCCACATTCCAATGGTGGGCTAACAGCTCCTTTGGCTGTGCGCACCGATCCGTTTCGCATGCCGCAGCAGCTGCAGCATCAGCAGCAACAGCAGCAGCAGCAGCAGCAGCAGCAAACGTCGCCAGTCAGCTCTGTGGCCAGTTCGCATCACAACAACAACAATAATAATAACAACAACAACAATGGTCAAAGCTATCCAATGTATCCTGCCTCCCAGCAACAACCAAATCAGAATCCACATGCCAACAAAACAGCGCCAACAGGAGCCGCAACAGGAGCAACTGGAGCAGCAACAGCATCGCGTGCCAGCTCCAGTTCGAGTGGCAATGCGGCCGCCGCCGCCCTGGCTGCCCAGGCCCAGGCACAGGCGCAACCAAAGCAGGAGCAAAGGCTGACGCACGAGCAATTCCGTGCTGCCTTGCAAATGGTTGTCTCCGCCGGTGATCCGCGCGAGAATCTGGAGCACTTTAACAAAATAGGCGAGGGCTCCACGGGCACTGTGTGCATAGCCACCGACAAGTCAACAGGTGAGTGGCT
The DNA here is from genome assembly GCA_035045345.1 of Drosophila hamatofila. Lineage (NCBI taxonomy): Eukaryota > Metazoa > Arthropoda > Insecta > Diptera > Drosophilidae > Drosophila > Drosophila hamatofila. The sequence goes on from JAWNPA010000041.1 coordinate 4,583,851, forward strand.
AAGCTGGATAACTCCTAACCGATCTTAACTCCTCCCCCTCACCTCTCGCTCCCTCTATCTCTCTCTAACCCAGGTCGTCAAGTGGCTGTTAAGAAAATGGATTTGCGTAAGCAGCAGAGACGCGAGCTGCTCTTCAACGAGGTGGTCATCATGCGTGACTATCATCATCCCAATATTGTGGAGACATACTCCAGCTTTCTGGTCAACGACGAACTCTGGGTGGTCATGGAGTATCTGGAGGGCGGCGCACTCACCGACATTGTCACACATTCCCGCATGGATGAGGAGCAAATTGCCACCGTTTGCAAGCAATGCCTGAAAGCTTTGGCCTATTTGCATTCACAGGTGCGTGACCAGCATGGCCAACAAGACAAGTTAGCAAGCAGTCCGGTTGTTAGCCAAAAGCCTCGCCCAATGCCTTTTCACTTGTCTTCACTTCGCTTCTCTCTCTCTGTGCACTCTTTCAATGCCTTTCTATTTTCGTTCTTTGGCGCTTTCTTCTTTTGCGTCATTTTGTGGTTTGGTTTGGTTTGGTTTCCATTTCCACTTCCAAATGTCGCCCGTCGCATAGGTAATGCGATAGCCTGTTAAGTGGGTGCTTGGAAGGCTTGGGTCGTTGGGTGATTAGGTGGCTGAGTGGTTGAGTGGTTGGGTGGCTACCTGGTTGGGTGCTACGTGCTGTGGACAACCACAAATTTCGCTGACCCAAACCTTTGTCTGTAAATAGAAGTTCAGTTGAATGTGAATAATAGGCTTAACCAGGCAGTTCTTTAAGTATTTCTAAGTATTACACACATACATATGACTGTATATTATATATTTAGTTATATAAATATAACTAGTGTATAGGTATATGTAGATATATTTTTTGCTCTATTAGAAATAGCGATTGCCTAACAATTGGAATCGACATTTTATTTGTCAAGGAAATTCAGCAGAGCAAAGAAATAGAGGCAGATAGATGGAGAGTGGTAAAGTCAGGGAGAGTAGGAGGCAGAGAGGTAAAGTAAAAGAGAATGGGATTTTCTAGAGAAAAGGGTTGGAGGCAGAAATATAAAGATGAATAGCGCGCGTAAGATGCAGTCAGAGAAAGAAAGAGATACCCAGAGAAAGAGGGACGATGAGAGAGAGAGAGAGAGAGAGAGCGAAATTCAGCGGGAGAGAGAGAGAACAGAAAATGTTACGGAGAGAGAAATAGAGATTTTCAGAGAAAAAGAGAGATAGAGAGAAATGAAGAGAGAGAGAGAGAGAGAGAGAGAGAGAGAGAGAGAGAGGAAGAGTTTCATAGAAACAACCCAAGAGAGAGTTACAGAGAAAGAGTGAGACTCAGAGAGAGAGAGAGATGTAAAGATAGAGAGATGCGGAGAGAGAGATAGATACGCCGAATGAGACACATAAAGATAGACTCAGACACTGACTTTTACAAAGAGACCGAAAAAGAGAGTTACAGAGAGAGAGAGAGAGAGAGAGAGAGAGAGAGAGAGAGAGAGAAAGGAAGAATTACGCATCGAAAGATGCAGAGCGAGATACAGAAAAAGATTTTTGGGGAGATACAGCAAGAGAGAGTGAGAGAGAGAACTACAGTGTGATAGAAGTACAGATATAGACAGAACTTTACAGAACTAGAATAAAGTTAGACAATGATATAGCAAGAAAGAGAAATATCTCATAGGATATATAGAGCAAGAGACAGAGAGAGAGAGAGAGAGAGAGACTTGCAGTAAGAGAAAAGTACAGAGATAGACATAACTTCATAGAACCAGAATAAGGTAAGACAATGAGATAGCAAGAAGGAGAAAGAAAGAGAAATATTCCATAGGATATATGGAGCAAGAGAAAGAGAGTGATCTCGAAAGTACTAGTCGAAAGAAGAGTATATCTTTATATTAGCTTTTAAGTTAGTCAGTTTGTTAGAGAGAATGCTAGGATAACTCATAGTTGTCCATATCCATCCTGATCCGATACTAATCACATTTCCATTTCCACTCGAAACAGGGCGTCATCCATCGGGACATCAAATCCGATTCGATACTCTTGGCCGCCGATGGTCGGGTGAAGCTGTCGGACTTTGGTTTCTGTGCGCAAGTGTCGCAGGAGCTGCCCAAGCGTAAATCGTTGGTTGGAACACCCTACTGGATGTCACCGGAGGTCATTTCACGTCTGCCGTATGGCCCCGACGTGGACATCTGGTCGCTGGGCATTATGGTCATCGAAATGGTGGACGGTGAGCCGCCGTTCTTCAACGAGCCGCCCTTGCAGGCGATGCGACGCATTCGGGATATGCAGCCGCCAAATCTGAAGAATGCCCACAAGGTGTCGCCGCGTCTGCAATCCTTTTTGGACCGCATGCTCGTCCGGGATCCGGCACAGCGGGCAACAGCCGCCGAGCTGTTAGCTCATCCATTTCTGCGACAAGCGGGACCGCCGTCTCTCCTGGTGCCACTCATGCGCAATTCGAGGCATCACACCTGATGATGATGATGATGACGACGACGATCCAATTGGGTTACATTTGCTGCTCCCGCTCCAGCTGCTGCTGTTGCTCTTGTTTCTGCTTTCTAGTTTACAAGCTCCACTTAAATGTAGTATTATTCCATATTTTTCGTTTAGTTTTTTTTTTTATACGGCTACACGGCAATTGCTACTTAAACTGTTAACCAGCCACGCCTCTAACATCCCCCACACACACATATACAGACACACATTATCCAGATCCACATCCATTTTCATATTTTATTTGTTTAGTTTCTGTTAAGCATTTTATGTTGGCTACAGCAAATATTTTATATATTATATATAGAAACCTAAACATATGTTTATTAAAAAGTTAAAAATTTGTAATTTATAATGATAGATAACAATCTATGGCTATATCTAGAACTATATCTATGTCTATGTCTCTATAACTAAGCTCAAATGTAAATGTGCCTTGTGACTAGGAAACATTGAAATATTGAAATAATATATATATATATATATATATATATATATATATATATATATATATATATATATATATATATATATATGTCTGAAACGCCATTTGGTTAAAGCTAATACTCGATCTTTAGTGTTCTATATATATATACTTATATAAGCATATATATATATATATATTGCAGACCAAATTCGAGTTCAAGATCTGTTCGAAATGCAAATTTTTAACTCTCAAAAAAAGCGGGCAAAATTCTTGTCAATATATAAAAATGCTTTTACACAATTATTAATATTATTTTTTTTTTATTAATTAATATATCTATATATATGTATATATATATATATATATATATATAGATATATGCAAACAAAGCTCGAATATATTTAAAAGTAAAGCAAATATCGAAGCGAATATATAGTACTTAATGTCTAAGTATTCAGAGACAACGAATCATGCAAATATATATATACATAAATTGCTCACATTCAACGAATAGCAACTTCTATATACATAGATATTTTATATATATGTATGTACAAATTTGTACTTATATACATACATATACATATACACACACACATATATATATATATATATATATATATATAGCCTATGTATAGCAATTATTTATACTTATGCATATATAAGTTTTGATTATACAAAATTTTTACAATTTTTTTTAATGTTTACCAAAAGTTTGCGGTTTCCAATAATTGTGAATTGTTAAAACACAAGAAGAAGAAGAAGAAGAAATACATTCCCCCGCCCCACACACAATTGGAAAAGATTCCATTTTAAGCTGCTTTTTTTGACAGTGTTTCTGTAATTATTAACAAATAAAATACACAGGTATTGAAACGAAATTTGTGTTCTTTTTAATTTTCAATTTATATAACTTTTTACTGGATTTGAAATAGGATATTTTCGTATAATTTGTTGAATATTTTCGGATTATGGTTCGAATTTTGAAAACCAAACCGAAATGCGTATAAAAATATGTTAGGATCTTGGATCTGGATATACAAATGCTGAAGAAGAAAATGAAAAATTAAACTCCTTATTTTCATATAGGAATGCTTTTTATATTCATATATACGAAATATGTGAAATATATCTAAATAAAATAGAATTCGTTCAAGTTTTTGCTATTTTAGAGCAAACGGCGTAGAATGGTGCGCTGGTTTTTCTTTTTAAACTAGCGCGCCATGTTTTACCGGTTATAACCGGTTCAACCTACAATCCTTGCTCTTGCTTAGCTTGAACTAGGCTGAACCGGTTCAAACCGCTTGAAGCTGCAGCATCTAAAAATAAACGCAAACGATTAAAAATAAAGACAACAGTTTTGTTTAAAAATATTTTTTTTCTGTCATTTTTTTTTTTTTTATTTATTTATAATGGTTGTTTATTTGTTTGTTGTTGCTGTTGTGTTGTTGCTTTAGGCATTATTTTAATTTGTTTATCAAGTGAAATAAATGTGTGTGTGTGTGTGTGTTTCTGTGTGTGCGCTGATATATGAGCTATAAATATTCCAATGCAAATATATATACACAAATACAAGCGCACAGAGGCAAGTGGGAAAAGATTGCGGTACATGTGTGAGTGTGTGCGTGTGTGCGTGTGTGATGAGCTGTGCATGCACGTTTGTGTGTGTGAGTATTGAGCATAAAATACATAAATAAACGCACGCACACAGACCCACATGCACTGGCGCCACACGTTGAGAAAAAAATGTACTAAAAACTAAACAGGCAGAGCTTGAGCTGCCCATAGCTAGCAATGAGTGTGAGTGAGACTGTGTGCGTGTGTGTGTGTGTGTGTGTGTGGGTGTCAGCTGATTATATTATATGTATGTATGCATGTATGCAAGCTAGCAGGCAAAGGCCTAGCCATGCATGTGAGCAATAGACAAAGAGATAGTGAGAGGGAGAGGGGCAGGGAGTGTGTAACATAACTGTTTAGCTACAGTGCCTTAAAAAAGTGTGTAGATGTATGTTTGTATGCATGTAAGTTAGCTTAGTTGCGCTTCCTCAAGGCCAGGCGACTGCTGAGCGGACGCTTCGGCTTTGGTTCCTCTTCCTTTTGCTGCTGCTCCGATTCCTCGGCAGCGGTGTCCACCTCCGGCTCCGCTTTCACAGACTTCAACGGCTTGCGACGATTGACTGCAAAAGTGCAATTAATGTGAATACAAAATTTGGAATTTGGGATTTGGGATTTGGGATTCAACGTTCACTTACGTGCCGAATTGCTCTTGTAGCCACCCTTGGCGTGACCAGCGGCGGGTGCAGCCGGTGCCGGTGCCTGGGCGCTGGCAGCCTCCTCATGGTCGGCGGGCTCCTCGTCGGTCTTCTTGGCAGCTGGCTTGCTGGCTGCCGGCTTCTCGTTGCGATGCTTCTTGGCATTCTGCTGGCGACGCTTCAGCGAATTGAGGAAATCATCATTGGAGCGGAATGGCCGGATGACGGGGCCGACTTTTTTGGGCGGCTCCGTTGTGGTGGTCGTGGAGCTGGGACCGGCCTCCTCCTGCTCATCGCCATACTGGTTGCCATGATCGCCAGCACCGCCGGCACCCTCCTCATTGTACTCATCCTCCTCGGCGCCATCGTCGTTGGCCGGCGCCGCCGTTGTCGTTGTCGTTGGCTTAGCCGCCTTGCCCACGGGGCGACGCAGTGCAGCGATTCTCTTTGCCGGCGAAATGTTGCCAGCTGGCGCTCCCTCCTCCTGGGCGGCCACCAGGCCGTAGCACAGTGCGCAGATGATGAAAAGCAGGCAACTATTTCATAAATGAGAGATCAAAAGTAAAATCAATTTGAGGTTATGTTGAAGATTTGAGGTTATGTGCACTTTATGCTTTTTAATTAAGATAATTACTTTGATTACTACGATAAAAGAGGAAGCTGAAAGACTTGAATTCCAGTTTTAAGGAAATAAAATTCTGTGTGGGGCTTACGAAGGAAGGCTTACGAAAATATAAACTTCAAAGCTTAACAACGTTTTTGTTTTGTTGAATAATAAAAAGTCGTTCAAAACATGTCAATTCTCAATTTATTGAGGTTATGTTTGTACATATATTATAATTATATTTGCTGTTCATATACGTCTTAAAACAGCTAGAGAATAGATGAAGAAGAATTATTCAGGTTTTTTTATAGGCTTGAAAATTTTGTTATGTGCATGATATACATAATCCAAAAAAACTTTACTTAAAAACCAATTTTTGGTATTGTCGTAGCATAATAGATATTATTTGTATTATTATTCGTAATATATATATAAAAAGTAAACATTTTGAGGTTATTTTAGCTTTATATATACATGTTAAGCCGGCTTGGCTTAGCAGCGTCGGAAGTAGACGACTACCATATACCCTATCTGGACTATTTGATATACGATAGCTAATTATATATATTCGAAATTGAAAATGATCAAATTGAAAAATCAGGTCAAAATATCGATACTTATCGATAATTGGAAAATGAGGAGAAGCGAGTAAGGCGAGAGAGTTTCCACACATAGATAAGAATTGACGAATGGTTAGATCGTCTTAGCATGTTCAACTGATCAAGCATATATACATATATACTCTTGTGCCTTATGCCAACAAACTAATATACCCCGCAATGGGAACAGGGTAGATAATTCAAGAGAAAAAATGAGTAAAATGACATAAAAGTCAGCTCGCCGTTCGCAATCCAAAATATGTTGCCCAACGAGCACGAGGCACAAATTCAATTGAAATTCCCCCATATTCAATTAGCTGCCATCTCTCTCTCATATATATATATATATATATATATATATATATATATATATATATATATATATAATTATAGTATATATATTAAATATATACATATATGTGCATATGATATCTTTTCAGTCTGGTTGAACGGGTTGTGCTGAGAACCTGAACCGGACTTGGTTAATAAAAAACACGTATCATACATAACTATAAAGTATCTACTACGTATACATATATATGTGGATATATATAGATATCGGTTAGACCATAAAGATATGTATGCCTCGACTGCTGCTGCTGCTGCTGCTGCTGCTTCTTCCTCTTTTAGCGCCTGCGCTGTGCTAACAATTATTAATGCTTAAAGGTCAGCTAAACGGGTTTTAGCTTTTATTTTTCACATTTTGCTTTTGTTTTTGTTTAGTTGTTGCTGTGTTGTTTTTTTTTTCGTTTTATTGTTTCTTATTCACTTTCGATTTCAAAATTATAATTTAAGGCAGATACAAAAGACTTAGGCAGCGAACTTGTTTTGAAATACTTCTGGCCTGGACTCCCGCCAGCTTAGACATAGGCTAAGGTTAGGCACTGTATAAGCAGGCACACCCACACACACACACACACACATACAGAGGTACAGTTACAGGTACAGGTACAGGTACAGCCCCCTCTTTGGGCAACAGGTGCTTATGCAAAAGTCAGCAGCAACGGCAACGGCAACGGCAGCGGCAGCAATCGAAACCTGTTGCTCGTAGCCAGAATCAATTTAAATGCGCGCCTGCTGGTTGGCTAATAACGGTAAAATGTGCAAGCCAAATGCAACTGCCTGAGCAGGGAGAGGCCCCCAGCCACGCCCCTCAGCCCACAGCCCACCATCGCCCAGCTAGCCAAGACAACAGCTGCAATTGCCGTTAGCTGTTGTTGCTGTTGCTGTTGTTGCTGTTGCTGTTGTTGCTGTCGCCGGCGGGTTGCATCTTTTCGCATTGATTAGGGTCAACTGTGTGGGGCATGTCCAAGCGACTCTTTGCATTTCAATTGGACTTATGCAACCGCAGCCTCATGGAAAGGTGAAAGGCGTGTTGCTGTTGTTGTGGGTGCGTGTTGCTGGCGTGCCTGGAATCAATAACTGTTGCTGTTGTTGCTGCTGCTGTTGCTGCTGTTGTTGCTGTTGCTGCTGTTGTTGTTGCTGCTGCTTCTGCTTACTTCTTAATCGAAATTCAAGTCAAGCCGTGTCCAAGTCTGTATGACATTTGGCTTTGAGCTCAACCGGTTTGCTTTTTGGCATTTTATAGAGCTAGCGCGGTGGGAGGAGGGTGGCAAAAAAAAAACTATTTGAGACAATGCTTCACACTCACACTCACACACACACACACATACACACACATTTCTAAGCCAAGCCTCGTTATATAAGAGCAACATTAGTTGCAAATTTATGATAAGGCAAAAGCTGTCGAGAATCAATAAGTGGAAGGCGGAACCACATGTTCAATGCTGCTGCATCATCATCAACATCATTGTCAGCAGCATCATCATCAGCAGCAGCCTCACCATCATTATAGATCATCATAATATTAAGAGCAGCTACCGACTAGCCACATACCCTCTAATAGCTACTCTATTGCTGCTTTCAGCTGTCTTATACTAACTTATACTCGCACTCTTATACGCTCACTCACTCTTATACGCCGCCTGTGAACCGAACTGGTTCCATTTCGTAATTAATATCATTTGAATTTTTATGTATTATGAAATATGTTATTTTAAATGCAAAAAAAAAAAGCAAAATTAAATTGAAAACTATTTTGTTTGAACGCGTAGTAAAATATGATTTTTGTAGTTTTTCAATAGAAAATATATATATTAAATTATTTAAATTTTTTCATATTTGCATATTTTTTAGAATAATTTAGAACAATTTCTACAGTTTTAGCTTTAGCAACTCAAAATTTCACGAGTAAATTGAGATTCTCTATCCTCTGATATACTGATTGGGGGCGTGGCAAATCGGAAAATGGATCTGGCGGCGTTTGGGCCGTGAATGAGTATTCTGCAGTCGCTAACGCCCAACTGCAATATTCTCACTTGCTTTATTTCATTTGTGGTTTTATTTTATTATTTTTATTTTTTTTTATTTTTATTTTTTGCTGATTTATTTACATTACATTTGGGTTTGTTTTTAATTTTAAAACAAAAAAAAATGAATTTGTTTATTTTTTTAATTTTTTAAAATTTGTTTAGTTAAAATTGTTACAAAATTGAAAAAAATTTCATTTAAATCAAATTTAGTATTTTAATATATTTATTGAAATAATTTTTTTATCTTATAACAAATAATTTATTTTTTGACTAAATATTTTTATGAATTTTAGTTTAAAATTTTTTAAAAAAGTTTTTAAATTTTTTTTTGGAAGTTTTAGAAAATTAAAATATTTGGTATAGGCTGCATATGTATTCATATATGACATATAATGTATATTTATATATAGTTGCGGTAAAAAAAATAGTAGTGCTAGTGAACACTAAATATTGGATAAACAATATGAATAACGATATATATTAATCTTAAGATTCGTTTCAAATTGTTTATCAATAGGTTTTTTTGTCCAACAGTACTACTATTGGTACTATTTTTTTACCGCAGGTGTATATATACAGGGTATCTAGAGCAACAGATCGAAGCATTTGATCCCACATAAAATGTTTGCGTTTCAAGTCAGCGCCTCGAAGAGCTCGCTCAACAAAACTGCAAAAAAAAAAACCTTAAAGACTTTGGCTTTGTTTAAACATCGGTATATAACACATATATCTATATATTTAATTTATATATATATATACTATATTATCACATGATTATGATTCGCATATGCGGAATTAGTTCATGGCGATGACGCCATCAACACGAAAACCAGCTAAAAAAGCGAATTTGATTGGCAATAGCCATGCCCTCAGCTATGCAAAACGGGTCACTATGCTAATTGCCCAACTATATCTGGAATTTGAGTCAGCCATAGTCATAGCTAAATATATATCTATATATATATATATGTGTGTATATGTGTGTATGTGTATGTATAGGTATATGGGTATCTATGGCATAGCGTTTCTAATAGTTCAAAACTCAATTAGAAACACTTCAAAGACTAAAAGAGAAAAAAAAAACAACGTGCACAATTGTTGTTGTTGTTGTTGTCGCGTTAAGTGGGTTCAATAACGGTGCATTGTGTACGTGTTGCTGTCGCTGCTGGTGCTGCTGCTGCTGCTGCAGTTGGCCATTCAGCCCAATCAGTTAGTCAAGTCGTCAAGCCAAGCCAAACCAAGTTCGTTGCCTGAGTCTTTTGATTTGTGTTATAGTTTCTTTATATGTTGTCGCTGACGCTGTTATTGTTGTTGTTGTTGTTATTGCTGGCTTACATTGAATTTGGCTTATGAAATGCACACACACACGCACACACACACACACACACACACACGCACACACATACACGCACACACACACATCTCATGTTGCCAATTCGCACAGTCCTTGAAAATAAGTTTAAAATACCAAAAGACGAAAAATTGTCTTTTTGTCTACAATTTTTTTTTTTTTTTTTTTTTTTGGCTCGCAACATCCACTAAAATGTGTGTGTGTATGTGTGTGTGTGTCTGTGTGTGTGTATTCTGGTTTGGCTTTTTGGCATGCACATGATCTGATCTCTCTTATTTAAATAATATTGCATAATGCGAGCGATTTGTGTGCGCCAAAAATGAAATGAAACGCATGTAAAACGACAGCAGCAACAACAGCAACAACAACAGCAACAACAGCAGCAACAACAACAGCAGCAACACTCAAAACAACAACAACAACAAGATACAGCACCCAAAAAAAGCAAGCGAAACTAAATTTAAATCCTGATCTTGCCGTCAAATTGGCGCTTGTTGCTGGCGTCTGCTGTGTTGCTGCTGTGTTGCTGCTGTTGTTGTTGCTGGCGTGATTAATTTGCGCTATGCGATTAACATACATATTATACATATATGTATATTTATATATGCATGCATGTGTCTGTCAGCTTACATTAAAAGTGCAACCGTTAATTTATAAGACAACAACAGCAACAACAGCAACAGCAGCAGCAGCAGCAACAGCAGCAACAACAGCAGCAACAGTTGCAACTGCAATTGCTGGGTAATTAATCCAATACACTCGCACAGAGGCAGCTGCCCAGCAGCCAACTGTGGTTGCTGCTGCTGCTGCTGGCGTGCAGACAACAATGGGTACAGCAGCAACAGCAGCAACAACAGCAACAACAGCAACAGCAACAACAGCAACAACAGCAACAGCAGCAACAACAGCAAACAGCAGCATCAGCTGGCGACCTTGAAACATTTCTTTCAATCAATGCACTGACAGCTGGACAGACAGCCAGACAGACGCTTCTCACAGTAAGTTGATGCTGCTGCTGCTGCAATTGGCAATTGCAACGGCAATCGCAGCTGGGAAATGCCATTTGCCATTTCTTTGTGCCGGCAAATGTCACAAGGCAACTGCTGCAATGGCAACAGCAACAACAACAACACAAGCAACACCAACAACAACACAAGCAACACCAACAACAACAACACCAGCAACAGCAACAACAGCAACGACAGCAACAAATGATCATCAACTTCGGCATTTTGCTTGAGACGTTGGCGTGTTAAAGTTCAGTGCAGGCATTCGGTTCACATACATTTGTTGCACCTACTTTCAAGCAACAAGTCGTGCCCAAATTATAGGAAAAAAAATGTAAAATGCCAACAACACGACGAGCAAATACCCTGCAAACAGCCAATTCAAGCTTGAGCTGAGCAAAATGATGAAAGGGAAATCTTAAGCTAAAATGTGCTCAAGTTTGTTCTTCATTTCTATGTTCAAGCCCATGAATACCCTGTAAAAATAGAGCATGCACAACGAAGGTAGCCAGATTAAGTGTGTAAAAGATATTGAAATAAACTAAAACTACCAGATTTGGTCACTATATATATCAAATAATATATGATAGAATCTATATATGGTATAGGTATAGCCACAACTTATCTCAGCAGCAGCACACATATTATAAAGAAACAAATGTTGCAAATTTCATGTATATACGCTATAGATCCACTCGAGATGCTGCATACAAAGTTTCAGAGTGCTAGCTCTGGCAGTGCCCGAGTTACTTGGGTCTGCTGCATATTAGAAAAAAACAAATGTTGCAAATTTCATGTATATACGCTATAGATCCACTCGAGATGCTGCATACAAAGTTTCAGAGTGCTCGGTCTGGCAGTGCCCGAGTTACATGGGTCTGCTCCATATTAGAAAAAACAAATGTTGCAAATTTCATGTATATACGCTATAAATTCACTCGAGATGCTGCATACCAAGTTTCAGAGTGCTAACTCTGGCAGTGCCCGAGTTACTTGGGTCTGCTGCATATTAGAAAAAACAAATGTTTCAAATTTCATGTATATACGCTATAGATCCACTCAAGATGCTGCATACCAAGTTTTAAAGTGCTAGCTCTGGCAGTGCCCGAGTTACATGGGTCTGCTGCATGGAAACTCCTCGACTGCACTTCACCGAACTCAAGTATTTCAGCATAAATAGCTTAAGAATAGTTGGCAACACTGGCATTACCAGTTAGACAGAGTTATACTTAGCTAAGCTTATTTCGACATATGTAATTCAAGCAGGCTAAAAATAAAGCCAAAACTTTTAAATATTTCAAACACGTCAGCAGAAAAAAAAATACCAAAAAAAAGCAAATTTAATTTTAAACAAATATATATAAGTATATCACTCACATGTTGAAGTACTTCATTTTGTATGTGTGTGTGTGTGTGTGTGTGAATATTTATAAAACTTGGAAAAAAAATAAGTTTGATTCGAATTTGAAAACGCGCGAAACGAACAAAAAAAAAATTCACGACGATTTCGGGCTGCAGACACTGGGGAGGACTGTGAGTGTGTGTGTGTCTGTGTGTGTGTGTGTGTGTGAGCTTGGAGACTTTTACTGCGTGTAGAGAGAGATGTGGGTGTGTGTGTGTGTGTATGGGACACAACTGAGAGTGCTGAGCGCTGGAGTTAAGCTTAAGCCACCGATCACGATCGACTTCTAGAGGCTGACTGAACGTTACTTATGCCGTGTGCATGGAGTTAACCTACCCGGCCATCCAATATTTTTCTGGCTGCCAGCAGTGCCAGTCGATGTTGCTGTTGTTGCTGTTGTTTTCTTCTCTTTGCTGTTATCTGCCACAGCGACGCCAGCAACAGCAACAGCAACAGCAACAGCAACGGCAACGGCAACGGCGACAGCGGCGACAACAACAGGTTGCTGCCCGCCCGCCCTAAGCCAACTAACCAACTGTAAATGGCGGCAGCAGCAGCGGGGGGCGAGGCAAGGCGTGGCAGTGGCCAGGGGGTGGCGGGAGGGGTAGGTTGGTGTAGCTGGGATTGGGGCAGACCATGTTCGTAATTATATGCAAAGAGTGCATGGCGCACTTCTGGTTTGCCAGCCAATTTGTCATTGCTGCCGTCGCCTGCGTCGCTGCTCGGTCTCTGCCTCTGCCTCTGCCTCTGCCTCTGCCGCGGCTGCTGCCCGTGCTGACAGCGCTGCCGGCGCTAGTTGGAGGCTTTTGACAGGTTTTCTTTGGTATTTCGACTGACGAAGCCGCAGTCGAAGCCGAAGCTGGGCTTTTATTTTGTAGTAGTTGTTGTTGTTGCCTTTTAGTATACACCCTGTAAACATATAATTGAACAAAGTGGGTACATAGAGCAGTTGCAAATGTTAGGTTATAAAGAAGCTACAAAGACTTTAAGCCAACCAAACAGAATTTATAGCAGAAATTCAGTTTTAGTGTTGTTCGGTAAGAAACAGTGTTGCATAATGTTTATAATAATAATGAAGTGGAGACTTCTCTTTCTCATAATTGTTTGGTTCGATTCTTAAGACTTAGCTGTAAGTCAACAAGTGAAGACGTTTTAGACTGTCAGACCAAAAAGGGAATACTCAAGACACGACTATTGGAGACTATTGGAGACTTCAACAGACCAGACTGAAAATAAACAATTGGAGACTATAGAATTGAATTTGAGTACAGATTCTCAAGACTTTTGTTGTAGATCTTCAAGTGCAAACTTTTTCAAACTTAAAGTGAGCACTTTTCTGAAGAGACCTGAGTGCAAGTCAACAAGTAGAGACTTATTTTACTAGAGAGCCAGCTAATGGAGACTTACAACTTAGCAAATATAGACTTTACCATGCCATTAATCAACTGTAGTAGTTTTTTTTCTAAGACTAAAGTGCAAACTATTTAAACTTAAATTTGAACTGAGTGAAAACATATTAATGACTTGAATGAAAATTAATATTTTAAAACTTACTGCAAGTCTACAAGTGGAGAGTATGATTTAAACTTAACTTTGCACTTAACTAAAAGAAAAATAAACAAACATTTTTGAATGATATAAAAAACAATAATAAAAAACACTGCCCTACAGGGTACTTGGCTGTATACACCTTGTCGCCTCTCACATTCTTTGCGAGCATCAACTTCATTTTTCTTTTCATTTCATTTATTTATTACTTTTTTTTAATTTTGTATTTTATTTATTTTTTTTTTTGTATTTTTTACGAATTTTTTTTTATTAATTAATTTATTGATTTTTGGGGCAATTGTTGTTGTTGTTGTTGTTGTTAAACACGTCGGCTGGTAAATCCCGAGTACCAAATCAAGATGCGGCGTGTAAAACTAAAAAAAGAAGAAATATCCAGATTTACATATACATATCTAATATATATATCTATATCTATATATGACATATATAGATATTGATATATATATATTTGTATATAATTTGATTCATATGCCATAATGGCGTGGCCTTGAACTGATTTGTATTCGAAATCAAAGAGAGTGAGAGAGAGAGAGAGAGAGAGAGAAAAAAAAGAAACCAATTTTTGGGCGCGGGCGAAACTTTAATCATAATTACGCTAATGACAATGTTAATTATAATTTCAATGATGGGACTAATAATGCCTATGATCACTGATGTCTTAACAAGCACTTACCAATCGTATGCCACTCTTGGCCAGATGTTCTTTTGGCCCAAAAGCCATAAAGAAAATCTTAAAAAAAACTAATTAAATTTAAATTAAAAATAATAAAAATAAAAAATCAATTAACAACTGGCCAACTTACCTTGAACTACAAAATGTCAATGCAGCCTGAGAGGGCTGGTGAAGGGGGCCAGGTGTCAAAGGGGAGGCGGGAGAGGGTCTCAGACATGCAGACAGCCGAGGGAAGCGCCCAGTCCATCAAGTATGTATACTAAGGCACGACTAGCAGCTACCCTGTCTTGGATGAGAGTATGAAATAGTTCGAACTGATTTGTGTTAATCTATATCTAATATTAACTTAGCTCTATCTAGATATCTATATTTGTAAAAAAAATATGATTGTTAACAAATATTCAAGGAAAATAAACCACAAAATAATATTTTAAAAAAAATATATATACATATATATTTGATTTTATATAATATAATATAACATTTCATAAATCATATTTCCATTTCAGCTTTTCTTTCCAATAGTTTTGTTAAATGTATGTAACTGAGAGAAAAAGGCGTGGCAGACCCCATAAAGTATATATATTCTTGATCAGGGTGACAAGCTGTATTGCTTTAACCCGTCCGTCTGCCTGTCCTTCCGTATGTAGGAACGCGTCGATCTCAGAAACTATAAGAGCTAGAGACTTGAAATTTTTTTCGTAGGTCCGTATATTGCGCCCACGTATAGAGTTTTTTTGTTCCAAAAATCGATAACTATTTCTGATAAACTAAAAACGTTATAGAACCTTATCTCGACTAAAGCTTTCTTTCTTACCTTTTTTTTTTTTTTGCAACTTATTGAAACTATAAATAACCGGATGGTTCGAGCTCCATTCATATATTTACAATCCATATATTTACAGTCTCTACTGTATATTTATAGTCTATTTGGAAGGTCAAGGACGTAAAATCTCACCCTCGCTCGGTGTTTTCCAGAAGTTCTAAAGCTAATTCATTTTCGTAGACATGTAACCCATTTATATATTTATTGGATCATCTTTTTATTTCGTATAGTCGTCAAGACCCAGCTGCGAGCGCGATCCTAAAAGCCAGCACATTTTCCTGGTCCTATTAAGACATGAAAAAAAAAAAAAACAATACCTCAAATCCCTACAAATAGGTAAAAACTGAAAAGATTTTGTTAACCAATTTTTACTCTCCATCTAAACTTTAGCATTTTTGAGTCCAGATATATAGGTCCCAGGCAAAATTCAAATTTAAAAAAATATGGCAAATTTCCAAATCTCTTAAAATTCATTTAATTTACAAAAAATCTTTTACCTTGGCTGACAAAAATTTTGATATGGAAACCTAACCAAAATTCCTAGATCTTTGCTTTAAACTAAACCAAGAACTGCAAATGCTTATGAAATTTTGCAATAATTTGTATATTTATATCTCAAATATCAAGTTTCTAAGCTTTAGAATTTAAGAACTTCGTCTGTCTTCACGGCCATACAACTCAGCTAACTCGTTTACATTCTTCCAGGGTAAACCAGACAGATAAAACAGTTTTTTGACCAGCCTATAAAACTATTTTTGAATTTCAAAAACAAAGAAAATCATAAACAATAAACAATAAACCAAAACTTGTTCAGCGAGCGATGACACTGAAATCGAATCGAATCAAATTAGAAATCAAAAATTTAAATCTTAATTTCAAATCGCATCGCATCGAATCGAATCGAATCGCATCGCATGCAAATGCAATCCGAGGCAATCAATGGAAGAAGCCATTTATCTAATCTAATATTCATAACATATACATATATCTAGCTCTCTCTCTCTCTATCTATCTCTTTATCTCTCTCTCTCTCTCTCTCTCGTTCTCTTTATCTCTTTTCAGATTACAACGCATTAATAATTTTTACGATAAATGTCGATTCAATGGCCAGAGCCAAGCCTAAGCCAAGTTGTGATCAGGAATGTAACAAGAGGAACGAGGAATGAAACAAATGAAACGATAAAGAACGTGTTACGAGAAAAGAAGAAGAATGTGACTAGGGGAATGAGGAATTTGTCATGAGGAATAAGTAATATGAAACACGGAAGGCGGACTATATGTAGAATGTGAAATGATGGAAGTGGAACTGGAACAAGCAATATGAAATGTGGAACGAGGAACGAATAACGAGAAAAGAATAACGAGAAAAGAATAACGATGAATGTGAAACAAAATACAAAACATGAAAAACAAAAACTGTGGAATGACGGTAGAAAAACAAACGGGAAACGAAGAATATGGAACAGCTGGAACCTAAGCCTGAATCTAATAATGAGAATTGAGGAAACCGAGAAACAATAAATATGAAAAGGAAAACGAGGAATATGCAAAGAGGAGAGATCAACATGAAACAAGGAAACGGGAAACGGACAAGGAACGGGGAATGTGAAACATGGAAGAAAGCAAATACTAGAGGTAGGTAGTACGTAATATGGAACGAGAAACGAAGCATAATGAATCTAGAATGTGATAAAAGGAATGTGGAATATGGAAGGTAACTACTATGTGAGAATCTGCTTAGAAGATTACTAGAGAGATCAGTAGTAGCTCTTGTAGATTTTTAAAGATATGTGATAAACAGACAGACACAAGATTGAAGAGTATTGGAATTGAAAAGATAAAAGATTGGAGAATTTGTATCAAGTATGATTTTATCTGATACTTACCATGGCTTTTCTCTGAAAATATATATGATTATCGATTATTTACTTACCTAATGAATACTATGATTTCAAATATATATGAATAGAATAAAAAACACATAGATTTCTTGAGATATTTAGTCAACATTTATTCGTAGTGATTGCTTCCATTTGCATTAAATCAGACTTGATAAGATCTAAGGCTAGAGTTAAGTATACAGTTTGTTTGGGTATATATGATTATATTATATGATATATGCGTCTATCTTAAGATAATTTCATTTGTTTTCATTGAAATGCCATTCCATGGCATTGACTATACGAAAACGTTTCCGAAAGCTGTTAAAGAGCCGTTGGGACAGTCTCATGTTGTTGCTCAGATCCAGAACGGAGCTGCTACTAAATCGAAATTAAAGAAAACTTCATAGATAAAGGGAAAAACAAATATCTTATATAGACTCAAGTTTCTAAAGGAAAAACTGAATTGATCAAGTGATTGTTGATAGGGAAGCATAGTAGTTACTCTATTTATGATTGAGCAGTAGCATAGGGTAGATATATTCTTTGTTTATAGGTTAGATATGTGCATATATAGTAAATATACTATTTTTATATATTCAAGATTACACACAGACGGATAGACAGAAGAGAATCAACTGGCATACGGACGGATAGACAAAGATAGTTAAATGGATCGATAGGCAAATAGATAGATCTTTAAGTGGATAGACGGACAATCGGATATACGATAAACTAAGACTAGAAACAGTTACAGCTCTCTTTAAAATAATTGATAAATCAGAAAAAAGATCTTTCATACTGAAGTACGAATCTCTAGCTATATAAACTGAAAAAAATTATAGATAAATACAAAGTAGAAAAGATCAAAATAAAATTAAAAATCATTTGTTTTAAATTTTTTTACACATTACTTTATTTGCTCGTAGAGTTGCGCTTGGGCAAATCTATTCGACTTTCAGAGACATTTAATTACATACGCTTTTTTTTATTATTTATACTAGCAATAGCATTAAACATAAACGTAATACGACTAATAATAATAATAATAATAATAATAAAAATAATAATAAAATTATGATAATAATAATAAAAATAAAAAAATAAAGCAAAGCAGCGCTTTCGATCAAAGTTCTTTTTTTTTTTTTTTTTTTTTTTTTTAGTTTCTACTAAAGACTAAAAGAAGTCAGAATTGTAGTATGTAGAATGTTTCTTGTATTAGCAGCGATAACACATATCGATAATGCGATTAATGTTTGCTTATTAGCATTTTGATTTCCCTTCGTTTCATTTCGTTTTGTTTCGTTTCAGTTTTTTTTTTTTTTTTTTTTTTTGCCAAATTTCATATATTGAGTTTTTAGGCACACTTCAATTATAGTATATATATATATATTTTTTTTTTTTATAAAAATATGTCCAAGACTTCAAAAAATAATCGAATTTCGTGATAAATGCAAAAATTTGCTTCTTTGTAAAAAAAAATCTTTTACCCCGCCCCATTTGTTAAACAGCGCTCACATTTTATACACTTAATTCACAGACTCACACATACATACACACACAACACACACATACATTCACACATAATCAAAAACAGAAATAATACACAATTTGTAGTACTAGGCAAAGATTTGTTTAGTTAACGCCTGCTGCCCACTAGATGGCGCCAACACATTCACATTCACACGCACACGAACACACACAAACACAGAGAGAGACAAAATAAATAAATTGTTTATAACTTAACAACTAAAACATATTTGATATTTAATACTTAGATGTAGCCTTTACACATGCACACAGAATAATAAAATTCTTGTGCCATGTTTTCTTTTTTTTTCGTTTTTATTTGTTTTTTTTTTTTTAGTATGTTCTTTTACTGTTCATAACTCGCTAACTAGCTCCCTCTCTTGCGCTCTTAAGTAACTGCGTTATGGTTTCGCTATCTTTTATCTCTTTCTGTTGCATTTAGTTTAGTTATAGTTTTGGAAGTGTTATTAAATGGAATTCAAGTGTAAGAATTGTCACTAACTTTAGCTGCCAAGCGACTTAAGTATTTTTGATATATAGATATATAAATTGATATATATATATATATATATAGTGCATGCCTGTTTCAACTATAACTTTATTTTTACAAAAAAAAAAAAAACATTTGGCCAATGAAATTTGCTACAACAAATATGCAAGGCACACAGATCTATATGTAAATATATATATCGATAAAAATGTGGACTATATAGATATATATATACATATATATGCGTATATGTATATGGTATATAGAACTTTTCACTCGACTCTCGTTGCTTATAGTTTAACATAATTACAGCGCTTTGTTTTTTTTTAATCGTTATCGTTATCGTTATCGATATATATATATATATATCGCTATCGTTCTCGTTACAAATCACTCGTTACTTTGCCTTAGCCTTAAAAACTAACAAAAATGTTGGGAAATACAAAAAAAAAGTTGTATATATATATGTATATGTGTATAGAGTCTATATATAGTATATGGTATATATATATATATATATATATATATATATATGTATATAAGTACAGCTATATTACGAACCTATTGGATTATATAATAGAGAACTCAGTTAACGTTTCAGGTTGTGGAAGTTGACGTTGCCATAGCAAAAACAGTTAGAGCATATACTTATAGTTGTTGTTGTTGTTGTTGTTTACTTAACTTGACATTTAAAGAGTTTTCTTGTTTTTAGTGTAAATGAATCAAAAAATATTATATATATATGTGTGTATATACATATATGCAGGGATCGATGTAGTAGTAGTAGTAGTAGTAGTAGTTGTTGTTGTTGTAGTAGTATGCATTTATGTAGCGTTAAATTAAGTAAATATTTTAGTTATAAGTAGTTGGTATGAACATTAGATACAATCTGTTAGAAGACAACCTTTTGTTGTTTGCTTGTTTGTTTGCTGTTTGTTTGTTTTTCTCTCCAACATATTTGAAATGAATTTACAGCATCATCTTCCTCGCGCCACCTCTTCACACATGCTCCAATTAGTTATATATATATATATATATATATATATATATAGTTATATATAAATGAGTTTATATATATATATATATATATGTATAGTATATGCATCTGTAGCTAATTTTATATGTATTTGCCAGACGAGCTTCATTGCTTCAACGAAGAGTTGGCCGGCAGCGTGGCAGAACGTTGCACGTTCGGCGCATACGGCTTGTAGGCGGAACGTGTCGATTGGCTGCAGCGACGATAGCGAGTGGTGATAGTAGATGGATAGTTGATGATGATCAAGATGATGGTGTGTATTGGTGTGCATTGGTGTATGCAGCAACGCGAGCGATACGAGCGAGTAGTTTGTGAAACAAGCGAGAAAAGAAAAATACGAAATCAATTAGCTTACGATTAGATACACAAAAAGCACAAATATTAGCAGCGAATGGGTTACGTTTTTTCCTATGATACGGTTTGGCAACGTCAATGGGATTTCGGGGACTTTGAGCAGCTGTCACGCGCATTTCTTTCAAAAGGTCTCTTTTTCAGTTGCTCATGATTTTACCTGGGCGATATTTTGCTGCCGTCTGTGGTGTTGTTGTTGGACGAGTTGGCCTTGTAGCCGCTCTTCTGTATACGCTTAAGCAGGCGTGCCACCCACAAAGATTGCTCCTCGGGCGTATTGGCCAGGAGCAGCATGTCGCGTGCGCTGCGCGGATCCAAATGCAGTTTGCATGGCGCCAGTGGATCTTGTTTGTCCACATGCTCCTTGTGTATCTTATTGCGGCATCTTGATTAGAGATAAAATAGGGAATATGAATACGTGTATAACAATATATATATATATATATATATACAAATATTTTGTTGGGCTTACCTCTTGCATTCGTAGGCCGCCGGCGGCTTAAACACGGACCACAGCGGCTTGGCGCAGACGTCACAGAACGATGGCGTGTGGTACGTTATGTGAACGAACTCATGACCTAGACAGGGATGGCAATAGAGTGTGAGTGAGATAGAAAATGAAAAGGAAAGAGAGTCGGAAGTGGATAATGCTAAAACTTGTAGCATTTATATGTATATTATAAATGGTTTTGTATTCAATTGTTTTTAGTTACGAACTCAGTCAGTCAATCAATCAATCAGTTAGTCTCAGCTCAAATGGTTGTCTAAAATGAATGTAGTGATGTTGTGCTAATCAACCAATCAATAAATAAAAGTTCTTTAATTTTACATTCATTCTTAAAAGGTCTCCAATAATTATCTTAGCTTTATTGTGATCGTGCATAAAACTGGTAGTCAATCAGTTAAGACAGTCAATCAGAAGATTTATGTGATCATTAACACTCAGACAGTCAAGATTATGGTCAATAAACAGTTAATTAGACAGTCAAGATTATAGCTTTATACTTGTATAACAAAATCTTTCCAAAGAGTCAATCCTCAATAAAATATCGAGTGGCTACAGCAAATATAAATTATCATCAATATCTCAGGAGTAATCTCTATAGGTCAGACTTACAGATGTAGTCAACTAATCGTTTGCTCTGTAATCTATAACCTTAATCTATATATCGAACTCAACAATAAGAAGAATACAAATCAAGCAGTCAATCAATCACTCAGTCAATCATAGCTCACTTAAAATACCCAATACTTAATAGTTAATAACGATAGTTACCCTTATGCAAAATGGTGCCTGGTCGCTCCTCATTGCTGCTGGCATGCAGAGTCGCATCCAGCTGCTCATCTGGACGATGGGAGGCGCCCTCGCCGGCGTACAGCAGCTGAAAGATGCGCGGAATCTCTTTGGCATCGGCGCGTATGACATCGCCTTGGGTAACGCTGCGCACATGATAGACTTTGCTGCAAAGTGAAGTTGATATGCGGTAAGATCTGTATCGAAACTGTTTACAATTGAAGACTTACCTTAGATCGAGTATGAGCACGGGATCTGTGGTTTTATTCTTGTCATTTTCTGTATTGTAGAAGATGATTTTGCGGGACGAGACGATCACATATTGTCGCTTCCAGTTTTGGCCGCGACGGCGATTCTGTTTATTTGGCACTGACAAAACGCCCTCGAAGACGGAGTCCTGTGTAAGTGAGAGCAGAGAGGAGTGCTAAATCAGAACAGCGAGCAGCGAGCAGCGAGTGGTGTGAGTGAGCGAGCGCGTAAATAGTAAAGAGTATAGAAAAGCGAGAAGAAAGTAAGGAGTGACGAGTGACGGCAAGTAACGAGTGACGAGTAACACGTAATGAATAGCGAGTAGAATCATGTATGGAAAGTAGCACATAGCGAGTAGTGACGTATTGAATTCCGAGTACAGTCACAAGTTAGTAACGAATGACAAGTAATGAACGAATGGCGAGTAACGAAACAGGCAAAGGGTAGCAATGTATAATGGCGGATCGTAATTTACGAGTAGCACGTAGTAAATACCGAGTAAAATGACGTAAGAAAAGTAACGAGTTGCGAGTAATAGCAAGGGAGTAGCGAGTAGAGTCACGTATGGAAAGTAGCACGGATGAGTATCGAGCGATGAGTAGTGAATAGAGTGAATAGTGAATAGTGAATAGAGAGTACAGTTCCAAGTGAGTAACGAATGACGAGTTATGTGGAACAGAAACGAGTAGCAAGTATTGAAAACCGAGTATAAGGAAGTATGGAAAGTAGCGAGTGGCGCGTAACAGCGAGTAGAGTCACGTATGGAAAGCAGAACGAACGTGTAGCGAGCGACGAGTAGAACGTAGTGAATACAGAATAGAGTCAAGTAAAAAGACAAGTAAGCAGTAGTAAGACCGAGAGAGTATCGAATAGCGCAAATAGCAAGTAGCGTGAGGCGAATAGCCAGTAGATTAGAGCGAGAAGTAATTGAATGCGAGCAGAAAGCAGACAAAGTAATAGAGAAAGAGGATAAAGAGTGGACAGAAAGTGTGTGTGTGTTTGAGAGTTGTGTGTATAAGTATAGAGCAGATAATATATACGTATATCTGTGTGTGTGTGTGTGTGTGTCTGTGTGGCATACCTGAGTATCCTCTGGATCATTGTCGGCCGACGACAGCGAGGCCGTCTCGTTGAGCTTACTCTGCAGATGCTCGATTTCGGTGGCCTTGCAATCGATCTCCATGCTCATCTTTTGCTTCACCTGCTGGTCCTCGACGGCCTGCTGTTGCAGATCCTGATATTTAAGCAGCATCTGGTTGTATTTCTCGCGCTCCTGCGATAGCTCCTGCTGCAAGCGACGCATCTCCTTTTCCTTTTTGCGCAGCTCGGCGGTGGAGCGAGCCTTGACCTTTTGTTCTAAAAAAAAAAAATACATAAATATATTATATTATATACAGAGTCAAGTTTACTCGGTACGGAGATATTGACTTACTTGGCCAGTCGGAGTCGCGACGATTCATGACCTCGGTGAGCTTGGCCACGGCCACCTGTTTGAGCAGCACTTCGTTCTTGCACTTCTCGCCCAGCTTGGCGATCTCCTCGTCCTTGGCGATGCGCTGTTGCTGCAGCTCTTCGAGCTGTTTCTTGTGCTGCGCAAGCATCTCGTCCCATTCGTTGCTCTTCAATTTGAGTTTCTTGTGCAGATCGGCTTCGGTTTCTTTGAGCGCGGTTATAGTCGCCTCCTTGGCATTGATCTCGTTGCGATGCTTCATTATGAAATCCTTCAGCTCGAGCTCCTTGATGGTCTTCTCCTTTTCGAGATCGGCCACCGTCTCCTCGGCAATGGAGCGAGCCAGTGCCTCAGAATCGGCGCGAGCGACAGCCACTTGGACTTGATGCTTCAGCGAGACGCGTTCCTCCTCAAGATCCTCGATTTTGGACAAACGCTCGGCGCTCTCTTCACGATTCTCGTTCGCCTGCGTCTTGTACAGGCGAGAGAAGCATTGCTCGGCCTCCAACTGGGCTTGCAGCTCCCGATTGTTGGCCAATGCCACGTGATGTGTGGCCTTCAGCTGTGCTAGATCCTCCTCGAAGCGTCGCTTAGCCTCGCGCAGCGTTGCCAGCTCCTTTTGCAGCTGGGCCTCTCGCGAACGCAGATGCGCCACCTCCGAAGTGTGCAGACTTCTTTCGGAGAGCAGCGAGTTGCGTTTGATATGCTCCTGGTCCAGCTGGGATTGCAGTGCGGCCACCTTTTCCGACTCCTGCCGGTACTCGCCCTCCAGCTTCTGCAGACGCAGCTGGATTTGGCGATAGTCGACGGACAGCATACTCAGCTGTCGCTCCTTCTCCTGCGAATTTTGATCGGCCTTGATGCGTGCGGATTTCTCTTCGTTGAGCTTGGACTGTAAGGCCTTCACCTCCTGCAGATTCGCCTCCTCGCGAGAGACGAGACGCGACTTTTCCGTCTCCTGATGCGCGCGCACCTCCTGCTGATAGCGACCCTGAGCGGCCTTGAGCTCGAAATCGAGACTCGCATGCGTTCGCTCCAATTCGCTAATCTTCTCCAGCAGCGCACGATTATCCTCCTGCGCCTTCTGCTCCCGCTGCAGCGAACGCTCCAAATCGTTTGTCAGCGTTTGCATCTTATTCTCAGCTTCCTTGTGCACCACCTTCAATTGGGAGCGCAGCGTTTTCTCTTGCGCCACCTGCGCCTGCAAATCGGCATTCTCCTGATCGAGCTCCTCCTTCTCCTTCTGCAGCGTCTTATTCAGCTCGACCATGTCGCGCACCTTCTCCTCGTGCGTTTTCAGCGTAAAGCCCAGCTCGGCATTCTGTTTCTTCAGCTTCTGTGTTTGCTCCGTTTCGCTTTTAAAGCTCAGCTCCATGTCATGCAGTTGCTTCTCGAGCGTGAGAACCTTCTCATTGATATTCAGATCACGCATGCGTGTCTTTTGCTCGTTCTCCAGCTTCCGCTGTGTCTCCACAATTAGCGCCTCCGCCTTCTTGCGCAACTCAATCTCCACCTCGACCTTCTGCATGGCCACCTTGTAGTTGTGCTGCCTCAGCGTCAAATCCATTTCATATTCGCTCGCAATGCGCTGCAAGTCGGCCTCCCGCTTGGTGATCAAATCCAATTGTTGCCTCAATCTCGTGTCCTGCTGTTCGAGTGCCTCGCATCGAGCCCGTTCCCGTTCGAGCAGCGCCTCCAATCGTTTCAGCTCATTCGAATTCGACGGCCGATGGCGATGATTGTGTCCATGATTGTTATTGGCATTGGTGCTGCTATTCACCGACTGTGATTCCTTTGATTCCGCATCGACTGTATCACTCGAGAGCAGCTGATAGTCACCCGTATAGGTGAAGCCAATGAAGGGCAGATGATTGCCATCGAAACTCTTGGGCACCGGAAACATCTCCTCAGGCTTTTCATCCCGTTCGATATCTTCGAAATTGCGCGTATCATCGTCGGACGTCAGCTCCGGCACCACAGGCGGCACACTCTCTCGTATATTATCAAATGACCACGTATCATTGCGAAAGAACGGATGCGCCTTGATGTCCTCGATGCCATAGCGGCCCAAACGCTGTGTCCGATCCGTGAGAAAGGCGCGTATCAATGCTTTCGCATTCTCACTGATCTCCACCTCGGCGGGAAAGCTAAGCGAGTTCTTGTGATCCATGATTTTGCCATAGGTGCCAACGAGTGAGTCCGCATAGAATGGCGTCTCGCCGAATAGCATCTCATATAGGAATATGCCCACCGACCACCAATCGCACTCTCTGCCATACTCATTGTCCACACCCTGAGACTGCAGCACTTCGGGACTGATGTAGTCGGGTGTGCCCACCGCATTGCTGGACACCACCTGACCGTTGGCGCCCATGCGCATGCAGGTGCCAAAATCGGCTAGCTTCAAATGGCCATAGCTATCCAATAGCATATTATCGGGCTTAACGTCGCGATGCACAAACCCCATATTGTGTATGGTGTCCAAGGCGAGGACCACTTCCATTGTATAAAATATGGCCCACTTCTCAGGTATATCATAGTCACCCATTAGCGTGACAATATCACCGCCGGGCATAAAGTCCATAACCATATACAGGTATTTGCTATCCTGGAATGCGAAATGCAATTGTACAATCCATTCGGAGTTCGCATGCGCCATAATGTGACGCTCCTCCCAAAAGAAGGCGGAATCCGGACGTTTCATCATCTCAAATTTGGATAGACGTTTCATGGCATACACCTGACTGGATGACTTGTGCCTGACCAGCTGCACCTCGCCAAAGGCGCCAGCTCCGATCAGTTTGATGAAATCGAAATCATCCACATTCATGCGCAGCTGATTGATCTGCTGCGCCAGGGGCTTATCTATGTAAAGCAAAGACACATAGATTTATACAAATACTATATGTACATATATGAATGATATCACAGTGAATACTCTACTTACATTTACATGCATATTGATCGATATTCTTGAAACGCTTCAGCGAATCGTGAGCACAGTCGCTGACCAGCGCTGAGACCGTGTCCAGCAGGCAGTCCACGTTGCAGCTGCTGGTCGGATCGCGCATCTCGCGCTCCAGCGCCTTAGCTCTGCAAATGAAGAAGAACAAGAAGAGATTATCATTAGAAATGCGAATCTTAATTTATCCAGTTATCGATAGACGATAGCATTTATTCCTTATCATTCATGAAGCAGATTCAAACTTTATGTGGAGTGTATCAATTTATCGATTCACAATAATCATCTTCAAAACAACTATACGCTAAAGTATCAATAATAGAACGAATCGACTGCTATCGCTCTATGCATTTAGGATAACAAAACTTATCGAAATATCAATAACTGACTGAGATTCCAATAGTTTTTGTCCTATAAAGCTTGTAGCTCCGCTTACTTGAAAGACCCTAAGCATCAAAATTCAAACTCAAAGTTTAGCTTAAGGCTCTATAGTAATTTATTAACTTATCGATAACTGATAACGATAGCAACGATCTACAATCTTTTTCAAGTTTTCTCTAGATGTCAAAGAATTAATATTGATTGAGGGTTTATGTATATTTAAATTCCACCTAAATCATATTTATCGATTGCGATTAGTGATAGCAATAAGAGCAGCTACCATACTACCAGTATGATTCACATCATTGATTTCTTATTATTAAATTCTGAGAGTTGTTATGTTAAGCTGCGCGACACTACCTAACAAAATCGTAAGTTTTTAAAGTCCGATTATTAAGTTTCTATGTTAATTATGATATCACAATACCATATTTAACGATAATAATGCTGAAATTGGAATATATCGATAATGATACTTTTAAAAGCAATAATTTTTCAATATAAATTACGATATTTATAGATATTTGCCAAAATATCGATTCACATTGATAAATAATTGCATTTATGAGAGCACTTTTTTGTGTGTTATCTATTCTTTATCTAGTTTTGAAATGTTCCTAAGAATTTGGCTGCCCCTTCAAACAAATTGGTTGAAAGGAATTTCCTGAACGTTTCTTCCCCCAAAAGGTTTTCAATGTTTGATAGTGTTATTAAGTCATTGCAAAGACATGATAGCCCGCTTCCGACAACAACAACAACAATAATGAAACTGGAAGTTTTCGTAATCAGCTTCATTATTTACTTGATGCGGAAAAAAAAGCGCGTTCGATTACTCACATGCTTTATTGATATAAGCGATCCGCCTCGTGGGGGCAAAAAGGTTTTATGACTCAAAAATATGGCAACAACAGACAAATTGGCGCTACGACTATGCAGTACTATAGAAGTCAGCAATAAGCCATTGGCTAGTCTGATACAAATTTGATTTTGCTTTTCAAGGTGTAGAGATGGTTTATTAGAGTTTGGAACTAGTTCGTTCCCACTGATTCATTGAAATGAACTACTGCAACTCGTATTCATAAACTTTTTGAATTGGGATAGTCTATAAACATTATATCATAAGATGAGAGTTATTAAACTAGTTCATAAGATTGCTATTTTGCTTCTCAAGATGTAGACATCGTTTAAGTTTGGAACTAGTTCGTTCACACTGACTCATTAAAATGAACTACTGCAACTCATATTCATAAACTTTTGAAGTCATTGGGATAGTCTATCACATGAACCAGCCAGGCATTACTTCATAAAATGAGAGCTATTGCACTAGTTCATAAGATTGCTATTTTGCTTTTCAAGATGTAGACATCGTTTAAGTTTGGAACTAGTTTGTTCACACTGACTCATTAAAATGAACTACTGCAACTCATATTCATAAACTTTTGAAGTAATTGGGATAGTCTATCACATGAACCAGCCAGGCATTACTTCATAAAATGAGAGCTATTGAACTAGTTCATAAGATTGCTATTTTGCTTCTCAAGATGTAGACATCGTTTAAGTTTGGAACTAGTTCGTTCACACTGACTCATTAAAATGAACTACTGGAACTCATATTCATAAACTTTTGAAGTCATTGGGATAGTCTATCACATGAACCAGCCAGGCATTACTTCATAAAATGAGAGCTATTGAACTAGTTCCTAAAATTGAAATTGAATATGAAATTCAAATCAAGAGCTAGCTTATCCACAGTCTACAGTCAGTCTACAGTTTTTCTTAGACTCCATTAAAATAGTCTTATACTTAATAGGATTGCTATAGCTATGCTTTACCGTATCTAACTACTTTGGGGCACAGAATCTTTGACTTTTAGAGCATATAAACAATTTTCTGTTTTGTTTCCCCCTTGCTTTCTTCCAGTGAGAACCTTGACTTTATCGCAGAGGCAAACCCTCAACATGTTGACTTTGATAAATTGTTGAAATGTATATATATATATAAACGTATGTATATATACTTTTGATATGGTGAACTTATGCAGCGATGCATCGTGTTTTCTTGCTCGCTGCATGCGGAACAGACAAATACAAATAATAGAAAGAGTCCATATCGGGTATAATAGCTAGGCCTATCGATGGGTAACAAAATGTTGACTTCTTTTAGTTTCAGATGAAATTAAATTGCAAAAATACAAAATAGATAAATTCAAGAAACTTTAACTTTCAAACTTTTTATAGGGTATTTCATAGTCATTGAACTTGAAAAAAAAAGTTCTGTCTTTCAGTTGTTCTGTTGCTTCTCTGAATGAACTTGATAAGTCAGTCACACATACACACACTGCCACGCCCACTGACTCTACAAAAGAGGCTAACTCTATCGCTAGAAGCACAAGAAGAAGAAGAAGCAGAAGTAAATGCAAATCCTATAGCCGAGAAAGTAGCAAAATTTTTGTTGAATCAAACTTAAGAGCTTAACAAGTTTTTGGTCAAGATTTAGTCATTGGCTCATTGAATGAATGAGTAATTGCTTGATTAACTGACAAATTGAACAACTATTAAACAGCTCAGCTCTTGCGAGTAAACATAAAAAACCTCAAGCAAAAAAAGTTTCATTAACAAATGAATTTCTTATCGAGCAAAGTGTAAATATATATATATGTATGTATATGTATATATATATATATATATATATGTATATATATATATGTATATATATATATGTGATATATATTTATGGGATTATAACAATTCATTCATTAATCAATGCAAGGAAGCAAAGGGGCAGAACATAGATAGAAACTCGAGTAAGGAAGATATTTAGCAGTTACGTAACGTAACGTTTGTTACGTAACGTAAACAACTCTTGACAAGGAAATGTCAGACAGAGGACAGAAATTTAAGATAGTGTTAGATATAGAGAGCGAAGACAAAAAATGTATAGAGAGAGAACAGACAGAAAGAAAGATAGAGTGAAGCGAAGAGAGAGAGAGAGAGAGAGAGAGAGAGAGAGAGAGAGAGAGAGAGAAAGAGAGAGAGAGAGAGAAAGAGAGAGAGAGAGAGAGATAGATCTTATAAGGAAAACAAAGAGAGATTGCGAGAGAAATTTAAATGAGTGAGAGATAGAGATCGAGAGACAAGGCAAGCAATGAGGTAGAACGAACAAAGAGAGCTAAAGACATATATATATAGAGACACAAATTGAGATTCAAAGAGATAATTATAGAGGGTGACGCGGTAATAATAGAGAAGACAGAAGGATAGGGATAGATAGAGAGAGATAGATAGACACAGAGATAGAGAGAGATAGATAGACATAGAGATAAAGAGGTAGTAATCATTTGACAGCAACAGACCTTTAATTCAATATATTCCAATCGAAACGATGTAACTAACTAAATATATATACATATACTAATAAGTCTAGGAGATATGAGGGAGAGAGACAGAGAGTGAGAGAAGGAGAAGAGAGACAGACAGAGATCGTCTTTTGAAGTGTTTTGTAGAGCCGATGACAGACGGCGCAAAATTGATACTAAAAGGTGTTTGAATTGTTGTGATTTCATCATCGCCCGATACGGCTTGACAGAAAAGCCAAATACATATGACAACAACAATAACAACTACAACAACAACAACAACAGCAGCAGCAGCAACAACAACAACAGAAATAGCAACAACCAACATGGAAAAGTGGAATTTTCAAAAATGTATTTGAGATTTTTTTTTGTTTGCTTTTTTTTGGCAATGGCTACAACAACATAATTATGAACAACAGCAGCAGCAGCAGCAGCAATAATAAATACATAATAAACAATAACAACAATAGCAGCAACAACAACAACAACAACAACAACAACAACAATATGCTGCGACAACATTATCGTCACCTAGAGACAATATAATTGTAAATTTAATTTATGCACGCGCACCTAAATTTTTTAGCTCGTTTCAAGCTAGACTTTTTAGCCCAAAAAAAGCTGGAATTGGTTGAGCGCAATCGACTGCCTAATACTCGCTCAAAATTAAGCGTAATTATATATTTAGCTATATTACCTATATATTTACTATATAATATGCGTTCAATTATATATATATACCTATATATATATAAGATATATGTATATTAAAAATTCCAAAACTTTTTAAATGTTGTTTATGTTGAACAGACTGTAAATAATTCGCTAAATGGTACGAACCAAGTAGTAGTTCTTGTAGTTCTTTATAAAATCAGCTTAACCAAGTATATATACTTCTATATAAATCTCTAGCTACAATAGATCTATATAAGTTTGGACAGATAAATCTACATATATTCATCATATGTAGCACTAAACTAATATGCTTTTTTCACATTGTCAGCGGGCATAAAAGCGTATAAACTTTGAGCGCGTTATATAAACACGATAATTATATAATCTAGATGGATGCTGTTATACTAACAATATATATAATCGAAATAGATATCTAAGCACATAAATAATAACTAGATTATTTATGTTTCTATAAGATATCTATATATATATATGTATATATACATATATAATAGGTATATGCGATGTTGACTCTAAAGAGGACATCATTAACTGTGTATTAACCTTATTAAGAGTTAAGACTCAATGAAACTAAGATTTCCAACACTTTTGAGTCAAAATTCCATATAGATAATAGATTTCGCAAATTAGCTTGCTAAACATTTTTTACACTAACTATATAAATTCGAAGTAGACACATGTATAATAATTATATATGCTTCTATGAGCTTTCCATATAAAAGCATATATAAGTATATATTCTAGATATATGAATTGTTGTTTCAAAAGATTTGAAGTTCGAGCTGGAAATCTGAACATCAATAATAGTTTATGAGGTTAAGCTTTCCAGCACTTTAGAGTCAAGTTATATAGACTCATATAGATAATAATAGATTTGTATCTATTTGGAAATTGACTTTTGGTTTTGAGAACAAATTGAAGAGCAAGTTATATGAAATTGTATATATATATTTATATATTATATATTATATTATTTTATGTATATTAGATAAGATTCCTTCTCAAGTCCACACAGATGAAATTGTATACATACATATAAGATATATCATATATATATGATATATTAATAATAATATATATTATATATATTCTCTTCTCACGTCCACACAGATGAAATTGTATACATACACATAAGATATATCATATATATATATGATATATTATTATATATTAGATAAAGTTCCTGCTCGCATCCACACAGATTTGTCGTTTGTCTTAGCTTTGATTAGCTTGAAATTTCGTATAAGATTTCGTTGTTTGCACACAGACAAGGCACACACACACACAAGGCACGCTTAATGCAGCTGCATTTAGTTAGGGCAGCTGTCAACGGGGCACCAAAGAGGCACACAGACACAGGGATACACACACAGATGCATTGAGATGCACACACAGATATAGGGGCTAGTCCAGGTATTTCAACAATTTGGCGTAATAATTCTTTTGCGCTTCAGTACAAGCAAAACAAAACAGAAACAACAACAACAAAAACAAAAACAAAAAAAAGAAATTCAAATTCAAATTCAAATTCAAATTCATTTCCGTGCCAATGCCAATGCGAATGCGTTGAAGCTATTATTATTTTTAAGTTTATTATTATAAATTGTTGTTGTTGCTGTTAGTTTTTAATGGCCAAGTGCATTGCAATTGGCGTAGCTGCTTTTGCTTATGGCCAAATGTTTTTAGCACCTTCAACACATTTCACATTTGTAATGCTCTCCCTTTGTGTGTGTGTGTGTGAGTGTGTGTAGGTGCGTGTGTGTGTGTGTGTGTGTGTGTATGGTTTATAAAAATTGAAGAATTTCTCTAAAAATTTTATGATTTTCTTTAGGATACGCAACGTACCGTTCCGGCTCTAACAGATGCAGTGCAGCGGGCATCCAATACCACATATCTCCACGTCCACAGAGCGCACAGACTCTATATATATATATATGTATATACTCTATCTCTCTCTCTATATATATATACTCTATATACTATATAGATATATGTATTTATGTATCTTTGCTCTTGTAGCTTTTAGCGAAACGCGTTTCACGCACTGCGATGCGCCGCCTGCAACTGAAATAACGCTCTCTGCTTGTTGGCCCAGAGTCGCAGCTTGTTGTTTTTTTTTTTTTTCTTCTACCTATATATATATAATGTATATATATATACATTATATATATATTATTTGTTTTTAGTTATTTTATTTTTGTTTTTTTGGTTTGGTTTGCTTACAAATTTTAATGCGAAAATGGCAAATTTATGAAAAGTCGCCCGCCCGGCCACCAGGCACGGGCATGGCCAAAATCGTTTTGCTCACTCGCTTGTCAATTTGATTGCCGCTGCCGCTTTGAACATTGATTATGCTAGGTGTTTTCAGCACTGATGTTTTTCATATACCCTGTACGCACACACAGTTGGGTATATTGACAAAAGGCAGAAGGCAGAAGACAGCTGCTAACTGCAATTTACTTTGATTTACACTTAATTGAGATAAATCGATAAATATCGATATATACATTCAAGTGAAATATACTTCGAGTTATGTAGCAAATAATATGAGCTTAAGTCAAGCATCGTTAATTAGCTAGTTATTGATTCTTTTAGACTAACAGACTCTCCGATTAAGCAGAGTTCGATAAATATCGACATCTATCTCTGCTCAAGAATACTTCCAGCATGCTGCTATTTAAGTAAGTCAGCATATACAAGCTTAAACCATTGTCTAAGCCATATATAACATCGTTATATAGAATCGATAAGTATCGAAATCAGTTGCAAGCCCATGTAACATACATTCTACACATACATTCTACACTTGAGCCTTTACAGTAGTACTTTACTCATTGTTCACTCACTATTTATAAGTATCAATCATTGTACACCTACTTAAACAGTTTTTTTTAATGCCTTTTAACTGTCATGCTAACATGGGCTTAACATGTTTGATGTAATCGATATATATTAATACAAAGTCATCGAATATTTCACAGACAATATACATGTTGTTGCTTTACTTCCTTTTTACGGCAGAGGACCGTATAAAATATTTGTTGATAATTCATCAAGACATTAACCGAAAAATATCGCTTGTCCTTTTCTACAGAACAGGGTACTTCATTGATCGGTATCGATAACTAAATCAATATATATCAATAGTGTATCACTTTTAGGACTTCTTTTACTTCTGTAATAGAAATATATATGCCCTTACTTTCCACACTGTTAGGTAGCTTTGATACTGATCTCTTGATATCAAGTGCAAAACTTGAATGAATATATTAACAGAAAAAGGAAGACCAAGGCTGACCACAGGGTATCTACCAGTTGATCATTCATGCTCTCGAGCACATTTACTTGTTTTGTTTTTAGCTAAATTTGTAAATCTTAAGTGAACAAATCTGAGCACTCATTCAGTTTTAGACAATTAATTGAACACCAGTCGCAATGCGTGTGTAACCGTGTGTGTGTGTGTGTGTGCGCGCGCGTATGTGTGTGTGTAACTATCAGTTTATAGTATTACTCACCGACGCCGCCTTTCCACATCCATGCTAAACTAATTGCTAAGCGTCCTGTCCAATCTTCCACTGCGTCTGGCTTTCAACTGCCGCATGCAATTCACCTCGCCTTCTACTTCGATTATATTGTGGATGTTTTAGAGCAGCACTGTAAATAGATTAAAGATGTATATATGTATATATATAGTATATATTTGTACAGCTATTATATAGTTGGCATTAAGCACAAGCTGCAAGTCTTTCGATAAATGGGTATTTGCTTAGATCATCCTGTTTTTATAGCCAAGTTTGCTAGCTGACTCTTAAGCTGTGATTTACCTAACTGTTTGTACTAACGGTAGTTAATTGTTAATTGCACTTAAAACTATGACTAAATGTACCAATGTAAGCTCATTGTTGAGATCGAACTTCTGAAAACATCTTATAGTTTTGTGCCTTTTACAATTTGTATAGCTATAAGTTATTCATAGTACCATTTACTATACCTGAATGTACCTAAAATGGTACACATTAAAATGTACCTACTTCTATTTACTATATGATTCATTCAAGTCTCTTGAAGTATACAAATTTGTTTAGTGATAAAAATGATTCAATTTATAAACTTATTTCAAATGCTTTTACACTACACAGTTTAAGTGATTTATTCTAGCTGTTGCTCATATTGAGTGTTCACTGTACTCTAACAAACGTGAATATAAACATAAAATTCAGTTTAGAAACCGATTTAAAATGCTTTTACACTACACAGTAGAAGTGATTTATTCTACCTGTTGCTCATAATGAGTGTTCACTGTAAGCTGACAAACGCAACCAAGAATATATAAATATATATATGTGGATGCAGTCTATAATTTCTATATCAATCAGGCATATACATCTGTATGTCAACGCCAACGAATATACCCCGTTTGAAGTAGCTGCAAGTACAGGGCATAATGATCTACGATCACACTGCATCTTACCTGCTGCTAAGGTACGCCTTAAAAGCTGTTGCTCCACTGCACGAGGATTGTTGCTGCAATGCCAAAAAAAACAAACGCATTAATAGATATACATTAGAATTAGTTATATATGAAAAATGTTGCTAAATAAATGATGTTTGCAGCTAACCTGAGGATGAAGCCCAGCTGGGCGCAGGAAAAGCAATAACTGTTGTTTTTGTAGCTGTTGTTGTTGTTCTTGTTAGTGATGGACTGCTGATGAGGTCACGAGCGTGTTTTTGGTTTTTGTTGTTGAGTTTTATTTTTTATTTTTTTTGTAAACCACTTGAGGATTCAAATGGTCTGCGAAGGAGGAGCAGTTGTAAATGCTTCAGCGACAGCTTCGACAGCCGTCGGCAGCCAACGCCACATGCGGGCGGGCGGGCTGGCAGAGACGTGCACAAGAGCCCAGGCAGGCGCACACTTATATATGTATATGTATATATCTATATATACATATATATATATATATATTTAAATATAATATATTAGTTTGTATATATAATATATTTATATATGTATATATTTATATATATCTATGCAGATATATGCGTGTGCCAATATCCAGGTAAATGTGTTTGTAGTTCGCCTTGTCAACTGGCACTAGTGTTTAAGTACTTGCACGATTGGAGCTGTTCCGTTATATTTGCATAGTTTATTTAATACATTTATTTTTCGATTTTCTCAACTTTTTTTGGCAGCAAGTTTTTTGGCGAAACAAGCAGAAGCAGCAGCAGCAGCAGCGACAGCAACAGCAGCAGCAGCAGCAGCGATTTCGTTGTGTTTGTAAACATGCAGTGTGTGGCACATTGATTGTTGTTTGCGCTGCGCGCATGCAACAGTTGCAACAGTTCTTTTTCCTTCGTTTTTTGGTTTACTTTTGGCTGGACGTGCCGAGAAGACTTGGCTAAACGACTTTTTGTTTTGTGGATTTTTAACAGAGCCCAAATCCAAATGGCAGCGTCACAGCAAATTGTTCACCTATTTTACGATCACACTAAATTTTGCCCCGAAATATACCAAAATGGGCATTTTCTAGCAGCAAACGGTCACGCTAATATTTTTTAGTATTTTTGCCGTATTATTCACTTAATATTTTAAACGAATGATCGTGTGGTATTTTCCATGGAACTACCTTTGATAGTTGTTGTCATTGTGCTTTACATTAATTATGGCTTATATTAATTAATAACTTTATTATTAAGCCAAAACTTAAACATTGTTGCCATTAAATTACATGAACCTAATCGAAATAAGTTGTTGCCAAACTATTTATCGCACTCAACAATCGAATATTATTTCGATAGCACACAAAGCAGCTCTAACAGTGTTCACAGTGCCGATAGTTTTTTGCAAATTATATGCTTTTTAGAGTATTTTCTATCTCTAGAATATGTTCACACTGTGAGTTCGATCAGTAACCCAAAGTTTATTCAAATAAAATGCGCCAATCAAACTAACAGGCAGAAGATTTTATATAATGTTAAATAGGTTATACTATTATCTTAACAACTTTATACTGCACAAATATATAAATATAATATTGAAACATGTATCAAAGACGGTAGATTTTCTACTGTATGTACTTTATTAAAAACACAAGTGTTATATAAAAAAATTTCAATTTTATGGCTTTATGTGTCATTTTTGTATTTAAGCACTTAAATATACTTAGATATACTTTATTATGCAAAGATGATGTTCATGTGCTAAAATGCAAAATACTTAGCTTGTGACGTCAGCGAAAGGTTAGCACATTACTTATTGCAATCTTCTAGACATCGAGTATGCGTAGCATGAATGTGTGTACACGTTTTTGTGTGTGTGTGTGTGTGTAGTCCGCATAGCAGCACAGTGTAGCCAAGTGATTTTTAACATTGTTGCCGATTACTCAGCCTCGTGTAATATTCGGCTCTTGTCGGCGTCACAAAACCTGATTCGTTTTGCGTGTGGGGTGCAGTGGGCTAACACAGTCACACACACACAAACGCACACACATTCGAAAGTAATGTATGCCAGCAAAGGGCTGTCCAGCCGATCGGCAGAGCGCAAAGAAAGAGAGAGAGAGAGAGCGATTCATGCTCACATGCTCGTAGAGAGCGATTTTAGTATTTGGTTTGGTATTTAGTGCTAGAAAACGACAAAAAGAAAAACAAGCAGCAATTATTGTGCAGTTAACCGTTATACAGCAGGCAGCGACTGCGACAGCGACAGCTACCACAGTAATCAGAGTCAGAGTCACAGTCAGTGTCAGTTGTGGCCGTCAGTCGTTAGACGCGTCTCGTTAGCCGTGGACACAGCAACCGCATCGCTTGGCAGTCATTCATAAATCAAAAATAAAAGTATATATATAAATCCGATTTATTAACTAGCTGGTATAAAACGCGCGCACCTCTCACATATATAAATATAGTATATATATACACTGTTATAGTATACATATACATATATAAATATATATATACATATGTATATATGCTCACATGTATCTATAGCATATAGCGTAAATCTATGCATATTTTTTGTCTTGTTTTTTTGTGACAATTCTAAAAACAAGATCGCTGAAGATCTATACGAGTGTTGTTTAAATACATACATTGTGTGCGTGTATATATATATATTTTTAAATCTGAATATCTACATATATTTTTTTTTGAAATAGTTTTCTATTAAAGTTCAAGTTATATTGCTAACAACAATAACAACAACAACAACAAAATGGTCGAAACCGTCGTCACCGTCGAGCGCACAACAACAACAAGTGGCCCACCTGGAGGCAATCCCTCAGCCGGTGACAATGGCAACTTCTGGAGCGCTATTCGCTTGAATCTCGATTATTTTAAAACGACGCCGGGCCTAATCAAGATAGTCCAATTGGTAAGTACATTGATAAATGTATGTATATACATATGTATGTCTAATTACATACATGCATACATATGAACAGACCTATTTGGAACACCAAATGGCACTTAAACTCGGTGACAGCGGGGGGAGCCCTGATTGCTCTCTCTCTCCTCCCATCCCTTCCCTCTTCGACTGGCCCAAATAGCTAATTAGAACAGCTTGCAGCTGCAGTTGAGCATAACAGACTCCTTAATGCTCTTTAGCGATTATTCAAAATCGATTTATACAATATATCAATATACTTTTGGATCGATAGCTCTACGTTCTCTAGAGATAAAGCAAAGCAATTTAAAATTCATTGCATTTAATATCTAAATGTTTTTCTAATTTAGAATTAAGTCCGTAATTCACTTTGTAAATGAAATGCCTGAGGCTCTGACTTTCCCCTCCGATCAACCCTCCAAGTAACTGTTATATCTGCAACAAATACACTCTTTATTCAATTGATGTGTCCAACACACACAAAAGTAGAAAGTAGCCACAGCACATGGAAACAACGAATATGATACGGCATTGCGTATACGCCGCATTGCCCGCCAACCCCTACGATCACCCGCCCGCCTCCTCGGTGCGTGCCACCTATAGAGCTTATCTGTGTAAATTGAACTTTTATCTATAAATTTCTCAATGCCTTCTGTCAATTAATGCACATTTCACGCCAGCTGGTCGCCATCTTTGCCCCACGTAAATACCCTATATAAATTGGAATGGTATGAACATTTAGGGTATTAGATAATTATAAATCAGATGGATCTTCATTTTATTGATTTCGATGTTCGATCAAAAGCAATACAAATCAATCGACTTTGACCGATAAACAGGCGTTTGATTTTCGATTCGCGATCTAAACTATCAGCCAATTATCAGCCCACTTTTAAGATTGATATATTTATGATATATATTTCAGTCACCTGTAAAAGAGGCCAGTGGAAAGAAAACAGGGTATCTTGCCATCATGCTAGCTATTCCAATTGCCATCAGCTATCTATGATTTTGTTTCTGTGTGTGTGTGTGTGTGTGTGTGTGTGTGTGTGTGTGTGTGTGTGTGTGTGTGTGTGTGTGTGTGTGTGTGTGTGTGTAAATGTGCGTATTTGTATGGGTCAGGATCTCATTAGACGGATAAGATAACCACGCCAAAAGGGCACCATGTGAGCAAGGCATGTGGTCGAAACAACTCAATTCCAATACTTTATATATATATATATATATATATATATATATATATATATATATATATATATATATATATATATATATATATATATATATATATATATTTATATATATATATATGTATATAAACATATCTGTTAATGACTTTTAAATCGAGAATGTAATTTATAGATACAAATTTTCTAGCAAACAAGAATCAAAAAGTAGTTAAAATCGTACAGCTGTACAATTTCACAGTTATTCTACATATATAGAGTAAATGTATGTATCTAAAGTATATATATGTATATGTGTGCTATATGTATATAGAAATATATATATATATATATATGGATATATCTAAGCCCAATTGTGGGCGCGTGGGAAGCCGCCACCAGTTAGCCATTTGAATGCCGACAACCCACAAGAACCGCAATGAAAACATGAACTAAATTAACTGCAGCTATAGACATACATATATGTATATACTATTTATATATACTATACATATATACTATGTGCACATATCACATATATGCACTGAACATGATTTGTGTGTTAGCTGTTTAATAAAAATTGCAAATTACTTTTTCTTTTTTTTTTTTTTTTGTAAATTTAAAAGTGACAAAAAATTTCTAGAAAATATATAAAAATTAAAAAAAAAAGTAAATCAAATTTAAAAAAAAAAAATCAATAAAGCCGTGCTGAGCTTTGAACCCGCAACTGCTCGCTTAACAGGCGTGTGCCTTCTCACTAAGCCAAGCCTGAGGAACGGCTCAAAGAAAGGGAAGGGAATGAAAGGAATGGAACGAATTGAATTTCATTAAAATTATATTGCAAAAATGCTTGTAAATTATAATAAAACTAAAAAAAAAATCTTACAAAAATATCAAATGACACATAATATTTCTTAGTATTATTTTTTACTGTGCATATGTGGCCGCCCGCCCACCGGTGGCCGCCAACACGCGACCACAACAAGTACAGCAGCAACAACAATGTGTGACACACACACACATACACACAGACAGACTGACACACACACACACACACACACAAACACTGCATTAGAAAGAAACAACGCGGTGAAAGCTAGATCAGGCAACGATTGTTTTTTTTTTTTTGCGGCAAGCTTCACTGTCAATGCTAACACACACACACACTCACACAGATACACACACACACACACTCGTACTGGCACGTAACACGTGTATTTTACCGTTAACAAGGACACACGCGCATTAATAATGCATACTTTTCCAATTATTAACCACAAATTGTAGCGAAAAAAAATCAATAGGGAGGCACATTTCGAGGCACACAAATCCGAGACAATTATATCATTATCCAAATCACATTAAGGGCTATACCTTGAGCCACTTAACACTGATGCCAATTGACTATCAAATATTCACTAGCTAATTGAGCCCCCCCCCTATGCGATTCTCATATCAGCCAATTGTAATTGCACCTAATTTTCAATTCCTTCGACTGGAAATTGCTGTTGCTGCTGTTGCTGCTGTTGCTGCTGTTGTTGTTGTTGTTGTTTTTGTTTTTATTTTGATTAGAGAGCCTTGTTAGGCAATAAATGCATTTTTCATTCCAATCTTATCTACATTTTCTTCGATAAGTGATAGAACAGCTTAAGCATAGATAAAGTCTATCAGGCACACATGGCCAATAAAAATAAGTAGAGTGGCTAAAACTGATATATAATGTATGCACATATGGGGTATATAATATTAATTTTATTAAATTTAGGCATACTCAATTATGATAAATGATATGAGAGGTATGCCCGAAAAGTATTGCTAAATTTGTATTTTATATGTTTGTTAAATATTTTGAATTTTTTGCTTTGTTTCTCTTCAAAGTAATCCCCATCAGACATTATAGACTTTTGATATTTTTTTGATCTAGTTCAGTAACTCCTTCGATGCCTACTTCTCTATCTTCTCAATAGTAGCGTCTTCTTTTCATGAGCCCCTTAAGTTTTGGACCGTAGATAGTAGATTATATATGTTCTTGATCCACTTTTTGGCAAAGGCTCAAATCAAAGTAGACCAACAATTCACGATACTTTTTAAGCACATCTCGTATTACATGCATAACAAGAGAGTATAGCAAAGTCCTATCAACTCCTGTAGTTCCTATTTTCGAGCTCCTCCAAATGTGAAAACGAACTAGTGGCAAACTGGAACTGAATTCATTCTGTAAGCAACTTTAAGCTAAATTAGGAACTAGCAGCAAATATTTTAGCTTCAATCTCTGGCAATCTAACAAATGCCAGCATTGGATTATATTTTTATTATATTATGATAAATAATATATACATATGCTTTAATCGATAACTAGATTAATACTTGGCCAATAATCCTGAGTAGCCTTTTTTCATGTGACTCATTCTCTAGGCGCATTACTCATACGCAGCGATAACAGGGTGATAATGGGTATTGTTAAAGCGAACAAAACGCTAACCAGAGATAACAATGAAATCCCCCGAACTACAACTATCTCCCTCCCTCCCTCACTCCCTCACTCCCTCGCTGCCTTAGGTCACCCAGGTGTTGACCAAGTGTTCGTCCTTTATTGGCTTTATTACTCATGCGATCAGTGTGGCTCACTTGACGCTTAAGTTGCCTTAGTTGCCTCAGTTGATATTCTATTTATGTGCCATCTTATCGACCATCAAACAACAATAAACAAAACGATAGAGCAGCACACCAGCCGGTCGCCGATATCAGCGGACTATGGCTATAAGGGCGATAAGATTGCGCGACATCAGTTTCAGTTTCAGTTCCAGTTCCAGTTCCAGTCAGCCGAAAGCTAACGGAAACTCTGACTATTTGTTGTTATTGTTGTTGATTATATTAATAATGTTGGTCAAACATTTGTGCAGCATGTTGACAAACCTGTTGTTGTTGTACACACACACATTCATTCATTCATACACACAGCTATTTATGTCGTGCCAGGGTCGTTACACACACACACACACACACACACATATGTACATATGCATGTGTGTGTGTGAGTTAAACCAATCTACATACAAATGTACATATATGCAAATTGCGGCTGGGCACGATAAGAACCGAAATATTGTGCCCACGATTTGTTTGACTATTTTCCAAAAATATTTTGATATAGGCATTACGTAAGATCGGCCATATACACCCGTATATGCAAAGCAGCGCCATTTCGCCAGCCACTTACATACATTGTTCAAATTTTTAGTGGCCCCCAACTATGACACACACACACACACACACATACACACATTGTTGCTCTAGGAATTTCTTGTTTCGATTCCAATTTAAGAAGAAAAACAAGAACAAATATGCAAAGTATGTAATTTATAGGTTGTATTCAGAATGTTGTTGACTAAGTGCCAGCGCGCTCTCATGAGCTCATCTTAAAGTACGAATTGACACTGTCATAAACGTAAATTACGCTTTTGCTTTTATTTGTTTTTTAACCCAGGCGCACATTTTGGTTTGTTTTGGTTTGTTTTGTTTACATGCTGTTCGCTGACGTCATATACTTGCATTAGAAGCGCGTTGAGTGTGCGCAACAAATGTGACGAATGTAATCGTTATCTTATGTATCGTGTAAGCAAACGCAAGTGTGTGTGTGTGTGTGTGTGTGTGTGTGTGTGTGTGTGTGTGTGTGTGTGTGTGTGTGTGTGTGTGTGACCATTGAGCGGCAAAAGCAAAAAGCCGCCAAAGCGCATCCTTATTACCGGTATATGAGCATTTGTAAATAGTTATCGATACTAATATACATATACATATGTGTGTGTATACAAATACAAATAGCGGTACAGTTACAAAGTTTTTGCTGTCATGCGCCATCGATCAGCGATTTTCATGCTTCACAGGGCAAATAAAGCATTTGATTATTTACCAAACAGACCTATCAAAACTGAATATGATTCTGAATCTGATTCTGAATTCAGGCCAGTGTCTGGGCTATTGAAGCATTAAGTTCTCTTAACATAAATACATTTCTAAATTGCCAAATGTATGTATAAATATTCATACATACATATGTATATCAGCATATGCTTATGTATGTATGTATGTATATTTATCTTTGAAGAAAATACATAATTGCCAACATATACGAGATTTATTTTTATTTTTGAAACACGATGACGCAAATTTTTTTCTATCTGACTTTTGCCAGTCAGAGTTGCCAGCTTATACTAAAAAAATATTAATACCAAATGTCTGTGGTCAAGTGCATGCTGCAAGGCACATTGCAGTTCAATCAACTTTTGGGCGAC
This sequence comes from Drosophila hamatofila, assembly GCA_035045345.1. NCBI lineage: Eukaryota > Metazoa > Arthropoda > Insecta > Diptera > Drosophilidae > Drosophila > Drosophila hamatofila. Next base: position 4,627,936 of record JAWNPA010000041.1, read on the forward strand.
AGGCGGCGCTTTTACTCCACGTTCACAGATATTATGCGTGGGTCTGTGTGTCTGTGTGTAGCGGCGCATAAGAAAAACAAAGCACAAACGAAAGACAAACAATAACATAAACAAGAACCAGTTGACTTCAGTCGCTGTAGTTGTTGTTGTTAGTAGCAACAGGTCGCCTTTAGCTTTGGCAATGTCTGCAACTTTCAGCTTTCACTTTTCGTCTACCTTTTGTTTTAGCCAGCACAACAACAACAACAGCACAGAAAGCTGCGTGCGCACACCTGTGCCTGCGCGAATGCCGCCTGATGCTTATTGCTATTTAATTGCAAGCAAAAATACTACAACAAATCAGAAACCTAAATGGGCATGTCATCGAAATCTGTGTCGGCGCCCACACACGTACACTCACACACACACACATACAGAGACAGACGAACTGGGCGTCAAAGTGCAGCGTTGTCAGTCAGTTCGAACTCACTTATGAGAGTATATTGGTTCGTTTCACAGTATGTTCAAGCAACAAACTTATACATAGCTTAGAATATGTGCATATGTTAATGTATTTGTGCTATAGCACCTATGTATACTAAGTGGGTCGAATATTCATTACCCTGTTTAAAGTATAGAAATGAATACCTTAAACAAGTTTCCTTCCGTGCACAGAGTATTGCGCGATCGGATAAAACGTTGCTTACTTTACAGGTTCTCAGCTCAGCTCGATTTAGTTATTTAGTATTTATGTATGACAATTAACTGGTTGCCATTGCTCAATTGCTTAAGGTGACATCATGTCACCCAAAAAAACGAAAACACATTAAATGTCAATTGAGGAATTTTTTGCTTGTGTGTTATATTTATGAATGGTCGGAATTTGTTCTTTTTCATTGCAGATATTGGGCATCATTTGCATGGCATGTGCCTCGCCCGCACAGGCGGCAGCAACGAGCTTCTTCCTATTCGCCGTTGTCATCTCTTTCATATTTACCTTCTTGCTGCTTGCAGCATATTTCCTGGGCATACGCGAGGCGCTCAACGTGGCCGTCAATTGGATATTTTCAGTAAGTTACACAGCTGGTCACACTGTAACTCCTATCACTTACTCGTCTTGTCTCTCTCTCCCACACTCTTTTCTTCCTGCAGGAACTGCTGACAACAGCGGTGCTGTCACTGCTCTACTTTATTGGATTTATTGTGCAGCTGGCCAGGTGGGCCGAATCAAATGCTCTCGGACGTGCCGCAAATGTAACGGCTGGCGTTTTTGGCCTATTCAATTTCCTGGCCTATGCGGCGGGCACATATTTCTTATTCCTGGCGCACAGATCGGGAGCCACGCATTAAAAGAGTTTGAGCAGCAAAGCCGAGCAGCGATCTGTTCTGTTCTGTTTCGATTCGATTCGACAACCGATAAGCGGAACAAATTTTTAGTCATGAGCACCCAAAATATTAAGGAAAAACGAAAAAGAAAGGAAGAAAACAAACAGCAAGCAGCGCACCCACCACGAAAGCCAACATAGCGTAGTTTAAGATTTAAGTGCAATTTGTGTGAAGAGTTGTTTTTTAAATAATTTTTATTATTATTATAATTTTGTTTTGTTATATTTAATTTTTTTTTTTTTGTTTATTTAAATCTAACGGCAGTAACTAATGAACGCTCAATCGCAAGTTCGCACAGTTCGGTTCATATTCAGTCTAAGTTTGGTTCATGTGCAGGCTCAGCTCAGTTCATGTTCAGGCTCAGTTCGGCGCTTGACTCGGCCCGCGCGACTTGATTTGTTTTTAATGTTAGTTTAATGCTTACTTTAACTTAAACGCCTGCTAACATTTAAGATCAACACATACAAGGCAAACAGCAACAACAAACAAATACAAGAAATAAGTTCAATAAATTATTCGTATTTTGTAACTGTAAAATAAATGTTATTTAATTCACCACAGATTTTTAACTTGACTATTTCGATAGCTGATCTGGTTGGCAACTTGACTAAATGATCTGTGGGAAACCCAACTAAGATCCATTACAGTCCATGTAGACGACTTATTCGCCGCTGGTTTGCAACTTGATTAACGAAGCTGGTGCATATTCACTGTTTAGCGTGTACCTGCATAATATATGGTTGACAGCTCGACTAGCGAAAACTCGACTATGGAAATGTACCCACACAGTCGCCGCAGGTTTGCAACTTGGCTAATGTATGTGCTTAATCGATCGATAGTGGGCAACTTGATAAACGGATGCAATCGCATACGATCTCGCATGTATGAAAAGATACCCACACTTTGGCGCCGCTGGTTTGCAACTTTACTAACGAGCTGTTTTGTCGTGTACTTGCTTAATCGATGGTTGCTAACTTGACTGAGGCAATTGCATACGATCTAGAATGCACGGAAATGTGCTAACCTTAGTCGCCGCTGGTTTTCAACTTTACTAACGAGCTGTTTAGGCGCGTACTTGATCGATGTTTGGCAACTGAGGCAATAGCAATTAAAAAAATGTTTAAATGTAACTAGACCTAGTCGCCACTGATTTGCAACTTAACTAATGTAGCTGCCGCATACGATTTATAATGTATGGAAATGTTATGCTACCAAGTTATTCGCCGCAGTTTGGTGACTTGATTAATATAAGTTAACGGTCAATGCGGAGAAAATGAAGAAGGCGACAACTTTTTTTGTTTTCCAAATGAATTTTAATATCCCTTCTGATTTCGGCAATGTTGTTATTGCACTTAAAAATTTGGTCGATTCGTTTTTTTTTTTTTTTAATTTTTCAATAGTTACACAACAAAAATCTATGCATATACATATGAGTGTATATATAGTTCATCAAGGAAAGTTCGATTCGATACGATTGGGTCAAGTCTCCGATCTATATTTTCTGTAATAAAGTTTGATGATAGTATTTCGCTTTCCCTGTTCTTCTTGTTGGTGTTGTTTCTGAAATATTTTTGTTTTTTTATGTTATGCGGTTTCTTTTTTTCGACCTTTATATCTTTATTTATTCATTTTCTCTGATGGTTTTCAATTTGTATGGCTGGCTTGAGTGGGTAGCGAAATGTTGGCGGCGAAGATTGGGGGTTGGTGTCCGCTGTTCGTCCGCAGTGTCTACACATACTTCTTGAACTCATCGTAAATGGCCAGGACAAGAGCGCCGCCAGTGCCGCGAATGATATTGGAGAAGGCGCCCTTGAAGAAGGCAGGGATGCCCTCCTGCTTGGCAATTACCACCCAACAATGTGCAGTATTTTTGTAGATCATTTCTGATTTCTTGAGACCCGACTGCATCATCATGCGACGACGCACCGTATCGAACGGATAGGAGGCAATGCCGGCAATGGTGGTCACCACCTGGGCAATGCCCCAGCTGACGTAGAAGGGTGTGTTCTTTGGATTCGGAAGATGGTCGCGACACGTATCGTAGAACCCAAAGTAGGCGGCGCGATAGATAACGATGCCCTGCACGGATACAATGAAACCGCGATACAGACCAATCAGACCATCCGATTTCACCACCTTTCGCAGACAATCGATCAAACCGTTAAATTCGCGCTCGCCGCCCTTGCCGACATCAGCAGCCAATCTGCAAGAGACATGCAATAATGTATTTTGGTCAAATTTAGTTACAAGTCAATTGTACGAAGTGGCAAGACCACAACCGCGCAAGGCAATTATAAACACGAAAAAAAAACACAATTTTTAAAAAGACATTGCAAATAGAATGAAACGTATTTTGGTCAAATTTAGTTCTGTGAATGGGAAATGTGGCAATGATTTTGTAATGGAAACAATCTCTTTGCTACAAGCACTAACCATACAACACAAATAATAATGAAAACGTAAACATTTTGCATGCGTATAGCGAACGCTTTCAATAGTTCGGTATACTCTTCGCTCAGAAGGGAAGAAATGGGATCTTCAGCGAACAAATTTCAATTTTTGTGAGCTGCTGCTTGTGCCTACATATATATATATATTTGAGAGAGAAGAGAGCAGAGAGAGAGAGAGAGCAAAGAAAAAATGTATCATAGCATTGCTTTGTTCCGAAGACGACCATTTCGGCCGAGCGCTTAAAGCGGAATGATTATGCTTTCGAATATTTTCGAACAACGCACGTAAAAGTAAGGCGCACAAGCGAATTCGAAGTTGTGTGGGTGCTCCGGCTCAAAAAAAAGTGAGCAAAAAAGTTTCTTCTAGATGTCCCGTCTATGTGTTGTATGGTTAGTGCTACAAGTGAATTGTATTAGCTGGCAACGCCATTGGTTTGCACCATCTCTATAAATGGCAGCCACCGATCTGTATTTATTTTGTCCTTTAGGCTTTTGCAACTTACCGTGTACGTGCAAAATCCAATGGATATACAAAGCACAGCGAGGTGGCACCGGCCGCACCACCAGAAGCTAAATTGCCCATGAAATGACGCCAAAATTGTTTCTTTTTGTCAACACCGCCCAAGAATACCTAAATATTGCGCGGAAAAAATATGAAAAACACCAAAATTAACGATATATTAAATTTGAATAGTGCTGCAACTATTCGGAAACTCACCGTCTTGTATACATCCTTAAAGGCGAAGTTGAGCGCCTGCGTTGGGAAGTATCGTATCACATTGGCCAAATTGCCGCGCCATAGCGATGAGAAACCCTGCTCACGAGGTATGCGCACGAAACAATCAACAATTCCCTTGTAGCGCTGATCCGACTGTATTTGTTTCGATACCTCCTGCACTTGGAGAATCAATTTGACACGTTCGATAGGCGCCACTGCCGTTTTCGCAATGGCAGCCGATACGCCGCCCATCATAAAATCGATTAGGAAGGATTTCAAATCGCCTCCCGGTTTCATGCCGCCGCCTTCATCGCCCATTTTGTTGAATTTGTTTCTTTTTTGCGGTTACTTTTTGATTTCACGCCGGAGTCCGGTTCTATTTCTGCTAAATTTTGAAAGGCTTTTAGAGTCCAAAGAAGAAAATGCAAAGTTTAAATAATTTTTTTTTTCAAATAATTTTTTTTCCGAAATAATTTAGGTCTAGAACAAAAACCAGCTCCGTACAAAATGGGCCAAGTTTAAAATTCTATAAAACAAAACCCACGACGTTAACTTTCAAGGCTGCTTAGGCTGAGAGAATGCTTACAAATGTAATAAAAAACCTACTTGGATCCGATAAAACAACGTACTCCGATAAAGGAAGTGCTTTTTATCCATTTTGTTGTCCCATTTATTCATATTTAGTGATGAATTTGCGTGGGTCAATAACGACACCTTGGTGTGAATTTCACAGGATGGTGAATGAATTGTCCGCGGTATTTTAATCGACGATTTCCCTGCTTCAAGGAATCGCTTAAGTTTCCCCCACAAGCGAATAATTTATAACAGACCACTTGTCGGGGAAATTGAGATCGTACGTCTCACTTTCCTTGTCACGCCTTAAGCTACATCGAGTGAGAGAGAGATCGATGCGAATAAAACACATTTGGTCTACTATTTTTATCAATTTTTATATTTTTAACCAACCGCAGGTTGATTTTTTGTTGGTTTGTTGTTACTGTAGAGGCTAAAGAAATGGTTCTTAATATTTCTTTTTGTATTGCGCACTCTGTATATATATATACGATCAAACATTCTCGATCGGCAAAAGGGGGAGGGGCGACTGTTTCGTTGAGAACGTTGGACAGAGATACAGACGCACCTGTCTGCTCTGCCACAATCACCTGTCGAACTTAACAAGAATGCTACTAGCTTATAACTTAAATATATGTCTAGAATGTTCGTCTGATATTGTTGTTGTTGTTTGTCTCTTGTGTGTTGTGTTTGTGGCTAAGAGATTTGGCCTGTCCACTCCGCTCCAAGTATCCTGATTCCGGCTCCTTTTGCTTTTCTTCCTGTTCTACTGGTTGTTGTTGTTATCTGGCCATCAAATGTTGTTTTGCTATTTATGCAAGTGCAATTAAATTATATTCCAGTTATTATATATAATATAATTTCATAATTATATTGGATTACTGCAGATGTTTCGCGCTGTTGTTGAATTTATCTTTATATAATATAATTAGCTGGTAGTGGTAGTTGTTGTTTGTTTTTGTTTTGTTTTGTTGTTGGTTTTTGAATAATTTAATAATTAAATTTACAAGAACTTCTTGATCTCATCGTACAACACAAGCACGAAAGCGCCGCCAGTGCCTCTGAGAACGTTGGAGAAGGCGCCCTTGAAGAAGGCACCGGTACCTTCCTGCTTGGCGATGGTGGCCCAGCAGTGCAGTGTGTTCTTATAGATGATCTCGGTGGACTTGCGGCCAGACTGCATCATCATGCGACGACGAACAGTATCGAATGGATAGGACACAATGCCAGCAACAGTTGTAACAACCTGAGCGATGGCCCAGCTAATGTAAATGGGTGTGTTCTTAGGATCGGGCAACATGCCGCGGGCAGTATCGTAGAATCCAAAGTATGCAGCACGATAGATGATGATGCCCTGGACAGACACACCGAAGCCGCGATACAGGCCACCAAGACCGTCACTCTTGAAGATCTTGGTCAAGCAGTTACCCAGACCGGTGAATTCACGAGCGCCACCCTTGCCAGTATCAGCAGCCAAACTAAATAAGGGAATAAGTTTCAATACAGATATATCGAAATATACATGTGCATCATATTATATATATCGTTATTTACCGAGTACGCGCAAAGTCCAATGGGTAGACAAAGCACAAAGAGGTAGCACCAGCAGCACCACCAGAGGCCAAGTTGCCCATGAAGTAACGCCAGAACTGGGTGTTCTTGTCAACACCACCCAAGAAGACCTACACGAAGGGAGATGACATAGAGGTGGGGGTGGAAACACACAATTATAGTAAATCATAATAATGTGGATATTAATATTATGCTTGCTTACCTGCTTGTACTTGTCCTTGAAGGCAAAGTTCAGAGCCTGAGTTGGGAAATATCTAATAACGTTGGCCAAGTTACCGCGCCAGTATGAAGCAAAACCTTGTTCCTTTGGAATGCGGATAAAGCAATCAACCATACCCTTGTATTGCTGATCGGGGGTGATTTGTTTCGAGATGTGCTGAACCTGCAGAAGCAGTTTCACACGCTCGATGGGTGCGACGGCAGTCTTTGAGACAGCTGCGGAGATACCTCCGGCAGCGAAGTCCTTGACGAATCCAACAGCATCAAAATCCTTGCCCATTTTGCTATAAACAATAACGCAAAGTTTCCAAAAATTTTACATATAGTTCTTGAACTTCCCATCCATATCAACATCATGCATCTTCATTCTTTTTTTTTTCTTCTTTTTCCATTTTTGTCCGTCGTCATTTGTGATGGTTAGTTTTATGATTATGATTATGATTAATGCATTTTTGTTATTTATATGCGTTTTTTCTCTTATGATTTTTTGATATGAAGCACATTTCACTTTGTACACTATTGTAATATTTACAAACAAATTTGATAGCCACCACAACCAAATGAAAATATGTTTAAAACATGCATAAGTATAAATGAAAACAAAGAGTTAAGAAACGATAACGTTTAGCGCCCAACATAACGAGTAGTCGATACAAATCGTTACCCAATCAATCGTTGCCAACTGCGAAGTATCGAGTAGCAACTTATCGATGAGTAGCTCAGAGATCGATTACATGTCAGTTAATACCACTTAACACGGGGTTTTTGGGATTTGTGAATGCGAGAACATGCGAGGTGTGTTAAATAAATAGATACTTAAAAGCTAGATTAAATGTGTTAAGCATGCACAAATGATTAAACTTAAAATTAAATGAAGATTGTTTTTTAAATAAAACAAGCAGCAAATAAGAGACAAATAAGAGACAATTGCTCATTGCTATGTTATGTAAGCATTCGGCATTTTAAAAGTATATATATATACATTTGTGTGTGTGTGTGTGTTAGTTTATGTGTGTTAATTATATACAAAACATATACAAATGCACGATTGACACCAGCTCAGCATTTTTTGTTTGCCGTTGTCAAGAGCTTTACAATTGCTTTTGTCGTCGCATGGGTGCGATTTTTGTATATATAAGTGGATTTTTATTTCAGCCTATGAATCAGTTTTGGAATTGGAAGCTTTAACTGCCACGTGTTTAAGTGGCGTATCTTTTCGTATATGCAATTGGCAAACTGGCTGCACACCAGACTGAATTCTGTTTGAACCGGTAATAATCAAGACCAATAAACGCTTACTCTCGATTAAGAGCAAGCAAACATTTGTTTTTTAAGAGTCTTCAAAACAGTTACGTGGCACTTACACATATTACTGCACATTTTGGCAATGAGCACATGTTTTTTGTAAGCGTGGGTGTGCACGTGCGTATGTATGTGTGTGTGTGTGTGTACACATTGCATAATTTAAACGCTTGTATAACACTGTAGATGGCGCTGTAAATTCTATTGAAATGCTAAGAGTAAACCAATGCCAGCAACTGCCTGGTGCAAAGAGGATAGCTAGCTACCATGCATATGTGCCAATACTCTTCTCGCCACTGACATTGAGCAGTGTCAAAAAGAGAGAGCGGTGAGCGAGAGCGAGAGCTTTCTTTTCATGCTCTAGTATTGTTAAATTTAGATTTCAAGTGTAGGCAGCAGCAGCAGCCAAAAGATTTTCAATGGGATTTGTTTTTGTTGCTATAGAGATATGTTGCCATCAAATTAAATTAGCAACCACAGGCAGGCAGCCAGGCGCCCAGTCTAGGCCACTTTTCATTGACGAACACCGCTTTTATGTAATCACTTTCGCGAGAGGTAGGCCAGTGCCATTTAAGAGAGTGCGAGAGAGAGACAGTGCGCGTGCAAGAGAATTTTATTGTTGTAGGCGGCAGTGGGTGTTGTGGGCAGAAGCAAACAACTGTAAAAAGCGTTGCCCCGTTATCTAATCACTCCAGAGGTGCTGCTGCTGATTTAAAGAGCTTTCGAAAAGAGCACGCGCGACCGTGATGTAACAGTTTCATTCTTAACTAGCCAACAAAAAAAAAATTAAATAGCTACTGAAAGGCAGGCGTTATCGAATAGAAGAGAACTAGACAAAGTGGCACGTGTAACTGTTTTCTTGTTTATTGCTTTGAACTTTGCTTTGCATATGAGCGAAAAGTGTTGCGACTGCCACCCTTTTTGTCGAGATTGCATAACTGTTTTAGTCGAGCACGAGAAAAAAAAGTTTTGAATATTGTTTAAAGAATTTATCTTTGATTGTAAACATCATTAATTGTAAAGCTGGTTCTGATATTATTGCACAATTTTCAATTGATTTCAGCCTTGGTACACGTTTATGTAACAGTAAAAAAAAAAGTTAAAAGTTGCTTTAGGCCACGTAACTAAAACAAAAAATTGTAACTCACTAATGCTTGCTAAATATTTATACTTTAGTTATGATTATTATTATTATTGTTATTGACTTTGATTGAGTTGATTTATTTTAGGTTTATGCATTTGAAGTGCATTTAATATGTAATACGTACAATTTGTTTGTGTTTTTTTATCACAGCACCGAAAAAAAATTTATTTATCTTTATTCTTTGCGAAATCAAAGGTCTGCACCGGACGGCAACTAAATTGCTTGTGAATAATCGGAATAGCGTAGTCAGCGAGCTAGCCTGCGCTGCCTAGCAGCGGTCAGCTGCTGCCTCTGCTCGCTGTGGCAGAGGCTGCGGCAGAGGCAGCGACACTGACAGATTCAAGTTCACGCTCTCTCTCAGTCGTCGCAGTCGCAGAGCAACAGTTGTGAGAGTGAAAGAGTTAGAGCGGCGTCTTATAACGGTAAGCATTTGAGAGACAGTTGGCAACAGAGACAAGACAGAGACTAGACACTCACACATTCAAAGCTTTTGCACGTGTGCGCAAACGCAAATACCAAATGATCGAGACAGAGTGAGCAAGAGAGAAGATCTTATCTATATGCATATCAATGTCTGTGTATGCGAAGCAGAACAGCGATAGCAATGAATTCAATGCCAATAGCATTGCATAACACCGTTAGCTAGAGCTGATAATCAGTTCACGCATACACATATAAAGAGGGAGACAGAAAGAGAGAGCGAGTAAAAGTAAAGGCCAGAGACTCTGATAGGAAAAGGAAGTGAGTGAGAGACAAATTTAGATATAATCTAAATCTATTGCCAATGAATATTGGCCTAAAAACAATGACAAAAACAAACATCAAATAGAATAATAACAATTTAATACAATTGTTTTTCATTTACCCCTTTCGAGGTTTGCAGCGCCTTCACAACAGATAAAAAAAAAAGCTGAATGGTTGCCAAAAATGTAAACTTTTACTCAGTTGGCAATGCGCCGACGAACATAACAGCGTCGGCAGCGTTGACGCCCGCGTCAACAGCGTCGCGTAGCATGTGACTTATGGAAATTTTGACGCATGTGCTGCGCGCTCTCTTTTGCCATCACTCTCTGCTCTCTTCGTCGCTTGCGACTCTCTTAAATGCGAAGTCAGTGGCCAGTGGAGGCGGAAGGCAGCGTAAGTGAAATAAATGTGCGTACTGCGATTAGATTAAATACCGCTACTCATACAACTATTTTATATAATCAGCCATTTTCAAGGTCTTCTAATCGCTGACAAATTACATAAAAAGAAATTTACGCACCAATTAATGAGAGCGACATGAGAATTGTGGCAGCGTGCCAAAGATGCAGACGTGAAGTTGCTGTTGGTGCGTTCTAAAAAATCTAATTGCGGCTATTTAAAGGCAAACAAAAAATAGATTCAAGTGCAGCTAAATCCGTGAAATGGGTTAAGTACAACGGTGCATGTCATAAAAATAGGGACTTTTTTCTGTCTTCGTCGGGTGTTGCCAGACAGCCGATAGGCGTCGCATAAACAATTCGTTTTGCGTGATCAGCAATTTATATATAAAAATTTCCACAACTTCAAATGCTGACGCATCAATGAGGGCGGCGATTTGTTTATCGTTTGCTAATTCTGATGCGCTTGCATTAGCAGTTAAGAACATGTGAAATCGCAAATTTGAAGACGTTTACGTAAATGTTTCTTTCAAAGCATTTGCCAGGACGTTTTCCTATGTTATCGCTGGCGGGCATCGGGTTAGAAAACGCCAAATGCAAAATGGCGCTAAAAAAGGCCAAACAAAAGGGCAAAAATAAATATAGCAAACAAAATCACATGCGGCATATTAACATGACGCGTTTGCTTTGCTGACGTCATGAAGAACATCAGCAGCGGCAGTGGCAGAGGCAGCAGCATCTGCTGCTGCTGTTCATAACCGGTTTTAGCTATTGTAAGCAAGCAGGTAAAATGTAAAAGTATCGAAAATCAACAATAAAGCGGTCATTGGTCAATGCTAGGAGAAATGTGTTCTTAGAAATTTGAAGAAACAACAGAATACTGCAAAAAATAAAATACGCTGAAATACATACACACACACACACACACACAATCATTTATAGGCTCTGTGAATCTTGCGCGTGTAAATGGCAAGGCGTGTGAGTAAGGGAGAGAGCGCGACAAGCACATGGAATTTCATATGAATGCTCAACTACATCTGTATGCGTGTGCCGCATTTCTACACTTTTAATACAAAAGAAAAAATAGTGAAAATTCTGCACATGTATACATGTAAAAAAAAGTATATTCAATTAGATTCATTACAGAAGCAGCTGTTGTAAATTGTGCACAAATGTAAACGTGTGCGTGTGCCTATATGTGTGTACGACAGTTTGCTTGTGTGGCACCGTTTTTTTTTTCTCTGCTCGCTTTCAACTTTTTCTTGCAAAAATTTTTTAGGTTAGAACTCGTGAGCGTTCTTAGCACACTGCAGGTGTGTGTATGTGGGTGCATTGAAAAAGAGGACACAGAGACACGGACGACAGTTTTACCTTGTGACTTATATTAGACGCCGAATCTGTGCAGCCTTCAATTGAACGTTGCTTTCGCTTGCAAATTATTTTGTGGTTATGTAAGCACAATTTAGGCAGCGCTCTTTGCCATTTTTACAAAAAAAATTAATCATACATTTTGTTTAAAACGCCGCAGTATTTGGCGACAATATAGAGTTAGACTCGTACACCGAAAAATTAAACCATCACCGACACATAAAAAAAATTGGCACATTACATAACTTAAATCTAGTGCAAGGTGAACGTAAAGAAAAAAATCAATGGCAAATTTTAAATGAATGCACTGTCCGATTTTAATTTTTGTTTTTTTTTTTTTGCAGTAGCTCGTAGCAAGAAAGAGTTAAGAATTGTATAAAAGAAAACCACAATACCTTCAGTTATTAAACTTCTTACAAAAGCCACAGAATAAAAACTTCTTTTGCAGAATAGAATTTCCCACTTGGCGTTGAAACTAGCCGCGTGCTCACTTAACGAACGCAATTCGTGAAGTGTTCGTAAAACGTGAGCAGTGTGGTAAACTATCGGGCAGCTTGAACTGCGTTAGAAATCGATTTCAATTATAACTATCGATGGTTATTGCGATTAGTGCGATATTTTGAAACCATGTTAAATGGACCATGTTAAGTGGTTAAAAGATAGTCAGTAATAAAGGTAATGTAATGATTATAAATAAAATTTCTTTCAGTTATTGACTGCATGGTTGTAAAGTTTTAAAGTTTAGACACGATTTAAAAATAACACTTTGTATCTAAGGTTGAAATGAAAAGACAATCGATAATAAAATTCTTTGTTGATTTTTGACAACCAGTAGTTTTTTGTCATTGTTAAACACTAAATAGAAAAGTTGGGAAAACGTGCGAGTGCGTGACTATTTTGCTAAGCTCTCTGTACAGAAAATTCATTTAAATTTACATTTAAAATTCTAGAAGATGAGTGGTCGTGAGGGCGGTAAAAAGAAGCCACTGAAGGCACCCAAGAAGGAGGGCAAAGATCTTGACGAAGAAGACCTAGCATTCAAGCAGAAGCAAAAGGACCAGCAAAAGGCGCTCGATGCCGCCAAACAGCAGGCAGCCAAGAAAGGACCCCTTGTCGGCGGTGGCATCAAGAAATCGGGCAAGAAGTGATGAGGATGATCGCAGCGCATACACATTTACTACCATTTTTGTTGGAGAAATTCGTTCGTCAACACCCACACACACATACACACGATGCAAATGGAATTTGCAAGAAAATTCTGTTCTTGTCAGATGAATGTTGACCAAAATTGAACGTTTAAACAAATAATTTCTCTTTTTATACTTACGATTTAACACAATTAGCGCATTAAATCTTGTAATAAAAACATACAGTTAATGCCAACTTTTTTTTGTATATCAATATTGAGAGGAGAAAGGGCGGAAGAAATATCTTAAATTCTTGAGATCTCTTCAAATACATAATTCTGGCAGATATTTTTAAATAAATATACATATGTATATGTTGTGTTATGCTAATGCGTATTCATGTCCCGCTGGACTAAGGCCTCGTTTATTCATTATTCACTATTCATTATTTTTACAAGCATATGTATATGTAAATTATTTGGTTTATGGCTTTTCAATAAATTCGTTTCTCCTTCAAGCGTGTGGGAAGCTTGCCTGTGTGCCTAGATGCTGCACGGATTTGGCTGCCATTGCACAGGCGGTCACAACGTGATCACACATCCCTTGGTTGGGATAACGCGCCAGACTATTGGCCAAGGCGCCAATGAAAGCATCTCCAGCGCCCGTTGTGTCCTTCACCTGATCCGGGGGCACAACTGGAGCTGGCACCAGCTTGAAATCATATGGAGCCGATTTGTCGGCAACTACAGCGCCCATTTTTCCAAGCGTTATGATTATAGTGCTGGCACCCATCTCAATGAGGTGCGGGATAGCCTTACCAGCATCGCTGTAAGCCAGATAATCTATTAATATATCGATATAAATATATGTAGACATTTTGTACATACGCAATAGATTCGACCTTCCTCTTAGCCATGATCGACGCTTCTGTTTCGTTGACACACAAAATGGTGGACAATTCGAGCAGTTCCCTTGGAGTGTGCTCCAAGGCTGGCGCCGCATTCAAAATTGATATGCCTTTGAAATGACGCAAAGCTTCCAAAGTTGCGACAATCGGCGTCTCCAGCTGACAGACCAGCACCTTGGCCATGTCGAAAAGTGCCCCTGCAGCAGACACATCCTCACAACTGAGACAATTGTTGGCACCCGCGACGATTATGATGTTATTTTCGCCAGAGTCGGATACTGCGATTTGAGCAATGCCCGTTGATTGGTCAGTCAGCTGCTTGACATGATTGACATTTACATTCTCCACCTGCAGCTGGCGTATATAGTTGCAGCCAAAGCTATCCCCACCGAGTTTGGCAATCAAAGCTGTCTTGGAGCCCAGCCGAGCAGCAGCAACACACTGATTGGCGCCTTTGCCACCGAATCCGGTTTCAAATTTATGGCCATGCAGTGTTTCACCAGCTTTGGGTAAACGTGGTGCATAGCTGATGCGGTAAAGGGCTTGTTATCAAAACTAAAACTATTGCATTTCTTTACGTGAACTTACCAAATAAAATCTATAATGGCCGAGCCAAAGACGAGCACATCTAACGAATCATCTACCATTTTGCTTAGTGATTTTACGCGTCGAAGTTTACGGTTGTAGGTGTATTTGTGCTAATCTTAAGAGGCTTGTTTGCCTTTGATAATTGCAAACAGTTGAGAGTGCAGTGAGTGACGTTTATCAGCAGAAAAATCTACTTAATAATATTGTTTGCGTCGAAATAGTTGAGCCTCCTAAAAGCCGGCAGAAACTGAGCGTTATTCGTTAGTCAAATATGACAGCACCGAATAAACTATCGATAAGAATAAATATTGTATTTGAAAAGATTAGGGGATATAAAATAATCTGGAATTTTTTTTAAGTGTACAAAACAGTATAGAAATAAGAATGATTATATGCAGTAAATCAAATAAAAAGGCTGTAAAATATAACAATATATATATATATATATATATATATATATATATATATATATATATATATATATATATAATTTTATTTAAATGAATTACCGTTGTAAAATAATATTCCCAAATAGAGCCGTTATATCGACAAATTCGGGTACGCTATCGATAACAGAAACGTTACATCGATGATTAAATAAAGTACCAATTAGAGTACACACGTATGTACCCAATACTATCGCGAATATTATCGATAACGAAAAACATCGTTGTGCACTTATCGGTACGATTGCAAGTGCAACAATTGTCAACAACCGCTATAAATACATATATAAAAGGCTGATATTCTAGAATTTCTTTAAATAATAAACTATGTCGCTGCCAAGAATAACAAACATTATCAGACTGGCACCGCGAGTAGCTGGTGAGTGTGACCAGCTGTGCATTTATTGATTGGGATAATCGTGATATCCGCAATTTAACCCATTTAACCCGAGTCCAACTGGCCGGTGCAAAGTCCAAATCTGTGGCAGCAACAACAGTTATAGCAGCAGTCTTTTTAAATCTTGCACCTTTCTACCTTTGCTAGCCATGCAGCCGTATCGCAATAACAGCAGCGCTCAGGCCGCCAACGAGGTGGCCGCACAGTTCAAAACATTGGCCATCAGCTCACCGAAACCCTTTGTCTTTCATGTGGAGCTAAATCGACCCAAAAAGCTGAATGCCATCAACAGGGATATGTGGCTGTAAGTACATACATGCCTATACACAGGTGTATGTATTACTATAATCACACCCCCTCCCCCACCTTTCTCAATCTAGCGAGATCAGAGCCTGTTTCGAAACGCTGGCCGTCAATCCGGATTGTCGCGCCATTGTACTCTCTGCTGCCGGCAAACATTTCTGTGCCGGCATTGATCTGACTTCCATGATGGCCTTGGGTCAGCAGCTGGCTGACTATGATGATGTGGCGCGCAAGGGCGTTGTTCTAGAGCGCACCATAAAGGTGTATCAGGACTCGATTACCGCCGTGGAGCTTTGTCCCAAACCCGTTATTATGGCCGTGCATCAGGCATGCATTGGCGCTGGCGTCGATTTGATTACCGCCGCGGACATACGCTACAGCACACAGGATGCATTTTTCCAGGTTAAGGAGGTGGACATTGGCATGGCCGCCGATGTTGGCACACTGCAACGGCTGCCCAAGGCAATTGGCAGCCAATCGCTGGCACGCGAGCTCTGCTTCACGGGTCGCCGATTCGAGTCCGCCGAGGCGGAGCGTTGTGGCCTGATCAGCCGTGTCTACCCGGACAAGGAGTCGCTGCTGACGGGCGCCATAGCGCTGGCCGAGGAGATTGCCAGCAAGAGCCCCATAGCCGTGCAGACGACCAAGGAAAGCATGGTCTATTCCCTGGAACATACCAATCAACAAGGACTCGATCATATTGTAAGAGAGCCAGCTGCCATTATATATGCATATGTTATCTATATACGTTGATTTCTCCTTTCAGCGCATTATCAACAAACTGAATCTGCAGTCCGAGGACTTTGCCCAGTCGGTGGCCGCCCAGCTGACCAAGGATGAGAAGCCCGTGTTTGCCAAACTTTAGGGAATGAATAGTTTATGCGTGATATACTTGAACAATAATATATATATATATGTATTCTTTGTATAACTTTATATATTCTTTTTATAACTTTATATACTCTTTGTACATTGAACACTTGGCGTATACGCAATATCTGCTTACAACATAAGTAAATATCTTTAAACACATATATACATCGATGTACATCTGTATATATATATGTGTGGGTTCTATAACATCTAAATTACGACTAGGAATTTTGTGGCCGTCCAGTTTGGGATAAGAAAACTATTTGAACAGATCCTCCAATGCACGTCGCTCCTTGACACAGCTGGCGGTCAACACCTCCACCTGGGCCTTTTCATTGATCAAGACATCATCCTCGATCCGTATGCCAATGCCACGGAATTCGGCTGGCACATCTGTGCGCTTCTCATCAATGTAGATGCCCGGCTCAACTGTGAACACCATGCCCGGCTGAATGCGTGTGTTGCGCGGCACATGGGGCGTATCATGGACATCCATGCCTAGATAATGGGATACATGATGCGGACAGAACTTATAGCCCTGCGTGGCCAGCTCCTTGTGGTCCGTCAGATTCTTGGCAACCAAGCCGATTTCCTGCAGATATTTGCCCAACTTGTAGCACGTCGTCTCGAATAGTTGATCCAAAGTCTCGCCGCCCGGTTGCATGATCAGCCCTACAAGTTGAGAAACGAAATATATATAGATACATATAGATAGATAGAGATATAGATAGATACCAATAATCTCCTTTTGCAGCTGCTCCATCATGTCGTAGAGCGTTCGCTGCGGCTCCGTGAATTCCCCGCTGACCGGCCAGGTGCGTGTTATATCGCTCGTATAGCCGCCATATTCACAGCCCGCATCCATCAGCAGCAGCTCCTGCGGCTGCAGAATCTGTGTATTGTTCACATAGTGGATGACGGTGGCATTCCGGCCAGCTGCCACGACTGGTGGATAGGCCAAGTAGCTGGCGCTACGCATGCGGCATTTAAAGTCCACGGCAGCATATAGCTGATGCTCCGATTGGCCGGGACGCGTCTCGGCCATGACCTCGTTAAAGGCATTCGATGCTATTGAGCAGGTGCTACGCATCAGCTCCATTTCGGCAGGTGATTTGATCAGTCGCATATTCTCCACGAACGTGCAAACGGGCAGCAGTTGGGTGCGTTCGCTGTTGCACACTTGAAGCATTGCATCCGTCACATTTGATTGCTCCGATTGATTCAGATCGAACCACAAATGCGGCTTCAGTTCGCTGTAGCGAGCACTCAACGTCTGATGGAAACTGTCAATGGGCAATGCCTCCTGTACGCCAAACAGCTGCACCGCAAAGTCGGGACCAGTGCGCGGACCATCCCACAGTTCGGCATGGGGATCCTTGGGGCGCATGAACAATATGGATTGCACAGTACCTGATTCGTCGATAGTCAGCAAAAGCACCGAGTCCGGCTCTAAACAGCCGGTTAGATAATAAAAGTCCGAATTTTGACGAAACACATAGGGTATCTTGCCGCTCATATACTTTTTGCAAGCGGCTCCAATGACCAGCTGAGGAATGAATAAATGACGTAAATATATGAATGTGTGGATAGATGGCCATCTTACCATGTGCGCTTTAGAAGCGCGTCCATTGAACTCGTTCCCAAAGCCTTCCGCATACATTTGAATGCCTTCCATTAGCCTTGTGCGTCTTGTTTGAAATTCCGCCTGTTCCACACCGGGCACCAATTCGTGTGGCTTGATCAGATGCGGATGCGTTGCACTTGTTGGCTGGCCCAAGGCACGCAGACCATTTTTGAGTGCATCAGCCAGGCTACGCACTTCCTCAGCTGTTATTTGAGCCTTGCACATTCGAGTGGTTGAATATGTGGAAAATTTTGGTTGATTGCCGAGTGCGCGTAGCAGGCAAAAACGTGGCAGGCGCTTTAATACAATCATAGCGTTAATAAGGCGATCTGTGTTATATATGCGTACTATTTTTTCTTTCCTTTTTTTTTTGATAATTTTAAATAACTAAATATGCACAAAATTTTTAAAGCTACGACAACCTAGGAAACAGAATATCTGACAAAAACAAAAACATTTGCCGCTTCGTTTTGGAGATGTCAAACCGACGATTAATCGATAAGTAACGCGATTTTTGCAATAGAAAATTCGAAGTAATTTATTTACTTGTTACTTAGAGAGAAATATTAATAAATTATGCATTTTCAAGTAAAATAGGAGTTGAATATAATTTGTAAAAGTGATTCTCAGCTAAACACGTCTTGTTGCATAATTTCTACATGATGTATCGATGACAAATTTTGCAAGGTTTTTAAAATAAATAATCGATATAAATTTTTACAGCTACACTGCCGCATAATTTCGCGTTTAATTGTATGAGAAAAGTATTATTTATTTAGCACATCACTTCGAAACTAACATAATCAAAATGACAAATGAAGTAAGTGAGCAAGTTGCAGGGTACCCACCTTAATGCAGAGATGCATGTTGTGTATTGTGTTTGATATCATTTGCAGCGTGCTGTGCTGCGATTGCCGGTGGACTGTGAGTCGATACGGTTTCATGATTGGTCCATTAGTTATGAGAAGTCACACATATTGAAGAGTATGTGTCATTTGGGTAGCGATAAGTGCTGCGACAAGAATGATGCCAATCGCTGTGAGCTCTGTCACTATCAGCACACGCTGGAGCTGCCACACCTGCCAGATATGGTATTTCACAAAAACAAGCTCGTCCTGCAGCACAAAGATGGCGCCCTGATGGAGTTCAAGCCCATAGACGCACTCGCCCTGGTCGCCAATGGCAAAGAGACAGCCGTCGAGGTGGCCTGCGCTCAGGAATGGCGCGAAACGCGGTAACAGCCAGTAGACAAAAAAAAAACTTTTCTTTTGTTTTCGAACATTCACATTAAAACGACCTTCGCCTTTGCAGCGCCGAACAGAACATGGAACATAAATACAAACCCTTCGACTGGACATTCACATCCACATATCAGGGCACATTGAATGATCAATTTCGTTCGGAGGTCACAGAACAAACGCTCAATAAAATGAAACTGATGCAGCGTGAGAATATTCTCTTCTATCATGATCTCACACTATACGAGGATGAGCTGCACGATCATGGCATTTCCGCGATGAGTGTGCGCATTGTGAGTTGCCCAATCTATATACACTTCTCCCATAGAGAGTACCCAAGCAGTGTTATATATTGTGCATATTGAGGGTCAAGTCTTGAGCTTTATTTTGGTATCTGGTTAGTCTTGCGATTCATATTGATGTATAGACCATTCTGTAGATTTGCTCTAGCCTAAGCCTAATGTTGATTGTAGCTATAGATTATATTTAGTCTTGCCTAGCTATAAGCTGTACTAAATTCGAGCTTAGCCTAATACGCCTAGCTGTCTTAACTCTTAAGCAGCCATTTCTTCATCTGTCTAGCTGGCAGTCCAATCTTACCCTCTAGCTTAGTTGCATATCTCTTCTCTAGCCTAAAGCTGATAAAGTTGATTGTAACAATAGCTTATAGTCATATTTGCCTAGGCTTAAGCTGTATCAATTTTAACTTAATATTTCTGCCACAGCTCCATCTTTTTGGCTATATGTCTTGAGCTTTCTTTAGGTATCTGAGTATATTTATGTGTAGATCGATCTGTAGCTCTTCTCTAGCCTTAGCCTGATGTTGATTGTAACTATTGCTTAAATATAGTCACTCTTGCCTAGCTATAAGTTGTACCAAATTCCATCTTAGCTTAATATTTCTATCTGTCTATCTCTAGCATAGAGAGTACCCAAGCAGTGTTATATATTGTGCATATTGAGGGTCAAGTCTTGAGCTTTATTTTAGTATCTGGTTAGTCTTGCTATTCATATTGATGTATAGACCATTCTGTAGATTTGCTCTAGCCTAAGCCTAATGTTGATTGTAGCTATAGATTATATTTAGTCTTGCTTAGCTATAAGTTGTACCAAATTCCATCTTAGCTTAAAATTGCTATCTGTCTATCTCTAGCCGCCTTAGGTCCTCCTATCTGGCTGGCAGTCTAATCTTAGCATAGATGTGCATCTATTATATATATCTTTATATAGTATATATGCTTTTTCCCAGCGTGTAATGCCCTCCGGTTTCTTTGTGCTGTTGCGTCACTTCCTGCGTATCGACGATGTGCTCATACGAATGCATGATACGCGCTTCCACTATGAGATCGAGAATGATTATATACTCAAGGAGTATATACATCGTGAGGCGCCCTGTTCCGAGCTGCAGGTAAACTCAATCACACTCCTGTTATATTATAGAAAACAAAGCTAATACACTTTCTTTCTTTCATTCCGCAGTCATCCACCAGTTTCTGGACGAATCCCGATGAAATGCAAAACTTTCTGCCCGTCAAAGCCAAGGAGCTGCACAAATTATATTTTAAATAGTTCAGTAATAACTCTTTATTTTTAAATACTTAATTTTGTATCGATGTGTGTGGCAACTTTTAAAATGTATTAATTAATATCAGGCCACAATAGGTTCCTCGTTGCCACAATAGTCGATGGTTTAAGTTCACCTAATATTTTGTTAACTATATGAATATATATATATATATATATATAGGTATATAACTATATATATATTAAGTGTGCGACATTGAAAGCGCGTCTATGATTATTAATTGATTTAAGCGCATATAGCATACACATACACATACACATATATTTATAATGTTAATAACAATTGAATTTGATTTGTATTTTGCGTTTCAGGCCAAGTTAGGCCCCGCCCAGCAATGCGGTTAAGGCGCGCTTATAATCGCCCGATGTTTCCGACTGCAAAAAGATATATAGAAATTAGCTAAATTTATAAACTGTATAAATCGAACTATATATATATATATATATATGGGCATATCCAGGCGAAATTTTATTTAAGTTAAGTTGAAAATGTTCGGATTGTAAAAATTGCATTGATTTTAATTAAAATTATAAATAAAATTTATTTTAATGTATGATAGAAGAGGCTTGCATTATATATACTTGATCTATATGAACTACCTCTTAACTTTCAATAGGATTATTCGTGCGTCTATTTCATTATCAGTTGTAGGTCTTTGGCATAGCTAAGTCGAAGTAGGGTGTCTCAGATCGACTTGCTCTATACATTTTATATATAATATATAGCTAATATGTAAAACAACTATCTTGATCTTTAAGATACCCAAAAAGAAAAAACCGAGATAAGCATCTAAATTCTGCTTATAAAATAAAGTGCATATATGTCGATCTATATATGATCTGAGCCGATATGATTAGAGTTCTATATCTGTCTAGAACCAAAAAGTTATCGATTTAGATTTTATATAGAAGGTTTTGCTGTTTTTCAATGCATTTAAAAGGAAAAGTTTCCCTTGATAGCCCTACAGTCTATTGATTATCTAAAATAAGTCGAACGACTATATTATCGATAACTGATTCTTTCTATAAGGAAGAAGAGAAATACAAAATCTTAATATTGATATACTGCAGATTTCTAAGAGAAACCATTCGAGTAATAATAATAATATATAACTGTAGATATAATATCAGATATGAAATATCTTGAATATTATTTTATGAATTTTTATTATAGATAATAGGTAGCTGTAAATATAATCTCTTGAGTATTATATAAAGGGATATAATATACTTTATATAATAGTCAAGAGATCATATCTACAGTTATGTATTATAGTATTGTAGTACGATATCATATCATATAATAACATATCTATTTTCTCAATAGCATAAGCCGGGTTCTAGTTCTTAGCTATAGGAATAATATCTTGAGTATTATATTAACTAATAAAAAAAATAACCTCTGTCTAGTTCACCTCAATGGCATTAGTTGTGATTTAGCCCTTAACTAACAGTAAACTGCAGCCATCAACTAGAGTGGTACAACTAAACCTTATACCAGAAAAGCTTAGTAAGAACTTAATAGCTACCAATCCATATGCCCAGATATCACTAAAGTAGAACTACTTAAGTCTTAGCCAAAATAAAAGCTTTAGAAAATAATTTGGAAAAATTAAAAATAAATTTTAATGTTTTGTTTTGCTGGAGTTGCCCATATAAATAGTTCGCTAATTGGTAATACCATAAACCAAGCAGATTTATATGATATACATATATTGTATATTCAGATGCGAGGTTGGTCTGAAAAGTTGCCGAATTTGGTAGATTTTGGATTAGAAATTTGTCAGATCAACCTCAAATATATCATATATACATATATGTATATACATATAAGTAGAGCTCTACTAGGCAACCAATACTTACATCCTAGCACCAAGGACAAGTACAACAAGAACAAGAACAACAACATGAACAATTAGGAAATGTGTAAGACGGGAATACAAAAAGCAAAAGTGGAAAATGCAATACATTAATAGCTATAATTTAAATATATATACATATACATACAATATATATAGTATATACATATAGATAGACCTACCTCAATGGCGCTGTACAGCGTGCGATTGTAGATGCGTTCGAACTCCTGCTTAATGGTGGCTAAATCGATCTCAGATCGACTGACAATGATGCGTATTAGAGTGTCATCATCGGTGCCAGCTCCATTCATGGCCTTATACAAGCGATTGGCAAAGAAAGCTGCCGGAGATTGGACGCACTCGACTGCAAGATGAAGAAGACATTAAGTCAATAGACGAGAGATGGAGAGAGAGAGCGGAAGAGTGAGGCAGAGTTACACCAACCTATGGCCATCATGGCCTCATGCAGCTCATCGGCCATCTCATGCTTGATGGCCTGCTCGATGGTCTGGCCCGTTAGCTCCTTGTATTCCTCAAAGACCAGACGCAGCTGGGGGAAGCTGGCATGTGACATGATGCGATTGAAGACCTCCTCGTCTGTTCCCAATTTGGCCTCGCCGGCAGCATATAGCTGTGAGGCCTGATCCTTGGCCAGAGCAGCGTCCACCGGTGTATTGAGTGGATCACGCACACCGGTCACAATCAGTGTGAGCAATCGTCGAAAGAATCCCGATGTTTCGCTGCACATTTGCTCGGCCAGTGGCCGACCCCACTGCTCCTCATATTTGGCAACAATTTGCTGCATTTCCTCGTTCGTCTTGGTGCACAGGATCTCGACAAGCGTCGCCTCCTCGGTGCCAATGCCGGCCATTGCCGAGTGCAGCTGCTGGCACAGATAATCCACTGGCGGCATCATCAGTGCCACAATCACATTTTCAAATTTGCCGCCCAGCTCACTCTTCAGATCATCGATCAGATCTCTTTCAAATTCCGCCGCATAGGTGGCGCTAATCAGCTGGCGCTGTGCATTGTTACGCGAGGTCAGGATGTCGATGATTTGCTGCTCGTCTGTGCCCAGGCCACGCATAGCGCTGCGCAATTCCTGACTGTCGCTGGCCGCATCGAAGGGGCTGTGCGCCGTAACACAGGGCTCCGCCTACACGATGGATGAGTCAGCAAATTGTTTTTAGACCCGCCCAAAAGAAAAAAAACTATGAGAATCGATTCAATTGCAGACCAAAATTTTCACTCACTTTGTAATCCATTTGCTCGTTAGTTGTTTTTCTTTTTGTTAAGTGTTGGCGTTGACTGCAAATAAAATATTTCAATAAGTTTTCATTTACCAAATATTATGCTCGTTTAATTGATGCAATTAATATGCTGCGCAGCCAATTGGCTATTATTGCAATGCACAAAAAATTTGACGCAGGCTCGTTAAGTCTTAGCGGCTGTTGTTGTTGCTGCTCTTCGTTAAGTCTCAGCGGTTGTTGTTGTTGCGATTCAAATACAAATCTGACGCAGCCTCGTTAAATATTGGTCGCAATTGTTGTTGCTATTGTTGCCATTGCACTGCTTCGTTAGGATATTGCATTTGTTTTTGCTATTATCTTTTCTTTTCTTTTCTCTTTACTTTTGCTGTGCTGCCGCTGTCTTGCACCAGTCGCTTGGCTTTGCCGTTTGCTACTGACACGCAAACACAAAAGCGAAATTGTTTGCCCGTTTGTGGGGCAAAGCTTTTTTTGCTGCTTTTTATAAGATAGAAAAGCTTTTAATTTCGCTTTAACTACGGCTTCAACATACAAATGGCAAATGCATTCCACTCGCATGATTCATGCAGATGATTAAGATATTGTTTGTCTGTATGTGTGTATGAATAGATAGTTTTTTTTAATGTATGTATGTATATTCATTTTATCTTTATTTAATCTCGTTTAGCTTAGCATTTCTCTTCATTTTTTGTTTGTTTATTATACAATTCAAATACAATTTTTCTCGCTTGTCTAATTCTCAACTTTTTCATTTCATTTATAATATATGTATATAAATATAATTTTTAATTTGTTATGTATATTATGTAAAGAAAAGCGTACGTAAGTTTGTTTGCCAGTTTAATAATTAACTTTTTTTTCATAGCATTTTCTTCTCATTTTTTACACAGCTCGTGGGGAGAAAAGTTGGAATAGCAAACGAATTGAAATCAGTTCTAAACATATTATTAATATGTATATCAAATAAATTACAATAAAAAAAAGTACAAAGAATACCAAAAATTAGAAGAAAACGTTTCGTCTTAGTAATATAAACTTAAAATCGTTTCAATTATGTAACGCAATCGCAATATGATTTGAATATCTTGTAGTCGAGTGTAAATTCATTTGATGAACTTTGCACTTGTAGGCGAGTTTAAGCAACGATTAGCTTTAAAAAGCTCGCCATTGTGGAATATGGGTGGATGAAATGTGTAGAAAACTTGTTATTTTGCTTGAATTCCGATATATTCAAGTGTACATATAAATAAATATTTCAGATTTGAACAAATTGCATTATGACAAATTAAAGCATATAAATTAAATATTTTCCCATACATTCTGGGGCGATGCATAATAGCGATTTCTTGTTTGTGTATAAACGAAACGTTTTTTTTTTTTGTTGTTGATCCATATATCATTATTATAAACTAATGCCTGGGTTAGTTGTTGTTATTGTTGTTGTTGTTGGTGCTTAGACCTCATCGTTCTGATTCATTTTGAGCTCATTGAGTGTCGCATTGAATCGCGACCATTCATCGCGCGACGGCAACGCCAAATGCTCAGCCACATCGTAGACATAGAGTTTGCCAGCCTCATCACCGATGGTGACGTGGAGGCCCGATGGCGTCCAGGAGACACGATTGAGCGCTGGCGCACCATCGACGACGATTGATGCTGTTGGTACTTCGGTATCCTGATTGAGATTCCATAAATCAAGGCGACCGCTACCATCGACAGCAGCAAATAAAGCGGGATGAACGGGCGACCAGGCGACATCCATCACATAATCCGAATTGTCCTCAAATGAGTACAAAGGCTTTGTGTCCTGTAAAATAGATGAGATGAATGTTTGAAGAGATCTCTCCCCCTCTCTCTCGCTCGGTATCCGTTTCTCTATTTACCTTTAGCGACCACAGCTTGATGGTCCAATCGATTGATGAGGTCAAAAACAGATGCCCAAAGTCGGGCGATGATTGATTATAGTGTGTCGAGATGCCCGTTATGGGACCCAAATGTCTTTCAAACACCTCATTGACGCCTGAGCGTAGTCCGTGCCTTGAGGCCGAATAGACATAGCCATCCTCACTGCCCATGACCAGGCTGTTGATCTCGTTGGCCGGGAAGGCCATGCATGTAATTGCGATTGCCTTCGATTGGCGCTGCTGCAGCTCCAGCGTATCCTGCGGCTGTGACAACATATCCAAAGACCACGAACACAACTTGCCATCCGATGATATGGAGATGACATTGTGAGCATTCTGTGTGCCCACCATTTGCAGACAGTAAACAGGATGTGTGTGGGCAGCCGCACTCAATGGTGTACGCTGTATGGGCGTACGCTTCTGTACGCGATTATCCCAGAGCACAATCTGGCCGGAGTATGTGCCGCCGAGAATTAGATTGGGATTGAATTTGGCAAAGCAGGTGGACATCACGGCGCTCTGACAATGGAAAACATCCTCGGGCGTTTGCTTCTTGAATTTCGTGTTCCAGACCATAACAACGCCATCGGGTTCATTGGGACTCTCCTCGTTGTTGTGATAGGAGGCAACAACCAATTCCGGAAAGTGGGTGGACCAATCCATGCTGGTGATGCAGCGATTCTTCGACCAGCGCTCATCGTAAAAGACCCGATTCAGCGAGAGACGAGCATGCGATCGTTCATCGTTGGCCTCCTCATTATCGCCGCAGCCAATATAATCGGTGTATATGTCCACATTCTCTGAGAGAGCACGCTCAATGACACGACCTGCACGCAATACGAACCTTTGAAAATCCTCCGATAAGATGATCATTTGCTTTTGCTCCTCCGATAGTTCCTTGACTGCAATTAATCGATATGTATTTAAATAATATTAACTGTTGCCATCGCCAAAAAGCAGAGCCTTAAATTTAGAGATGTGTGCGCTAAAGACAAGCTTCGTTCAGATAACGATATTCACATAGCCTGTTGCACATCTCAAATTGTTGTTACTCACCCTCCTTCTTCTCCTCCTGTTCCTTCTTTTGTTCGAGCGGTGTTATGGCTGGGGCCACATCCTTCACCGTGGGCAGACCGTGAGTGAGGTAACCAGGCGGCAGCTTGGAACTAAAGCCATGATCCAGATGTGGCAGCGAGCTCTCTTCGTCATCTCCTTGGGCATCAAATGCAAGCACTGTTTAATGTATAAAACTAACACAGCTAAAGGAACATGACAATCGACAGAACAGGAACAATTCTACTTGTATTTGGATTGTTTGCTTTTCTTGATCTCTTTTCTTTTTGGGTTTGTTTTGCTGCTTTACATTAAGTTACGTTTTGCATTGTTGTCTCTGTCTTGCTTGCAAAATTTGTTATTTCTTTTCAACTTCATTTTTATATATTTATTTGTATTGGCTTTATTACAGGGCTTCTGTGTGTTAGTGTGTGTGTGTGTGAGGGATTGTGAAAGTGGGAGTAGAACGAAGGGAGAAACGTTTAAGAGAGCGCACAATTCGAATTCTTCTGCATGTGCTAATTGCCTCCACACAACTGTGTGTGTGAGTGTGAGTGGGCAAGAACGAGGGGGACGTAGAGGGAGATCAGGTGCATCGCGGAGCGAGAGACAAAGAAAGAAAGATAAACTGACACACACACACAAGCAGACGCGCTCGCTTATACTTGTGTTAAATATGAAGGAGCTAAACAGTTTTTGTTTTTTTTTTTTACACAAGTACAAAATCGTACAAGAGTTGTGCGTGCGTGCGTACATATGTGTGTGTGTGTTGTGTTTGTATGTGTGTATGTTGTGTGTATAGATGCTGTTAGTTGTGCTATACGCTGGACACCGTACAACTTAATACACAAAGCCAATTAATAAAAAAATAAATAAAAATATATGAATTGAAAAAAATGTACAATTTCCGTTAAACTGATACGCCGTTAATATATATGTGTGTGTATGTATATATATAAATATATATATATATATATATATATATATATATATATGGGTGTATATATTTATATTTATGTAGTGTGGCAGCATAAGAGAAAGATAGAGAGAGAGAGATAGATATGTAGATCTAAGGTGGCATATTTGAGGTATTATTATTATGTATTACGTATTTGGTTTTACACTCTATGGACACTTCTCGCCTGCTTCACTAATTCGTATCATTAAATATTTAATCAATTGTATTTTCTATTTTTTGTTTGTTTGTTTCTCCACCCAGTTTATAAATTTTTTGCACTTAAAATTATTTATTTATGCTAATTATATATTACATATATATAAATATTTCTTTTCTATTTAATTTACTTTGCATTTATTCAACATTTAACATAAATAGCCGATAGATGTCGCTTTTGGTTGTGTGTGCTGCGTGTCATTGGTTACAACACACTTAACGGTACATTTAAGAGCCGCCTATAACGCGCTTCGCTTGCTGTGCTTTGTTAAGAGAGTGGACAAGACAGACAGATCGAGAGAGAGAGAGAGAGAGAGGGCGAACGAGAGTAGAGGTCTGTGTGTTTATGTGTGTGTGTGGAAGACAGGAGCGAGTGACAGGGACCAAAAAAGCGCAAGACATTTCCCCACAGAGAATCAAAGAGTATTTAAGAGTATTTTTCTCTTCAAAGGTATTTTTCAGGCCTTTTTGTTAGCAAATTTGTTGTTGTTGATTAACAAGGAGTTAGTCGCACGCAATTAGCATAGATGGATGAAAATGAATTGAGGTTAAAATTGAATTTGATTTTAGGCACATACAAAATGGAAGATCATGCATGCAGGCAGGGGCTTTATTAACTGTACAAACAGATAGAGCGAGAGAGAGAGATATATATAGAGAGAAAACGCGAGCGTTGAGAGGGAGATAGTGTATATAGCTCGGTGTGTGTATGTATGTGTGTGTCAGCCAGCGCGAAGTTTACTTTTATTTATTTTGGTTTTTTTTTTTTGCTTTTCTTTTTTTTTTTTGGATTTTGATAGAATTTGTTTACGTTCCTATTTTGCTTCATGTCACGATTCCCGTCACTGTTTTTCTTTTTCTTGCCTTTTGTTTGGGATGTACCTACCTGTGAATTCATCCTCCCACTCTAAACCCGGATTAAGATTGTATTCATCTTGAAGAAATATAAAGAAACAAAATATATTGTACATATACACATTTTAGTTGTTCGTTTTAGTTCATTTGTTGTTGTTTTTGTTTTTTTTTCTCAACTTTTTTTTCGAGGCTCAAATTCTGAGCCAAACCGCCCTTTTAATAGTGATTTTGAACAAAAGGCATTGAATGATGAACAAAACGATAAAAGCAACCGATTATATGGTATATATATGTTTCGAGGACGTGTTATATGATATATCTGTAGCATATAGATAAAACATAAATCATGATACGATTTCGATAGTGAAAAAAAAAATTGTAATTTAAATTCAATTAGCACACAAGTCGACCGAGAACGGCGACATTTATAAATTATTATACAATGTTAAGTTTGACAACTGTTATAATTACTAATATTCAAATATACTATACATATATATATTAATCATATATATATGTATATATAAAGTATATTATTATATAGTACATATTTTCTCTGTGCTTTTACATGCATTCGTGTTGTATGCGTGTGTCTTGTGTATGTGTATTTGTATGTGTGTGTATGTGTGCATGGCTTACATATTGTGTGTAGACTTAAGCTTAGTTAATCAATCAGATTTATTTATATGTATGTATATACTCTAGACTTGGGTTGGAAAGTTATTGACTAGACAAATATAGAAGATTTAAAACTAGGCAGATCTCGTCAAATAAAAATTTGAAGACCAGCGTAAAGTAGTGTACTGTTATGGTGTATAACAGTTTAAATTGTATACTGTATAGCAGCTTAAATGTTACACTGTATAACAGATCATTAGACATTGTAGAACAGATTATGTTCTATACATTATATAATAGTAATATATATCACCTTTATTTCATATTATACAACAGTTTTATTATTATACAGTATGACAGTTAAAGTGTTATATATTGTATAAGCTTAGCTTTTATATTGTATAGCCTACTTTACGCTGCATAGTCGCTTAAATATTCTACTGTATGACAGTTAAAAACTATTGTATAACAGTGAGAATCTTATGCTGCATAACAGTTCAAACATTGTACTGTACAACAATTGAGATATTTAAGTGTATAACAGTTTAAGTCATTCACTGTATAACAGTTGAAACATACTACGTACTTTTAAACGCAAAACAAAAAGTAAAGCTCTTATTCGCTTCCTACTTAAAAAAAAAAAACAATATATATTTTTTTATATATAATATAAATTGGCAATCATAATAATAATAATAATATTAATTTTAAAGAGAAACTTAAGAAAATTCAGCTACTTAAACAAATTAACGAAAAAAAAAACTTATAAATTGGGTGGAGTTGAACAATTTGATTCGTTAAAAAATATATTATATGGAATTTATTTCTGCTGATACAAACTGAAACTTTATAGATTTTATGCTCTCAACGTATTTAAATATATAGAAAATATAAATCGGAATAAAATGCAAACAGTTTAAACATAATTAATTGGATATAGTTGAGGGGGGATAGCAAAAGCAAATTTTCTAAGATTAAATATATATATTTTATATATAGATAACTCTGTTTAGTATAATATGTTTAACAGGCACTATGGATAGATCTACTACATAAACACACACAAAAAACTAACGAGAGCTAAGAGAGAGATAGATATATATGTATATTGAAAGAGAGCGAGTAAGCTACATAGAGCGAGCGAGCAAGAGAGAGATATACAGAGAGAGAGAGAGAGAGAGAGCGAGAGAGAGAAAAGTAGTTGGTAGGCTATATAGATAGGGATTTTTCATTTCTTCGTTTTATAATATTTTTGGATAGTTTACATAGAGAAAAGTCAACAACTACTCACCATAATAATCCGTTGCATGAGCTGCAGTTTTATTTTTTTTATTTTTTATATATTTTTTATTTTTTTATTTTTTGCGTGCGTACCAAGGAACAGATAAAAAAGTTGGAAGAAAAATGTAAATAGACAAATTATTAATATTAAATTGCGCTCAAAACAAATTGCCTAAAATACAAATACAAAAACAAAAAATATTTAGCGTATGCAAAAAAAAAGAACTATAAAAATGTATATGTGTATAAAAGAGAAAGAGAGAGAGAGAGAGCGAGTGTATAGTGTATATATCTATATATATATATGTATGTGTAAATAACTAGCATATCTGTTATAGATAGAGCGAAGGTTACCATTATGTATTGTGTGCTGTGGTCTAAATTGTTTTGGCTGCTTAAGACTATTTTTAATACCTTTACGTGGACGCCACCAATCCTCCATATATCCTGACAGAGGCGATGAGTGGCAAGAAAGAACTGTATTTGTTATTGAATTTCACTTAAATGTTAAATGCTTGCTTGCTCTCTATATCTTAAATATATACTATATGTATGTACCTACATATATATATCTACTATATGTATATATAGAACAGCTATCTGATTCGAGTATTTGAAGCGCAATACAAGTAATGGGAAAAGGATATTGGTAGGCAGGTTATTCAGGCGTCGCACATAGCGAGTACATACTGTAGTTTGGGGGCAGGCATACAGACAACATTTTCAGTTAGACAAACATATAGATCATAACTAAAAACAAAAATAAAATCAACAAAAAAAAAAAAAAAACTTGTAGGAAACAAACTATGGAAAGTGTTTACACAGGAGTCTATGCATATATATATAGGATAAGACATTGTTATGGGTATTAAATACTAGCTAGCATGGTTAATAGTTGATATAAATATATAGTGTATATAATTCAGATATATATCATACCATCACGTTCGTGTCCGCCGGTGCTTGTGGTCTGTGTTTGTTTTGTATAGACGAGCGTCTCTTTTGGTGGAATGTTTGTCGCCTGCACATTGTAGACGCTCAGATTCAAAGGTTGTTTCTTGCCGGCGCTGGAATATAACAGAATAACGGTTAGATAATATGAAAGAGTCTAGGTATAAACAGTTACTGAATATACAACATGGAGCTAAAACAAAGTCCTATCTGAGCCATTTTCTTGCCAGCTTTATAACTGTTATACAAATGTTCTTCACTGCAATTGCCGCCCTATAACAAATAGCTCTATCTGTATATATATATATGTATTACCCCTGTCCATTGACATTAGCCTGCAAGCTGACATCGGGCGTTTGTGTATTGGAATTATCCGAGGTTAGCGAATTGGCTGATGACAGCGAGGACAACACCTCCGAAACGGGCGCAACGCCTAGCGACGACAGCATCTCATCTAGATCTCTGCAAGCAAATTGTATAATTAAAATATATATATTTTTGCATACTATATTCATATGCATATAGGTCAACTGACTTGCGTTGATCCTTATCGATACCGGTGCCGGTGCCGATACGGCCGGCTGCCTCTTCCATGTCTTTGATCTCCTTTTCGCGGCGCCGGCGATCCTTCTCCTCGCGCAGTGCTGCCAATTTGGCCTTTTTGCGCTCCAGCTCAGCCTTACGATCCATTTTTGAGGTGTGGCAACGCTCGACACTGTGCACAGCTGCTGCTCTTCGGCTTGGAGTTGGGGGTGGGCGAGTTTTTCAGGCGAATTCGGTGCTACAACAACAACAACTACAACTACAGCAAGTGCAGTTCGAAAGCTGAAGCACAAGAGAAACAAAAATTAATAGAAAAAGCCAAACAATGAATCAGTTGTAAGCAATATTGGTTTTGATGATGTCACCACCAACAGCAACAACCGCAGCAACAATAACTGGCCAAAAGTTAACTCTGCTTGCGTGTGTGTGCAAATTGTATTGCAGCCAACATAACTTCCAGCACACACACACACGCACACCCACTCAAGCACACAAAAAATCAATACTCAAAGATGAGCAGCAGCAGCATTTGCTGGGGCAGCGACAGAGCTGTCGACGTTGTGACGTCGTTTTCCACTTTTTCGCTGGGGTGCCCATTTTTTTCACAGCTATCGCACACAAGAATACATCACAGCACACAGTACTTAGACTCTACACACATTTGTACAAACGCACCTTGAAATGTTGCTTGCAAACTAATTAGTCTATATTCCAATTGAAATTAAAATAACATTTTATTCCAATTGAAAATGCGACTGCAATGTTTTGCGAATAGATCTAGTGTGGCCACAATGAACAATGGAAAAACTATTAAATTATCGATACAAAAAAAAATACTGTACTGTTTTCCAACTGGCTTCCGACTAGTGTGGCAGCACTTCCCTCAATGGTTTCAGGTGTGCAATAATTTAATTTTAAAACGTTGCAATGAATGAAGGCGAGGCAATATTTAATTAAACTGCTAGCCTTTATTATTGTGCAGTGTAGTATACATATAAACTACTTGCATGCTTGCAATAATGTAAATTAGGAAGCCATTTAAATTGTGTGGCAACGCCTAATAATTACTTTATGTTGGCAGTGCCTATGAGTGCGCGCCAAATTTAAAAAATAACTGACATTGCTTTAACGAGCACCGCGCCAAAATTCAAAAATTCCCCTGTGAATAACTTTAAGTCTATGCATAAATTATTTTTGTTAGCTTGAACAAAAGAAAATGTTTCGTTGAACCACCAAGCTGACTTTAATTAAGTGAAATCGTAAGAATGGAAATAGAAAGCTAAACGAGAGAACTTGTTGGCATTGTCATTGTCATTTTCAATGCGATTGTCATGCAATGC
Source organism: Drosophila hamatofila (assembly GCA_035045345.1). NCBI lineage: Eukaryota > Metazoa > Arthropoda > Insecta > Diptera > Drosophilidae > Drosophila > Drosophila hamatofila. Next base: position 4,661,722 of record JAWNPA010000041.1, read on the forward strand.
AACATAACGGGATAATCGTTTGCAATTGGCATATTAAGTGACCCTTTATATATGTACATATGTATATGTATGTGTATATGTATGCAATTAACTGCTAATTGTTTTTAGCTGACCTGGTGGCAAATAAATGCCATGTGAGAAAGAGAGTTAATAGCTCTAGCTCTAGCTTATGGGCACCCACACACACACGCACACACACACACACACACACACACACACACACACACACACACATACATACTCTGACTTTGACATAGTTGGCGGTTCGTTCACTTTTGACTGGCAGCTCGCCCTGCCTTTAAATTTGTGTGTTTTCTTTAGCTTTTTATTCATATGCATATTTATTTGATATTTCTTTTATCTCTGATCCTCTTCCTCTTCGTCAATTAGCTTGATATTTGGGTTGGCGCATCTTGATTTTGTAAAAGAAACAATGAGAAGAAACAACCAAAAAAAACTGGATGGCCTATAAATTGCATATGCATCGATTTCGTAATCCCCTTTAAAAATTAGCTCATCTGTGTGAATCGCCAAAGCTGATGATGGCCAATACCCTGTACCAGAGCTGAATGAAAGCGGGTATGCTGCGTAGGTTTTGATCTAGATCAAATATGAGGTTTTTAGTTAAAACATTAATGAAAACTGATTAAGTGGGTGGGATGGGCGATACCCTGTACAAATTGAATGCAAGAGGGTATGCTGTGTGGGTTTTGATCTCGATTGAGTATGAAAATCCTAGCGAAAACTAGGATTGAAAACTAAATGCAAGCGGGTATTATTGTGATTGGTTATACCCTGTACAAGCGGGTAGTCGGGTATGCTGCATAGTCTTTATCTAGATAAAGTTAGAAGCATATCGTTTCTCGGCTAAAATGTTATGAATAGTGATTTATTATAGTAATGAGCAATACCCTGTAGAAGCTGCATGGAAGCGGGTAGTTCGGGTATGCTGCATAACCCTTATCTAGATCAAGTTTGAAGTATTTGGTTTCTTGGGTAAATTCTCATAATTATAGTGATGGGAAATACCCTGCAAATACCTTTGATCTTGATCGAAAATGAAATGAAAATTTCTAGGGAAATTTGTTTGAAAACTGTTTCATTATAGTGATAGAGCTATACCCTGTAAAAGCTGAAAGCAAGCAGGTATACTATAGTGTTTTGAGCTAGATCAGAGTCAAAGTTTCTTGCACTTAATATTTATACACATGCACAAATGAGTGAGGTTAGAGTGAACCAAAAAGTAAGGTTAACTTTTGCCTATAGAGCTTAGCGTTTAGTTTGCCAGGGTAGCTGTTAGCCGTTCACCTTCTGTTATTGTATATTATTATCTAATATCTATTGAGAAAATTTTAACATTTTTAAGTAAACATTATTGTTCATCTATAGGTGGGGTTAGATGAATCGAAATTGAGCTTCGAATTGTATTGCAGGATATCTATTAGTCGTTCACTTGATGTCCTCGGTGCAAACTTGTATTTTGGTAGCCAAATTAATGCTGAAGCTTTTTCTTTTTCTCTTAAAACAAACAAAAACGAAAACCTTGAATTACAAAATCTTACCAAGTTGCAACCTGATAATGATACCGATAATGCTAATGCTAATGATGATGATAATGATGCTGTTGCTCATGATAAATCAGCGCATCTGTCAGTTGTTACAGCAACAAAAAGACTTAACTGTTTTTTTTTGTTAAATTTTTTTTTTGGCTAATTGCAAAAGCTGTTTGTATGTATGTATGTACATATGTGTGCATGTATGTATGTATGCATAACTGTCTATGTCTGTCTGTCGCTATAGGGAAACGCTTTTTAATGATAGATATAGATATCTACAATTCGAAACGCGCATAATTTGCAATTAAATTGCTCACTTTAAATTTTTGTTGTTGTTGCTGTTTCTTCTTAGAAGTCGCTGGAAGTTGCCAGACTGCCATTTTGTTGTTGTTGTTGTTGTTTGCTGTTTTCGAACGAGAGTAAAAGTTATATATGCATGTGTGTGTGTATATTTTTATTTTAAATTAACTTTAACTAGTTGCTAACTGCTTTATAGGTTGGGTCAGCCTGTTTTTCATTTTGATTTTTGTTTTTTTGAACATACTCGCGCTGTTTTGCCGGCCTGTCCAAGGACAACGGGTTTTTGTTGTTGTCTTTTCGGGGCATTGCGTGTGCGTCACATTTAGCATATAATCGCATTTACATATGTATGTGTGTACATATATTATGCATATTTCGTTAATCATCAGATACATTTATGTATCTGCATGGCTTGACACACATGCATACATACATACATACATGCATATTTACATACATATGTAGCTCTCGCCATTTTGCTTTCCTACTGCTTCAAGGCGAATTTGTCCTGGCATCTGGCAAGGCTGGCCCTGTAAGAGAAAGGCTGCAATGCAATTTAGTTATTTTTAAAGTGTGGCCACTTGTGCATACAGAAAGAGAAACAAACACACACACACACACATGCATATATAAATATGTATATATATGTATATAAAGCTGCACTTTTGTTATGGCTGCGATTTGAAAGGTTTTGTGGCTTTTGTCTTCCATTTGCGTCTGCCTTTTGTACTTGTGGTTGTTGTTTTTGTTGTTATTTTTGGTTATTTTGGACTTTTTTATTGCTGTAAATTGTCGAAGCATTTGCATGCGCGTCGTTAACCCGGCAAAGTTTCGGCTAAAGCGCTGGCGCATATGAATTTTGTTATTTGTTTTTGTTAGCTCTTTGATTTTTATTTTCTCATCAGGCACATACAAATTAAATATGTACGTGCATACATACAGATGCGCGCATGTACACATGTGTACATGTGTACATACTAATATATGTGTGTATGTTTGTATGTATTTACTTGCTTCATTACAGCTTTGCTTTGCCTTTGCCATTGCCTTGCCTTTCTTCGCTGCGCCGTTGGCGTCGCAGCGCTGCCGCCGCCATCTTCCAGGCTATGGCTTAGCGCCTGCGCCCAAGCATCATCGTCGCCAACGTTGCGACGCCAACGGCGCTGCTGGCGTCGCTGCGTTGTCGCGTTTGCCGTTGCGCTGTTACCGGTAAAAAAGTCTTGAAAAGTGCGCCTCTTTGGCGTTCCGTTGTTAGTTTAAGTTTAACCATCGCACGCTTAAGTCGCGATTTTTAGTTGGCTGCAGAGAAGAGAAACATCATTTTTTTTACAACTCCTGCTTAAAGGAGCACACATATATATCTATTTTTTTTTATGTAAATCTAGTTGTAAATCAAAGAAACAAAATGAAATTATTTTTATGTGCCATTGCTGTGATGCTTTATGTGGCGGCGACAAGTGAGTGACAAAATACAATAAAATAATTTAACAAAAAAAAAAAAAAACATAAAATAAATAAATAAGTTAAAATCTCGTATTGGCAACTTTGTGCTAATCAGTTTGACATTGGCTACGCATGTGTGTGTGTGTCTGTGTGTAGCTGTCTGTGTGTATTGGTGTACGCAGCTGCGTTCGCTTCAGCTGCAGCTACAGCTTCAGCTTGTTGCCGTTAGCTAACGGTATATGCAGGCTTTGCAATTGATTAGCTACATATACACACACACACACACACACATACACATTGCATTGCGTTCTTTTATATGCCATGGGTCGACCCTGTCTGACATTTAAGTTGCCATTTGTATGGATTTAATGGGCGTGTGTCTGTATGTGTATGTGTGTGAGAAGGAGATAGCAGTGGGAGGGGCGGTGGACGCGAAACGGGTAAACGTGAAACCGGCTGGCGCTGGAATGAAAAACTGGAACTGGAACTGGCAACTGCTCAACTGATCAACTGCTCAACTGTTAACTGGAACTGGGACTGGGCTGGGCGTGCGCTTATGCAACCGCAAACAGGAAAAATGAGATAAATAAGAAAAAATAATGAAAGAAAAGAAATCAATCGATCAATCGATCAGTTATTTATTTATTTGTTGTTTGTTTTTTTTTTTTTTTTTGTACATGCTGTTACACTTTTTAAAAGCAGGAAACCTAGGTCTGAGTGAAAGCAAGGCAACAAGTTTAATGAACTCTCTCTCTGTCTCTCCCTATCTCTTTCTCTCTCTCTATCTCTGCACAGGCGCTGCTGTCGAATTTGAATGCCCCAAACCCAATGGCCAATTCGCCGATGAAGAGCAATGCGACAAATATTATCTATGCGATGAGGGTGTGCCCAAGCCCAAACTCTGCCCAGATGGCCTTGTGTTCGATCCCTTGAATCGCAAGATCAACAAATGCGATCAGCCCTTCAATGTGGACTGCGAGGATCGCACACTGTTGCGTAAGTAAAACCTTACCTTACCAAAAAGCTGAAAATATAATATATAATATCTATGTTTATCTATTTGAATTTCTATAGAGGAGCCCAAGTCCACCAAGTATTGTCCGCGCAAAAATGGTTTCTTTGCCCATCCGGAGGCGAATATTTGCAACATCTTTTTCAATTGCATTGACGGCGATGCCTTGGAAATGAAGTGCACCGTTGGCCTGCATTTCGATGAGTATTCCGGCACCTGTGTCTGGCCGGATACGGCCAAGCGTGAAGGCTGCGCCGACCCAGAGAGTAAGTGCAGAATTCCTTGAGGCCCAAAGACAAGCGAAACTAAATTATTGATCCCTCACTTCCAATCTTTCCCCCTCTATCTCCCCTCTCTCTCGTTCTCTCATCTCTTCTCACGCCTTTAGAAAAAACTGAGAGCGGCTTCTCGTGCCCCAAGGATCAGCCCAAAATGGATGTGCGCGGCCAGGTTGTCAGCCATCCGAAATATCCCCATCCCACCGATTGCCAAAAGTTCTACGTCTGCCTGAACGGCGAGGATCCCAGAGATCTGGGCTGCCAGCTGGGCGAGGTCTACAACGACGAGACTGAGATGTGCGACGCACCCGAAAATGTGCCCGGCTGCGAGGATTGGTACAAGGATACCAGTGACGATGACAACGGCACCAACAAGAAGCCTTCGTCCAGGAGCTGAGCTTCATCCCATCCTGCCAATATCATAAAAAATTAAAAAAAAAAAGACAAAATATCATATTCGCCCATTCTTGCGCGCGTCTAATGCAGAGTTAAATTCACACACAAACACACGCACCACGCACACACACACACACATTAAGTTACACTTGGACGGACTGACAGGACAGCGGAAGGACGCGCGTTTTAGTCAGTTAAACTCAAAGTCGTTGCTAGCCTCTTTTTGTGAAGCGTTACTTTCAACTAGTTACTTTTGACTCGCTACTCGTTACTTTTGACTAGGTACTCGTTACTCTTGTCTAGCTGTTCGTTACTCTCGACTTGCTATTTGTGACTTCTGACTCGTTACTTTCTTTACCCTTGGAATAGCTACTCGTTACTTTCGACTCTCTACTCGTTACTCTCGACTCTCTACTCGTTACTCTCGACTCTCTCCTCGTTACTTTCGACTCTCTACTCTACTCTTTTTCTCTTTCTTACACTCAAACATTCTTACTCTCTCACTCTCTCGTTTCCTTTTTTTCTTTCATATTCTATTTTTCCTTTTTCTGTGCTCTTTTACTATTCTATCGTTGTGTACATATTTCCTCTTTGTTTAAACACACACAAAAAAAAAAAAATTAAATAAAAAAAAAATAAAAAATAAAACTGTTTTCTATAAACTATCTGCACTCTTTTACATTCTTTTCTAATATTTGCTCTATATTCTCAGCTATCGTATCTATTTATCAAATACATACTATAATTCTGTTTTTCTTAACTTTCAGCTGATTTATTACGATTTTCATTTAACTAATGTTTTATTTCTACCTATTTATTTGATCTATTATATTCTTTGATCTCTGACCTTCCATCTTTGATCTTTGGTTATTGATTATTTGTCTTTGATTATTCATCTTCCATCTTTGATCTTTAATCTTTGATCTTTAATCTTTGATCTTCCATCTTTGATCTTCCATCTTTCATATTTGATCTTTGATTTTTGATCTCTCATCTTTGATCTTTTATCTTATTCGCCATTTATGCTCGTGTTTCTTTCGTCTCTCTATCTAATATTCCTAGTCATCTTACCCGCATTCATCCTAAGCTAAACTTTCTATATAAATCTTCAATTATTTCACTGTCTTTTTTCTCGATCTATCGTTCTTTCATAATATATCCTTTCTCATTCTTCCTTTTCTCATTATTCTACTAAATTTATTTATCTTTCATAGAGCTGTTCTCAAAATGTCTTTATCTACCAAAAAATTATCTGTTAAGAAGATATTTCCTAACTAGATACGTGTATCTGCCTCATTTTTTATCTGGAGTCTTACATACTATTCATGATATAATTGTGTATGATATTATATGCATTTTATATATAAAATTATCTTCCCCATTTGCTCTATGTGTGCTCTCTTTACAATTACGTTTCATTCTCTGTTTCATTCTCTCACATCTGTATCTGTCCTTTCTCTCTCTCTCTCTCTCTCTCTCTGCCTTTCTTTTTATCCTTTTCTCTCTATCTCTCTCTTTCTATTTGTATTTCATTGTCTCTAGGTAGATCGGGCAAAATCTACTTCTTTTGATATCGCTCTCTCTCTCTCTCATTTATTTTGTTTATAATTCTTTCATTTTGAAAGAGAAAGAGCAATTTTTCACTTTTCTCTCTCTCTCTCTCTCTCTCGTCTCCTCTCTCTCACTCTCTCTCTCTCCCTCTCTGTCTTTCTCTATATATCTCTCGTTCTCTGTATTTTTGTATTCCCCTTCTCTCTTTCGTTTTTTTTTCCCTATTTGTCCATCTTGCTACCTCTTTTTCTCCCTATCTCTTTCCTCTATCTCTATTCTTCAATATCTCTTTTTTCCGTCTCTTTATATCTGCCGACTCTTCTCTTTCGTATTTCTTGCCCTATTTTCTATTGTAAATCCCTTTCCCGATTATAGATCGATCGCAATATTCACAACAACAACAACTATGACAGCAACAGCAACAACATCAACAACAAAACAGTTTATTTCCATTTGCCAACTCATTCGATTAAATAACAAGACTTGAAATAATGCCAATTGTTTTTTTTTCCTTCATCAATTTGTTTATTATTTTTCCCACTATTAACTAACTTGCAAATGTTAAAGACACATACATACATATATATATGTATATGTGCAAATTACGAGCAAATCTAGGGCAAATCGATATAATAATATATCCACAATTCGCTAGCTCAATATATTCGCATCCCATTATGAAATGGATACTCTTTCCCCTTCTCCTTGCTCAAGCGGCCCCTCCTTCTTCTCCCCATCTCCTCCTCCTCCTATACTGCTGCTGCCGTCCGAACTGAGCGCACCTTATTAACCCTTTGTCAACAGCAACACAATAGCCGTTAATTGCATTCGGGCACTAACGGGTTAACAGTGGGAAAATGCATTCGAAATGCTTGCTGACTATGGAATACCCTTACATAAATGTGAAATATACATATACATATGTACATGTATATGTGTAACTGTATATGTGGGAAAGTAACTAAGGGATATAAATACATATTTATATATACATGTATATACATATATTATATAATATATAAATATGCTACATATTTATATACAAATAATAAAAAAATATATATGTATGTATAAAAAGACGTGTTGCTTACAGTCTTAAGATGTTAACTCTGCCTATCAATCAAAGTGCACAATCATACATATATATATTAATGTATGTATGCATATACAGTTGCGGTAAAAAATATAATAAATATTGGATAGAAAATGAAGAGACCTAGTAACTTAATATCGACATCTTAATAAATTAATAGCAATATTATTAATAATAATATTCGTTTCAAATTGTTTTCAAAATATTGAGTTTATCACTACTGCTTTTTTACTTTTACTTTTTTACCGTAGGTGTATATACATACATACATACATATGCACATACAGCAGCGATCATAAAATAGTAGTAGTAACAGAAAACTTAATGCCAAACTCAATGTCAACATATTTATTTATTTAACAACAAGTTAGACTTAATATAAAACTAAAACTAACTAAGGGTTAAGCACTGGCAGCAGGGGCCTTCGGCTTAATATCAACATATAAATTAATAACAATATATGGACAAACTTAATATTCGTTTGAAATTGTTTTCAAAATATTCAATTTATTGCGAAGATTTTTGGCGCAGCATTTAGTCGCACTACTATTGTTATGACCGCATGTACTTAACCCGTATGTACTTAAGTCTGCATAGGCAAACACGATGCTGCAACTGTTATGCTCGGCACCTAAAACGAAGTGCAGCGCACTAAGTTACGTTACGCAATTCTCACTGGCCACACAGACAGCAACAACAACAGCAACAACAACAACAACAGCAACAACAGCCAGCAGCAACGGCAAACAGTGTTGCAATAGTTAACAATGTAACGGTAATCGGCAAGACGAACGCAAACACAATGCAGACAATAACAACAACAACAAAAAAGCAACGATGACGACGACGCGTCGTAGCTTAGCCGAGGCACGAAGCCCGCGGCCCGAATGCAATCAATGAATGGTAAGCTTACGAGCAGCTTGAGCTTTGCCTTTTACTTTCAATCACACATGTTGCCAGCAGCAGCAGCAAAAACAACAACAGCAGCAGCAAAAGCCCAAATCACGTTTTGCATTTTTGTTATTGTACCAAAAATTTTTAAATTAAAAGTTGCGGGCGCGCGCCTTAGCTGTGACAACAGAAACACATACACGCATGCTCTGCCTTACATACATACACACACACACGCATGCTCTGCCTAGCCTAAGTACCAGCACACACATACACGCAACTCTGCATTGCGCTCACACACACGCATGCTATGCCTTGCCTTGCCTAAGCGCCTGCACACACACACACACGCATGCTATGCCTTGCCTTGCCTAAGTACCTGCACACACACACACACACACACACACATACACACATGGACTTGTGCTCGCATAGCCGCTGTCCCTGTCGACCCCTTTTTACCACCCACCGCACACTGCCAAGCCCCCCCTCAGCCCTCCTGCCCCACACCCCTGCGGTGCTTCGCAACGAAATTCAAATACGAAACGCCAAAAAATAAAGCTTTGCAAAACTTTTGTTATTGCTGTCGCCGCGATCGCTGCTGCGGCCGGCGCTGTTGTCGCTGCGCTACGGCCACGGTTGTTGTTGCTGCTGCTGCTGCTTCTTCTTCTTCTTGAGCGCGGTATAAATCTTTTCAGTTGAGTTTGGAACGCGTAACCGTTAAAACGTGCAGCGGAATTTCAAGTGTCGCGCTGTTGAATTCAAATTGAAACTTTGTCGTTGTCGTTGCCGTTATCGTTGTCGTTGCCGTTGCCATTGCCATTGTTGTTGTTATTATTTTTGTTTATTTTTTTTCTTAAATCAATTTTTTTTTCTGTCGACTGCTTGCCATTTTCGTCTGTTGCTTTACCGTTAGTTTCGTCGTCAACATGCAACGCGCACAATTGAGCTGCGTCCTGATCCTGGCATTCATTGCTTACGGTAAGTGGCCGCCATTTTGTTATCGTTACAGATACACTTACAGTTAGTGTGCAAACGGTTGTTGTTGCTGGAATGCGAGCTGGCATGCGCATATTTGGCATTAACGCAACCCCATTCTCCTTCCATTGCGTGCTAAGTAAGCCCTGAGCTGAGCTTTTACTTTCAAAAAACGAATCGTAAGCCAATTGGAATGGCATGGAATGGCAACTTTTTCTAATTGGGTTTATGGTTTGTTCTCGAATTGGATTGGGTCTGTTGGCTGTTGGTTGGCTTCAAGGCTATGCCAAAGATTTGCCTCCACTTCGCCTTTCTGCTCCAATTAGCCAGCAGCAGCAGCAGCAGCAACAGCAGCTCGTTGTCATTTAACCCTGAACAGCTTGGCTTACTGAACGGAGGGGAACAAGGGGCAGGGACGGGGAGTGGTCAAATACGCCCCATTACAACGACGCTCGTACCAAGTATTCTCAAGCTCATTTGGCATGCAGATCCAGTATTCCAATAGCTGATCGTTTATAACTTTTGCTTTTGTTGAGCCAGTTGTCTGCTGTGGCTAGATGACTGTCGTACACTGAGAGAAATTTAGCTTAGAGTTTAGACTGAATTCAAAACTAGCTAAAATTCATTACGATTACATTAAATATTACATTTCTAGCTATAGCTGTTTATATAAAAATGAGCACTCGAAACTCTTAAAAAAATTATTTGTTAGGTTCCAAAATGATGTTGACATTTTGAGTTGAAGCGCAGCTCAACTAGCTCAGCTTAATAATATAAGAACCATTTATACTGAGAGAAATTCTGCTTACGCTCCAAATTTATGCTGGATTCGAAGTTATAGAACTATCATAAAGCTTAATTTACACTGAAATCAGTAAATTATAGGGCTTTTATAGAGTTGTTTTGCTAACTTTTAGTTCGTTAGCTATTATCAGGTATACACTGAGAAAAACGAGTATTTAAACTTGTTTATTGATGCATTGAGTCACTTATAGCCTTACACAACAACTCTAATTAAACTTTAATTATTCTATTCGTATTTTATTTATTTATATAGATATATTTTTTAGTTTGTATAGCCTAAACATGCACTGAAAAAAAAAACAACTTAAAAAATGCCCTTAAGTGAAAGTTTATACCATAAATCATAGTTAAGTTTTACAATTTGACGGCTATAAGCGTTTTAACTTTGTCATAGGTACACTGAACGTAAAAAGTGATAAAAAATTAAAGGAAAAGGTTAAGGGAAGTTATTTCATTCATTCAATTAAATAAAATATAATACATAAATAAATATTATAAATTAATAAAATTCAAAGTATAAATATTTAAGTGTAATAGTTTATATTTTGAAATTTGTTGTTTTATTTTTTTTATATATATTTATGTATTATCTACTTATTTTTATTTTAGATTTTTTTTTATTTATATTTTATATACACTAAAAAGAATATAAATATTTTTAGAAATTCCCAATACTAGCTGTAATTTTTGCGTAGTGTATTTTGTCACATTCTAGAACTGTTTTGAGATCTTTAATTATTTTATGTAAATTTTAACCAGCACACAACACAATTTTTCGTGCAGTGTATTTGTGGGTTTCGTATACATTTTCGAACCCTAATTAAAACAAATGCCAAACATTTAAATACTATAAACTCAAAGCAGAACTCGGCCCGTCAAACCAGTTCACAATTAGACCTAATCACATTGGATATTATAAAATTTAGATCCACAAAGTAAATACAAACCAAACGAAAAAAGTCTCGAAATGTTGTTGGCCCAACGAGTTTCTGTGCGACTTTAAAAGGTTGAAGTGAGAAATTAAAAAAAAAAATAACAAAAATAACAACAAAATAAACAGATTTCGCTTGATTTGCGAAACGTCAAACGTTTTTTTTTTGTTTCGAGCAGAAAATTATCGATTAGTGTTGGTAAATTAATTGCCGGAAATCTTTAGCAGTGTTAATCAAATGCATAAGCATTTGCAAATGCCGCACGAAATCAACAGCAAGCACTTAAAATGAAAATGAAAATGAAAATGAAAACAGTTTGCGGTGCTTTAACCCGTTGCCCGAGGCAAGTCGCAAAGTCTCTGGGCCTCGGTTACATCATCCAGCGCCGGCGCTAGACGCGAAGATGCTCGAAAGCCGTAAGCCATAAGCCGAGAGCTTGTCACATTCACACTCACACACTCACACTCACACACTCACACTCACACTCGCACACTGACAGGCACTTACAACACTTGCACTTGCAACACTGACAGCAGCACACTTAGCGAAACCAGTTGACAGTCGCTGGGTAGGAAGGAAGTGCGCGCTTTCAAGTTTAATAATGGCCATTGGCATCGATGGGGAATGGGGATGATGATGATGGCGACACTTCCCCAAAGTGCGAGACAGTTTGATGATGATAGCGACGGCGATAACGATAACACACATTTGACAATAACAAAGTTGCATGCAGAGCTGAGACTAGCTGGCTAGTGATAGAGATCGATAATCGATTTGAATAAGGAATCGATTATGCTATCAGTAACACTATCGATAACGATAACACACATGTGACAGAGCTGTATGCAGAGCTGAGACTAGCTGGCTAGTGATAGAGATCGATAATCGATTTGAATATGCAATCGATTATGCTTTCAATAACACTATCGATAACGATAACACACATTTGACAGAGTTGTACGCAGAGCTGAAACTAGCAGGCTAGCGATAGAGATCGATACTAGATTTGAATAAGCAATCGATTATGCTATCGATAACGATAACATACATATGACAGAGTTGTATGCAGAGCTGAAACTAGCAGGTTAGCGATAGAGATCGATAATAGATTTGAATAAGCAATTGATTATGCTATCAATATCAGTATCGATAACGATAACATGTACAACATGTACATACAATGTAAATATTGATAGCAAATGTTATAGGCAGAATGGAAACTAGCAAAATAACGAAAGTCATTTCGATAAGCAATCTATTACGTTAGCAAATCGATAACGATAACGATAATACAGACGTAGCCGCAACAACGTAGTTCTATAGAAAAAGTCATGGGCTAAACTGAAACTGCATAGTGCTTTTGATCGATAAACTGCGATTTCGAGATGTAATCGATAGGCACTATCGATAACAAAATAATAACTATGTCGATAACATGTATGTAATGATAAAATTGATAACATTTATAACATTATCGAAAGTTATATCGATAACGATAGCTTATTAGTTATTTGCATATTTACATATAACTATGTATATAATGATGTGCTAAAATCGATCTGTTCATTAAAATCGATTAGCGATTACAAAACTATAGTCATATCGATAACGATAACGATAGCTAACTATCTATAACTTGTATTGCAGCAAATGCTTTGGCTGTTGGCACACCCGAATGCCCCGAGAAGTATGGCGTCCAGGCCTACGCCCACACCGAGAACTGTGATCAGTTCTTCCTCTGCACCAATGGCACCTTGACTCTGGAGACCTGCGAGAACGGTCTGCTCTTCGATGGCAAAGGAGCTGTGCACAATCACTGCAACTACAACTGGGCCGTCGACTGCAAAGGACGTCATTGGGATCGTAAGTAACGAAATCGATATACATATGTCTGAAATATGATTCCAAGTCAGAGATAATCATTTCTCTCTTTCCCTCTCTTTCCTTCTCATTCTCATTCTCTGCCTTAGCCACGCCCATTTCGACACCTGGCTGTGAGTATCAGTTTGGTCTGTATGCCGTCTCGAAGGAGTGCTCCACCACCTACATCAAATGCGCCCACGGCGAGCCCCACGAACAGGACTGCGATGCGGGTCTGGCGTACGATGAACGCATCCATGGCTGCAACTGGCCGGATCAGCTGCTCGATCACTGCAATCCCGAGGGTGAGAGCCTTAGATAAGAGATCTTGTCATGGTTTCGCATAAACTTGAATTGAATAACTCATTTAAATGAGCCAGTTCAACCCTTTAATGATTGTGATACGATATAGATCGGTGATACGGATATAGTGATCAGTATTTTAGCTCAATCATCTACAGAACTTTTCATTGATCTTTTAAGCTATCGATGACTGTTCTATAGTCATAGTAGTGGTTCATTTGCTCATGACCTTAACGTTCTTTTGAATCATTCAACTGATGAATGATTAGCTAATCCATTCAAACTATTCATAATCTATTATTAATAAGCTACAGAGCTCACTAAACTAGCTCAAAACCTTTTCATGATTTCAAAAATGAACCATTAAATAGTTCATTTGGTCAATAATTAAAGCTTTTAGTTCATAGTGATTATGAACGTTTTCATCATAAATGAACTGCGAAGCTCAAAGAAGTAGCTCAAAAAAATTTCATGATTTCATAAATGAACCATTTATAATTCACCTGGTCAATTTTCATATATATATATATATATATATATATCATAATCATGAACCATATTAATTATTTATGTATTGTAATTAAATTCATGAACTACAAGCTCTTTTGAACTAGGCAGTTACTGATCTATCTTCTATAGCTGAGCCATGCGAATCGAAAGAATAATTTAGTTCATTATCATTAATAAGCTACTTAACTGAAATTATCAATATATATCGATTACTCGAGTTATCGATTTATCGATTACTATCTTCCATGGCTGAGCCATGCCAATCGGTCGAGTAATTTAGTGCAGTATCATTCATAGGCTACTGAACTGAACTGATTAATACATATCGATTAATTGACTAATCGATTGCTAATCCGTCTAACGCCCAGGTCTATTCTAACATGATCTTGATTTCTCTTTCAGCTGTTGTTGGCTTCAAGTGCCCCACGAAAGTCGATCCCAATTCGGTGGCCGCCCGCTTCTGGCCCTTCCCCCGGTTCCCCGTGCAGGGCGATTGCCATCGCCTGATCACCTGCGTGGAGGGCTATCCACGTCTGATTAGCTGCGGCGAGGACAAGGTGTTCGATGAGCATACGCTCACCTGCGAGGAGCCCGAGTATGCCAGCGGCGGCTGTGCCAACTATGGCAAATAGTGTGACCGTAGTAGCTGCGATTAGAAGAAGAAGATGATGATGATGATGATGATGAAGAAGAAGAAACAGTTCAACTACAAAGCAGCTCGCACTCAACTGTACATATGTAAAGCTTCGCTGTCTCGCTCTCTCCCTCTCTATCTATCTATCTATCTCTGTCTTTGTCTGTCTCTCTCTCTCTCACTCGCTCTCCATCTCTTGTACACCTGCTCTGTGGCTATCCCGCTCTCACTTTGCTCCCATTTCCTTGCATCAAATATTGCAATAATTATCGATCATTTAACTCAATGTGTTTTTTTTTCCTTCCAATTTACATAATTTTTGTATATTTTTTTATATATATGTTTTGTTATTTCCCAATTGAGCTCTAAATGCAATAAACTTTAAATTTATTTATTGTAATATTTTTGAAAACAAAATTTGTTTATTTTTTGGATTGTGTTTTTTTTTTATTAAAAAAAAATTGTTTTTCTTTGATTAAACAAAAAAAAACATGGGTCCGTTGAATATGGGCAACTTCAGATGGGTTTGTCTGGGTTCCGTATTTTCGTCGCAATAATCGTATAACGCTATAAGCGGAGGCGTTATAGCCGGATTATACTGTAGATAGTCCCTCTCTACAAGAGGATTTATTCAAAACATGGAATTCTCATATATAGCCTATACTGCAGTCCAACCGCAGTCGCTGCGTCAACTGTGTGTATATGTATGTGTGTGTTTGTATGTGTATGTTTGTATGTGTATGTTTGTATGTGTGCATAAAAGAAGCGTAGAATGATTGGAATATCAGCTCTTTTCAGGGTTCAGGCGATCTCCTAGTCGAACGCTCTCGACTAACAAGTAAATTCAGGTTTTATTTGTAATTTCCCTAAAACTAATCAATAAGTAAACTCAATAACAATAACTATCAGCTAATCGGTTGGTTTGAGCTTTTTTGAATTCAATTCATATATTTACATGCGCTTCTGTCTATCTGTCTATTATCTATCTGTCTATCTAATACCTTTATATCTATCTATTATCTACATACATATCTATCTAGTATCTATGTATCTATCTATCTATGTATCTATTATATATTTATATATCAATCTATTACCTATCTATCTATCTATCTATCTACATATCTATTAGCTATCTGTCTATCTATTTATTTATTATATATCTATCTGTCTGTCTACCCATTATATATCTGTATGTGTCATACATATATCCTAGAAAGGTAGTATATATATATATACATATGTATACATATATATGTATATATTTATGTTCCACCACACCTCGAATATAAATATTAAAGAATTCGCATCATTTTTTTTGTAATATATTTATTAATAAAGCAGAAGTTGACTAAAAGATCTAGAAAAAAAGAAGGAAACGAGAGAAAACGCTGTAAAGTCGACCGTTAATGCCAGCCTTCACTGTGCTATCGAAAATAATTGTGGAACAGTGGAAAGGTAGAAATTAAGAAAATGGGAGTCGAAACAAAAATCTATCACATCTCGAATTCGTTGATCGCATTTGTTGTTGTTGCTGTTATCCGTCCATTGCTTGTCGATCAATCAATCAGATGACGCGCATGATCCTGCGGCGTCGAGAATATAATTGCATAGATGAGGCCGTCACGCACCGATTCCGTCGGATTGCCCACATTGAACATGAATTTGACGCGCTGCCGGACCGTATCCGGCACACAGGAATACATCGGATACCAGCCCATTTTGTTGAAGACCACATAGATCTTGTAGATCTGATTGCGATAGATGTAAACGGGTCGATCGAATGTAATATCCAAATGCGAATCGTAGCGTACCCGGGCCGTACAGTGCGTATACGTGATGCGCGATCCATGCATATCCTGTATGTGGGCATAGAGCACCTCGGTGTAGCGTTCCGCAAAGCCAGCGGAATTCATGAGCTCACCGCATAGCACCTGGGTGGGCACCTGGACGCCCAGAATCCAAATGTTTGTGTCCACCTGGAATGAGAGGAGGTTAGATTAGGTTAGGTCTCAATAATCACATCTCTCCCCATACCTGAAAGGTGACGCCACAGTCGGTGACGCTGGTGTTGCGATAATCGAACTGCCTGGCTATGGAGCGCATGCAGTAGGAGCGCGTCATATCGTGATGCGAATTGCTGGCATCGTTATCACTGCCAGGTGGAGGAGCAGCTGGAGCTGCTACTGCCGCTGCCGCTGCTGCTGCCGCAGCTGCCGCAGCTGCCGCAGCTGCTCCGGCTGCAGCGACTGGCGGCGGCGGTGGTCCGTCGTAGGCATCGCCAAAGGCGGCTGCATTGGGCATGGGCAGCGGCTCATCGCCAAAGCTAAAGCCATATGTGGGTATATGATCGATGGTTGCAGCTGCTCCGGCTGCTGCACCCGCATTGGCGCCCAGGTTGAGCGGCACACTGATGCGTTGGCGCGTGAAGAGCGGCTGGTTGGTGCGCGTGGCGGGGCCCGGGAAGCCATTGGTGAGCTCTCGCTGCCTGTGCGCCGACTCGTAGAAGTTGCGCGTGCTGCGCGACACGCAGAATCCTTCGGGCATATTGCAATCGTTCAGTGTGGGACTGGAGATTTTGATGAGTATGGCGAGGGCTTCGTGCTGCTGGAGCAGCTTTGAGCGTGCTGGGCCCTCGGCAAACTGTTGCGGCGTCATGGTGAGGAAGCGTATCTTCTTCACCGCCTGCCGCAGCATGGCGCCATCCATGATCGTCCTTTGTGCGTCCATCATGTTGATCATATTGGCGGCTGCCGCGGCTGCGTTCATCTCCTCCTCGTTGGCATTGCCGGAGGCATCGCTGTCAATGATCACCACATCGTCATTGACTATGGCAGCGCTGGCATTCGCATTTGCATTCGCATTCGATGTCGAGGAGGAGCAGCTGCTGTTGGCTGGATGAATGGGTGAACTGCAGGCGGATCCGTTGCCAGTGGGCTGCTTGTAGCTCTCAACGTCCTCATCCTGATGCATATGCTGCACCATGGCCGCCACATCCGGCTCCATTTTGATCTCCTCGATCATGTCGTTGGCAGCTGCGGCTGCTTGCTCCGCACAGGCTGAGGATTTGCCACTGCCACTGGCCGCCTCCTCGTTTCCGTTCTCATTCAGAATGCCGCGTTCGCTGGCAAATTTTAGTAGACAATTGAACAAATCCAGTTCGGAGTCAATGTTCAAGCGATGCTGATCCAATATGGCCATCAGGGTGGAGACCTCAATGTCCAGGAAACTGGGATCGGAAAGCACCTCCCTGGTGTTGGCCGCAATCAGATCCATGCTGCTCTGCATGAGGCGCGGCTCGTCGAACAGCTTGGCGAACTCGTAGGCCCGGCAGGCGTTCTTTGGACTCAGATCGGCCCACAGGAAGTGGGTGCAGCGCGTCACCACATGTGGAAGCATATATTTCTTGGCCACGTAGCACAGCTCGCAGGCCTTGTCGAATGACCCAATTGTGATGCGATCCGTGTAGATGTATTCGAGCATTGCCTCAAATGCCTCCGGCTGTACGTCGGGTATTATGATGGGATCCGTTTTATCTGGTAAATTTCCATAGAACATTCGCTCAAAAACAGGCGAAGCCATGGCCAAAAGGAGCTTATGGCCAGATATAATGCGTTGATTGGGCGGTGTGCCGACGAGAAAACGACAATCGGCCCATTTCTCGGAGTGGAGTAGATATTGGCCACGATCTTTGATCTCTGTCAGGCTGTTTTGCCAGTCCAGATCCATGTTGTGCACAAATCGAAACGTTTACAAATTATATTTATTTATTGTGTACCCTTGTTTATATGTATGTCGCGATTGCAGTGCTGAGTAACGCCAGCACACAGAGTTGCTTGACACACGTAAAGTATCGATAGGATGGTCAGCATTGAAATAACCAGTTTAACAACATTTAATTAGCATCTAGCACAGCTTTATTTATTGTATTTGATATGTTTATGCATTTAGTTCAGTTAATAGTGCAAAGTAAATTTCTAGAAAATGTTAATGTAGGTCACGACCTGGGCAGAGTTGCATTTGCGTTTAGCACTGAGAATGGGCAATTTTTTCATTTCGCGCTGCGGTCACACTGAAAGCGAACAGCAACAATTGCATTGCGTAGAAAAATAAAGTGCTTAAAACGTATAAAAGTTCTGTAGCAATTTTTTTTGATTGAACATTTAAGTAACGCGCAAATTGCAATCAATAGAAACCATAACAAAGGCGAATAGCAATCGACATAATTGTTGTTGTGTCCAACACTCTGTATATGTGCTGTGTTCTATAAAGAACCTGTGAGTGCAAGTGCCAGTGTGTGTGTGTGCGAGCGAGCGTGTTTGTGCGTGTGCGTGTGGGTGCGTGCGTTTGTGTGTGTGTGTGCGTGTGTTGTGCGAGTGCCGTAACGTGAAATGGCAAAGAAAACGTACGATTTACTTTTTAAACTTCTGCTAATTGGCGATTCCGGCGTTGGAAAGACTTGCATACTATTCCGTTTCTCGGATGATGCATTCACATCCACATTTATATCGACCATAGGTAAGCAAATGGCGCAGTCCATACTTAACATAGCTTCACACATACACATATATCTATATATATATACATATATATATATATATATATATATATATATATGTGAAGATGTATGTATGTGTGTGCATGTACCTGCAGAGTTGCTGTATGTGTGTGTGTTGGTAAGCGGCATCGTCAATTGCCAATGTTGGTATGTGTGTGTGTAGATTTTTGTAGGCGGCGCCCAAAAACAACAAGGACACGGCCACTTGTGCGTATTGGGCGTGGCCAGCCGGCCCTTCCATACTCAAGAAAATAATGCATATACTAAAATATACAAATACATAGATATATTGGTATGTATGTATGTATGTACGTGCCATAGCCTTTGGACTTGATGAATCGCATTCGATGCCTGCTTAAGGCGCGCTGTTGTTGTTGGCTGTGGTTAGGCGCTGCTGTGGTATTTAATATACACAGTGTTGGTAAACTGGATTAAAAATAATGACGCATACATATATATATATATAAATACTTGAGTGCCTATATGTCTGTGTGTGTGTTATGATTCACACATACAAGGCTACGGCTATGATTCGAATTTCCAACTAAATAAATTTGTTATCAAATGTTCCAACATGATAAACCAGTTCAGTTTGTGACGTCATTGCAGTAATTGGACTATGGGAAACGATCTCTCGCCATTGCTACTATTTATTTGTTAATTGATTGATATTGTTGTTTGCCTTGCAGGAATCGATTTCAAAATCAAAACAGTCGAACTCGGGGGCAAAAAAATTAAATTACAAATATGGGATACAGCCGGACAGGAGAGATTTCACACAATTACCACATCCTATTATCGTGGCGCGATGGGCATAATGCTCGTCTATGATATAACGAATGAGAAAAGTTTTGAAAATATAGTCAAATGGTTACGGAACATAGACGAGGTAAGCTACATAATTCAATCAAAATTCCCAACCGATCTCACTCCATCTCTTTCTGTCTCTCTCTCTCTTGTTTTAGCACGCAAATGAGGATGTGGAGAAGATGATATTGGGCAACAAGTGCGATATGTCGGACAAGCGAGTTGTCAGCAAAGAGCGCGGCGAAGCGGTAAATAACACACACATAAACAAAAGTTCTTAGAATTACGCTCTCTCTCTCTCTCTCCGTCTCTGTGTAGATTGCAAGGGAGCACAGCATACGGTTTATGGAAACATCCGCCAAATCAAATATAAACATTGAGCGCGCATTTTGTGAACTTGCCGAGGCCATATTAGATAAAACATCGGGCCGCGAATCGGCCGAGAATCCCGAAAGGGTTGTCATCGATCGCGGCAATAACGACAAGGCGACGAGCTACAGCAAATGTTGTGCGTAATGGGGTTATGACACCTGTTAGTTTAACGTTCACGGTTGGTTTTGTGATCTACATACATACATACATGCATACATATACATACATACACACACATATACACACATTATATATATATATATATATATATACATATTTAACAAACTTGGCAAAAACCTAGTGCTTTTCTTAACTGTGTGCGTGCAGCTGATTGTGTGTGTGTTGAGTGTGTGTGTTCTTTTATAACTTTTTGATAGCTCCTTTAATATTACTATATGAACAAAAAACAAAAAAAAAAAAAACAAGAAAATCAAACAAATGCGTTTTCTACTGGGTGGCAACCCTGCAATCTAACTGGTACTCATGCGCATCCTGTCTCGCTTCCACACACATGACATCTCCTATGCTGCGCAAATGAAAATAAATAAAAAAAAAAACCAACTTAAAGCAAAACTAACAAGTGTCATAACCCCATAAAGCGGCGGGCCAGCAGTATTTAATTGTTATACTGCTAACTGTTATACAAAGCAAGCAATCAACTTGGACAAATATGTACACATATACAGAAATACACACAGACACACACGTACACATACACTAATAGCAGTTACAACCGAAAAAGAACCTACCTAAAGTTTTATAATATTGTATAAATGTAATTTGGAGTAAATTTACAAGAAAAAAACAAAAAGAAAACAAAGAGAACAACAACAACAACAATACAGCGTACGTTTGTAAACGCACAACGAAGCAAACCAAGTGGAAAACGAAGCAGCGATAGCTGCAAATTGATAAGCAGCAACAACAACAAATCGAACTGCATTTTTGCATGTCACGCGCATTTGTGGCATGCGGCCCTATTTAGCGAACAGTGGAACCGACGGAACTGAAACGGACGCACATGCGACTTAAACACTATTTCCCTCTCCCTCGCACACACACACACACACCAACACACACACAGTGCAACACTCTTGATATTGTATATGTATATGATAATTACTTAAATACCACAAAAAAAAGGAAACAAAAAATCACTTAAAAAATGCCAACAACTTATGTACGCGTTTTTTTGTAAACTTTTGTCGGGCACACATGTAACATGTAACTGTAACTATATTTCTTTTTCATATATACATATGCAAACACAGCCAGACACACAAATACACTTACACACACAGACAGACATACATGTATGTAATGCTACAAGAAATACTTGCGAGTACTTCATTTTGATTGGCTGCCTGCTTTTTTGCGTTTAACCGTTAGTTAGCTTAGTTGCAACTTGCTTTCCGTTTTGTTATTGGTTAGAAAAGAGTATATGAAAGTGAGGTGGAAAACGAGTCGCCTGCATATTATAATGATTAACTGTATTTTGAATTTGTTTGTTTCTTTTTTTTTTGACAAATGCAATTGTCTAACAGAACAAAAAAATGGCGGAGAAACATTTCTTAGCTTTCGCCAAAGCGCCTAAAGCACGCACACATGTATACACATATAAATATGTATATATGTTTGTATGTATGTATGCATATGTGTATGTGTGTGTGTGTGTATTTATATAAATATAAAATGTGTTTTTTTTTTCGTAATACTTATTATTTGTACATGTATATGGATTTAGCGTAGTTGTCCACACCAAATGATTTAATGATTAAATATTAAAGAACAATTTAAAGCGTCATCTAATCCAAATAAAACAAGTGTAAAAACAAAAGAAAACATTGAAAATAAGCAACAAAGAAGAGAATGTTTGTGGTGTGGTCAGGGCTCAGTTGCTGGATTTGTAAACCCGTTCGCCTGCTATCCAGGTGGATAGCACCTGTAAATCATCGTTTAGCACTATAAAATCAGCATCCGAGCCAAAGTCCAGGGTTCCTTTCTCACGCTCAATGCCCAAACAGCGCGCCGGATGCAATGTGGCAGCCTCTATGGCGAATACCTGAGAGCAGCCTGAGGAAGGAACAGAGAAGAGGGGAAACACTTCAGAGAGATTGGGCAGAGGTATTTGAAACTGGTCTCACCTGTCGCCTTTTGGAAAATGCGCACACACTCGTCCATGGGCGCAATGCTGCCACAGAGCGTATCGGTGCCAGCTATGAATGCTCGGCCCTGCTTCACCTCCAGTGGCAGCTGTCCAATGCGATGGACGCCATCCTCCAGGCCAAGGGCTGAAATGGCATCCGTGACCAGGATCAAGCCGTCGGGATGCGTGCGATAGGCGATGCGCAGGGCAGCCGAATGCGTATGCACCCCATCGGCAATGATGCCGAAGTAGACAATGCGTCCAGCCGGTATTTGATCGGAGGTTAGCAAGCCCACCAAGCCCGGATCACGATGATGAAAGGGCAGCATCGCATTGAACAGGTGCGTAATGAGTGTGGCTCCATGGCGAACAGCTCGTTCGCCATCGCTGAGGCTGGCCATCGAGTGGCCCAGCGAGACGGTAATGCCCGACTTCACCAGCTCATCGATAACGTTCGCATCGCTCACCTGCTCAGGTGCCAGCGTTATTATCTTAATGCGATCTAGCTCGCCGTACGTCGAACGCAGCGTTTCCATGCCCTAAAAGAAAGAAGGGAAGAGCTTAATGAAAGAGCTGAGAGAAGCTTAGGAGATATTTAAAGACGAGAGAGAAGCTGGGGAAATGTGAAGAGAGATGCGTAAGTAATATGGAAATGGAGAAGCTTGAATTATGTAAACAATGAGAAGAAATAAATGAGAGATATAAATATAACAAGAGGGGAGAGAAAATTGAGGAGTATGGTAAGAAAAGAGAGAAGCTTAAATTATATTGAAAGCGAAAAGAGAAAGCATTAGGTAAAGAGGAGAGAGAAACTTAAGCAATATGGAAAGGGAAGAAAGAAGCTTGAGCAATGTAAAAGCGAAGTGAGAAGCTTTCTAAATAAACTAAGAACGAGATTAGCTTAAGGAGTATGGTAGGACCAGGGAAATACTTAAATTACATTAATAGAGAAAAGAGAAAGCATTAGTTAAAGATACTGAAATTTAAGCAATACGTAAAAAGAGGAGGGAAGCTTAGTTTTTTTTTTTTAATATATGATTCAAGCTTTAAAGCTTTCTGAGAATTAGCGTTTTAGATATTACTGGGGAAAGACAACTTGTAGTTTTATACTATGAATAATATTGGGCTTTTTAAATTGGCACGTCCCACAAAACTTAGCTCCACTAGCTTTTATATCCTCACACACCAGAGTGGCTATGGTTCAATGTGTATGTGGGGTATATTAGTTTGGAAGGATTTTTCTTTTGTTATCCGTAAACCAACGGAAATCAAAAGAGTCCTGAACTCATATACCCCACATACACATTGACCTATAGGCACTGTTCAACATACTATTGGTACTTAATTATGATTGGCTGCTGCCTCTCGTATTTAACTGTTAATTAGCTCAGCAGCTTCTGAATTTAAGAAAGCCAATACAACCGTTCTCGTTACTAGAACAGGTGTCTATGACCTTTACTCACATTGTCAATGGTCTGAATGCAGTTGGCTGGATGCGCGCCTTTCTTTTGTGGATTGATGAAGGGTCCTTCGGCATGGACGCCCAATATGCCGGCGCCGCCTTTGATGTGCTGCGGCATGCGCGGCAATATCGTATGATAGCTGTCATTGGGTGACGTCACGAGTGTGGGACAGAATGAGGTAACGCCGCTGCACACCAGACCGGTGGCTACCTTGCGCACGCCCGCCTCAATGGTGTCCTTGTCGTAGGAGAAGTCAACACCATAGCCGCCTGCGGGAGAGAGAGAGAGAGATGTTGATCATGTATGCCAATGGTTAATGAATTGACAGTTATCTGTGCTGCTCCAACACTCAAATATGTGCCATGCAAATCTAACTCTCTTCATGCACTGCTCTAACACACTCCGAGAAGCGCATGTGGGCACAACAGGCTCAGCATGCATAAGTAGCCCTTGCCTCTAGCTACACTGCTCTAACATTCGTTCGCTTGCGCTTACACAGTTCGTTACGTTGTTTACCGTTGCTTTGCAAATCGGCCATTATCGCTATGCATGCATCCTCCCTTGTTTATATGATTAGAGTCGCGCTTTTTAGTGCTTACAGCACAGTGGGACAAATCGGCGATTAGATTAATATACGCAAATTATGCGACCTTGACGGCGTATTAAAAAGTGAAATGCCAGCTGTGTCAGCTGCTTTAGCTCTCTGTAATTGTTACGCTGTTGTTTACCATTGATTTGCAAATCGATGTAGCCGGGTGCGATGATCGCACCGCCGCAGTCGATGCGCTGGTTCGCCGTCGCCCGCTCATCGTAGAAAACTGGTTCAGGATTGATGATTTTGCCATCTCGTACCCACAGATCGTCGACGATCAGCTGATGATTTCGCACCAAGCGACAATTGATGAACTGAATTAACTGTTGTGGGCAGCTATTTTGCGACATTCCGTTAGGTGTGGCAAATGAAAACGAAAACGAAAACAAAACAAAACAAAACAAAAAAAACTAAAGGAACGCAGCCAGAGCCACACACACACTGTAAGTAGCTCTGTTTATATACAAGCGAATAGGAAAAACAGAAAGTAAAAAAAATCTACTACTACACGCACTGGCTACGACGCCCGCGTCGCTGTCGGCAACAGAATGTTGAGTGCTTTGCGAATTGGCGCAGTGCGCGGCTAAATAGTCGGGCCACTCAAGCAAGTACGCAGCTAACGCACACAGCTGATAAATGGGTGAAGTCTATTGTTTCTCTTCATTTCAAACGCACATATCAACAGCTGTGCGCAGCGTACTAAAAACAAAAAATGAAAAAAAAACAGCAAAACATGTGTGCAGTTGCCATACCAAGCGGTTTCATAGCACTCAAGTTTGTAAAAGCTGCGCGCTGAAACGATAAATCGCTTACCATAGCAGTTAGCTTTTGTCTGAGTGCTTTTTATGCTAATTTGTGCATAGCAATTAGCATTTGTTTGTTAACAATTTAATTTGAATTTGAATTTGAAAATCAATGTATTTACTGTGTTTAATAACAATTATGTAAGCTTGATTTATTAACTTTATTGTTTTTTTTTTTTTTTTTTTTTTTTTTACAGTGAGCAGTGTGTAAATGACCCTGCTTATCAGTTATAAAATAGACTTTTTGCGGTATAGCAATGTAATTATTTTGCCTTTTTTCCACCCAGCTGCTACGGTGGGTAGAGATAAGAATACATATTACATATTATATATAGCTGTATATGTGTTTATTTATATGTGAATATAAAATGCGTACAGCGAACACTTGAAACTGTATTTAATGCGGTCAAAGCGGGCTTGCTCGCTTTATCTCTATCACACCCCTCGCTCGCGCTCCTAAGCCATTTTCTCTCTTGCTCTGTTTTGCTGTCTCCCTCTCGCTGACTGATAGCGCTAATCTTTGCGGTCCGCCATGAAGTTTTTGCAGCTTGCAACGGTAATTTGCCCGACCACCGTTAGCCGCACATTGTTTGTTATCTCTTTTTCACTCTTGTTCGTTTACTTTGAAACTTTTCCATAGGCGCAACGTTTGCTGTGGCCAGCGGGGGGTCCAGAGATACTTGATAACTTGCATTGCCTGCGTAAATTGCCTTTGCCGTTGCCTTGGCCACTGCCGCCTTCGCCTTCTCCATTTGGCATGCACTCATTTAGTTTATCTGCATTTGGGCACTTAATAAACTTAATGACTGCCTTTTTCTTGCACTCGAATGTACTATATATAGATAGATAGAGATAGTGAGGGAGAGGGAGAGGGAGTGAGAGCGAGAGAGCGCTATGTGCATGCATATCTCGGTTAAAAGACTTTCAAGTTTTCTTTATTCATTCCAGCGATAAGCCAAATATCCACTGACCCGACCCTTAAACCACGCCCCCCACTCCAGCCGCCCACTCACTCACCGCAATCGCGTTGAATGCGAGGCACGAAAAAAGGGCCAAAGCGTTGTCATTGGCAACTACTTTGATGAGTTATGATAAAAACATTTGATACTCAGAAAAAATTAAAAATTAAAAAAAAAAAAAAAACTGAAACAAAAAACAGAAACCTTAACCGAAAATAGAAGTCAAATGCATTGAAGTTTTAATTGGTAAAATTGCCGAGGGAGATTAAAGCTAATGGAATATCAAATGTTAAAGGTTAATGCTAAAACCTTACCTTAAACAATCAAACCTAAAATTAATGTTATTAGTGCATTAAGGCCGAACATGAATCGACTGAAATATACTCAAGCAAGCATTTGCGAAGGTTTTATCATTTTATTAACAGTTAAATAACTTATGACTCACTTTTGGCTTAGCAAATGCAAACCTAACCTCAAAAAAAAAAAAAAAAAAGAAAAAACATGAAAAAAACTAGTTAACTTAGTTAGTTAATTGAATAAAACCCCATTTTAATGCAATTTATAAGCTTTACCTCATTGTTGGCTTCATCAATTCAACATAACCTTGAAGTTGTGAATCTCTCATTTATTTACTCAACCTAACTTAAAACTGAATATAAAAGCAATTAATAGACAATGTAATCTATTTTTAAGCAATACCTGGTCTCATTTAGCATAGCCTAAGCTCACATAACTCGTAGAGTACCTCAGAAATTTATACAAAATTAAAAGAAAAGATATCTGAGCTTAACCTAAAATAAAACTTTATTCAAAAATGTTATCTGAGCTTATCGCAAGAAATCTAAAAATATGAGCCTAACCTAAAAAGTAACTTAGTCTTATTTTAACCCTTTCAGTTTTAGGTTCATACCTAACCTCACTAAGTCAAACATAACCTCACATAGTATAACTAACACTTCGTATAACTTAGTGAATGATAAGAAAATGACACAGAAACAACTTAAATTAACCTTTAAAAGCTATATATAGCTGATATCAGTATAAGAGTCTCAACTCAAATGAATTAGCTTAATATTAGGATCTAACCTCAAATTGGAATGGATAGATCATATGCATTTAGTATCCGTTGGGCATGGCTATATAGTTTTTGATCAATGAGAACAGCAAGAAATACCCTGTAATTAATATAAAAAAGGTTTAAATCAATTTTAAATAAAGAGTTTAAGCTTTAGCTCTTTAACACCTGAACTACTTAGTTTAACAATTTTGGGTTTGGATTTCAAGCGGACGGATGAGAGGTAGTTAAACATGATGTAAAACCCACAATGCTGTAAAGCAGAACAAGAAGTTTAGTCTTAGCTATACTTAGGTCTTTCTAAGCTCATTTACTCAAGCATGAACTGAAAACAAATTAAATAAAATTGAATCTAAACCTTTTTTACATTATTTACAGGGTATTTCTTGTTGTAGTTGTTGTTTGTCTCTCATCGGGCTGGGAACAAGCGTTTGTCGCATTATTTATTTACATGACTAGACAAGAGAATGGGATAGAGAGGGAGAGGGGGAGTGAGAGTGAAGCAGAGATATAATGGGAGGAGAGTGCGAGAATGAGATTTGAGAATAGGATTTTGGGATTTTTGTGTGGCCTTTTGCTTATGTCTGTTTTTTTTTTTTTTTTTTTTTGGCTGTTTTGCGATCCCAACCGAGCGCCACATGTTGCACTGGAAACTCGATTGCCGCATGATGTCCGCAGAGTGCCTCGCATTGCGAAATGTTTTATTGCATTGTTGGCAACAAGCAGCAACAGCCACTGCAGTGGGTGGCCTAAGAATGAGCCTTGAATGCAGCCAGGTACACTGAGAGAAAAAGGGATAGAGTAAACAAAATATGAAAGAGAAGAGAGAGAGATAGAGATAGAGATAGAGATAGAGATAGAGATAGAGATAGAGATAGAGATAGAGATAGAGATAGAGATAGAGATAGAGATAGAGATAGAGATAGAGATAGAGATAGAGATAGAGATAGAGATAGAGATAGAGATAGAGATAGAGATAGAGATAGAGATAGAGATAGAGATAGAGATAGAGATAGAGATAGAGATAGAGATAGAGATAGAGATAGAGATAGAGATAGAGATAGAGATAGAGATAGAGATAGAGATAGAGATAGAGATAGAGATAGAGATAGAGATAGAGATAGAGATAGAGATAGAGATAGAGATAGAGATAGAGATAGAGATAGAGATAGAGATAGAGATAGAGATAGAGATAGAGATAGAGATAGAGATAGAGATAGAGATAGAGATAGAGATAGAGATAGAGATAGAGATAGAGATAGAGATAGAGATAGAGATAGAGATAGAGATAGAGATAGAGATAGAGATAGAGATAGAGATAGAGATAGAGATAGAGATAGATATAGAGATAGATATAGATATAGAGATAGAGATAGAGATAGAGATAGAGATAGAGATAGAGATAGAGATAGAGATAGAGATAGAGATAGAGATAGAGATAGAGATAGAGATAGAGATAGAGATAGAGATAGAGATAGAGATAGAGATAGAGATAGAGATAGAGATAGAGATAGAGATAGAGATAGAGATAGAGATAGAGATAGAGATAGAGATAGAGATAGAGATAGAGATAGAGATAGATATAGAGATAGAGATAGAGATAGAGATAGAGATAGAGATAGAGATAGAGATAGAGATAGAGATAGAGATAGAGATAGAGATAGAGATAGAGATAGAGATAGAGATAGAGATAGAGATAGAGATAGAGATAGAGATAGAGATAGAGATAGAGATAGAGATAGAGATAGAGATAGAGATAGAGATAGAGATAGAGATAGAGATAGAGATAGAGATAGAGATAGAGATAGAGATAGAGATAGAGATAGAGATAGAGATAGAGATAGAGATAGAGATAGAGATAGAGATAGAGATAGAGATAGAGATAGAGATAGAGATAGAGATAGAGATAGAGATAGAGATAGATAGATATGTCAATATCTTCATCAACCCAAATGAATGTTATTTCCATAGACGCTGCACTGTCGACTAATTATTTTCGCTCAGTGTATGCAGGTATACCCCTGTGTCCTGGTGTGTATGTGTGTGTGTGTATTTGTGCCTTGTTTCTGTGGCTTGTTGGAAAATGCCGCTACATTTTATTATGGCTAAGCACGCATTCATTATGCTCCAGAGCGAAAACCGACAAAACCGACAAAACAACAGGGGCTGGAGGGTGGGAGTGGCTGGGTGGTTGGCAGTTTTCGGTGGTTTGAGAGAGGTGGTTGGGGCTCTCTCTCTCTCTCACTCACTCTCCTAGCAAGACAAATGATTGCCAAGACATAAGAAATTCCCACAACCTTCGCTAGCTCTATGACTACGTGGCTCATTTGGCTCGCTCGGCTAATCGCAAATAACGCACATCGATTAGCTGCTAAGAGAGACAGAAGAGAGAGAGAGAGAGAGAGAGAGAGAAACAATTAGCACGGTCTGGACATAATTGGCGTGCAGTTAGTTGCTCTGATTAAAGAAGCAATCATAAAATTAAGACCCATAATCCTCTGCAATTTAAGCACACGCATGACAACTCTCTCTACCTCTCTCCCTCTCCCTCTCTATCTCTCGCTACGTCTCTCTCTCCTCTCATTGACAAAGGTGGTCTCTGGTCTCTGCTTCGAGTCTGTGGCAAACAAAGCCAAAGCTGGCCACAAGCTAATATGTGTAATAACTAAACAGAAGCACAACACAAACCGCAACAATAATAAGTTGAGAATGTTTTCTGACGAGCTGCCAAACTGAACGACTAGGCGATACCCTGTAGAGCAACAACAACAACTTTTTATTTCTCTACAATATCTGTTGTATGAAAACTTAGATAAACGCATAACTATCTATATGGTTATATTTATATTACTGAATAAAAACGCCATTCTATGCGCTTCTCATCATGAAAAGTGCTGTTTTTCTTGTTGCTATTGAAAAATTATATATAATATATGAGCGCGATATGAAAAGTTTTGAGAACTCAAAACAAATAAAAAAAAAATTAAAGCAAATTTGAAAATTAATATTTTCTGATACATTTAAATATTTTCAAAATTACGAAAGTTTATATAATTATTTGTATTTGAATATTAAAAAAACTTCAGAAAACGATTTTAAATTTAAAAAAAATATATGACATTTATTTTCTTCAATATTTCATATAAAAATATATTTATATATGCATATATTTATAATAAGCATATCAAAATTTAAAGTTTTTTTTAATATATTTGTTTTATAAAGTTTAAAAATGGTAAAAGTTAAACCTTTAATTTTGATATCTTTTAGCATATCTTTAAGAAAATTGTTGAAAAACTGAAGAAAATTGTATGAATATTCATTTGCTTGAAATAAATTGTATATCGATTTTAATTTTTGGCTGCTAAGGCAATTTTTCAGCTTATATGTGTATGCACATATGTATATACATACATACACATATATTTATACATATATATATATAACATATGTATATCTTATCTATCTACATATTTAAATGCTCTCTCAATAGATCAGATCTATGGACGGAGACTAACATACCCGCTTTCGCGTTTAGCTGATTTGAGGGTATAATATATCACTTTACACGCTTTGTCCAATACACTGCACTGCATACAGGCGTATTTGTGCTTACACACATACACACACACACACACACACACATACAGACACACACACATATATAGCCAATTGCATTTGGGTGCGTGGCCTCTTTGGCCAGGCAGAAGCCGAATGCGGAATTGGACTCATTGGCTACGTGCTATGGCCAAAAGCAACAAGAAGCTGGTCAACTAAGTGCAAGTGTTGTGCTGATGTGCTAATAGATGCCCTGTGAAACATGAGCTGTACAAAATAAAAGAAAAGCACTGTAAAACACCATTTAAGCTATAGTCCCCATAGGGGGCCATACCCAAAATATGTCTTAGTGCATAATTAATGGACTACCAAATACCCTGTATAGGAAATATGCAGTACAAACAGTTAGTAATAAAGTCAAGCTCATATTTTTATGATTCCAAAATGCCGAAGAAATCTCAAAAACGAGGTTAAAATTTTTTCCAAATGCTTAATAAACAAAATATCTAATACCCTGTAATTGCTGAGTGGATTAGAAGCATTTTACTAAAGAAAACAAATTAGTTTTCTAAAACAAACCAATCATATTAAGTTAAACACACGTGCATCATACCTACCTGCGGTTAGTTTCAAGTACAGGGTATAACAAGGGCAGCAGATGCAGCAATATGAAACCTTCATTAGCGAATAGCTAGTTCTGGAGATATGAGGAAGAGGAGACAGGAACTCAGCTGTATTGGGCAAGGATTGCAGCCGACCGAAGAGAAAGGGAGAGAGAGAGACGGGGGGAAGAAGAGAGAGAGAGAGAAAGGCAGGACGCAGGCTTGAAAACGCTTCCGGTCATACAAATTGTACGTGAAACGTGAGAAATTAATTTTCAAGGTGCTCAGCATTGAAATGGAGGAGTAGGAATGTTATTGCGAGGGGGCGGGGCAGCTACTTCCAGCTACTACACTGTGACCAAATGACCAGTGGGCATCAAAGTTAGAGTCTGTTCGATCGGGCGTTAATCAAACACCCACACACACACACACACACGCACACAGACATAAATTTGTTTTCTCCTTAATCAACAAAAATTGAAACTTTGCACACTACAGCAAAATATTTTTGCCTCTTCTGCATTTTGCTTAGGCTCAAATTGAATTTGAAACTTGAATATGGTAGCTTAAAGATGCAATGAAAGCAAGCTTGTTGAGCTTTAATTAATCGAATCAATCATAATTTGTTATTTCATTAGTCAGTTTTCCAATCGAAGTCTCGAGTGTAAACTAAAACTCATAAAGCGACTTTGTCAATGGATAGAAAGAGAGAACAAGAGATGGAGAGAGAGTGCTTGTAGCCTTTTACCAGTGTCTCAGCTTACAAATGTGACAAAATACACGCGTACATGTGTAAATGGTAGTATGTGTGTGTGTCTATGTGTATGTGCGTGTGTCTGCATGTGTGTGCGTGTCTATTTCGCATATGCAAAGAAATGTCAAAATTCAATTTAATGCTGCCGTAACGAAAATCTGTCAGCTCGCAGCACAAATAATGTCAAAGACACACACACTCACACGCTGTCATAGCTACAAAGTATTGAACACACACATGCACACACTCGCGCACAAAGGCAAAAAGAGCTTGCGTCTGTCAGAACCAATTGTGGCTGATTTGCGCTTTTTCTTGCACGACTTTAACTGAAGAATAACTAGAAGAAGGAAGGGCAAGAAGTTGCCGTTATTCTTCAGCAACAACAGCAACAACAACAACACATGCGGGCGCCGTTTTGATAAACGGGCAATGCTCTCGCTTACACCTCAACCATTATGTGGTTGGTTGCCATACAGTATATGTTAGAGTGAGCGAGCGCATGTGATTCGCTTTTTTGTGTGTTGGCTGGTGAAGGGGATCGACATTCGACTGCGCGACGTTGACATGTCAAATGATTTTACAAAAGCAGCGCAGTCAGCTGACAGCTAAACTGAAGCAAAGAGTGCGAGACGTTGCGACAAAAGCGACAGCTGCAGCTGCAGCAGCAGCAGCAGCAGCAGCAGTGACAAAGCGACAGCTGCAATTGAAGTTCCTGATGCCCGCGGCACGCCGACTGTAGCGCAGTGCAGTGTACCGTTGCTTTGTGGTGGGTGTGATGGGATCAGACATTTGCGCTTATGCAAAGTATGCGCTCTGATCTTTTTGTAGTTGCAGAGTTGAAGCGTGCAGTGCACGTTGAAGGCGATAGACTGATTGAAGAAATTATAATGAAGTTAATTAAACTCTCTCCCTATCTCTCTCTTTCCTACTTTATTATTTGCATAAGCACATATAAGTATGCTATATGTATGTGTGTATGTTAAAGCGCTGTGCCAACTGTGCCTTAAAGTTGTTTGTTATTATTGTTGTTTTCTTTGCTGTCTCTTTCATTGTTGTGTGTGTGTGTGTGCGTATGTGTCATCGCTTTAATTGAGACGATTGCATGCAGAGAGGCATGGCTGCAGTAAGCGTGTGTGGGTTGAGTGAGCGAGCTTTCCCCTCTGTTTATTTAACTGTTATGAGCGAAAATGCGAGTGTTTTGACTTTGGAGAATTAGCTTTTGAGATAACAGTTATGAGCGAGAGTGTGAGTGAGTAAGTGAGTATGTGTGTGTGCGTGTGTGCTTCAACGCATTTAATTGGGCAAGCGATTGCCTGACTTGCTTACAAATGTGCGTGAAAACGTGCGAGCGTCTCTAAAGCATGGGCACAACAGCAAAAGCCAGAGTGCGTGTGTGTGAGTGCGTGCGTGAATATTGCATGCGATAAATAATTTTAAAGAGCCGGCACCTCCTCCCTCCCTACGCCGCCCAATCGCTCTGTTACGCATTTGCATCAGTTTTAATATTGTTGCGAATTTTATTTACGCGTCGACAACAAATTTATAAACGTTTATGACAAGAGACAGACGCCCCCGACCGTTGACACCGTCCCCCATCTTTCATACCAAGCGCTACTTGCAAAGCAACCATCTCTCTCTCTCTCTCTCCTTCTCTGTCGCTCTTGCTCTCGCTCCCTCTTTCATTAATAATTGTTGCCTTTGTTTTTGGCATTTGTTGTCGGCGGTTTTGGCGACTACTCAAATAAAATTTATTGTTTCTGATATTTCTTTAGTCATTATTATTACGCACATTTATTATTTATTATTTATTTATTAATTTGTTTTACATGCGGATTATGCGGGTCATGACAAAGGACACACACTCGCACACACGCACACACGCACACACGGTCGCATCAATTGAGCTACGTGCACAGTGGAGCAGCGCAGCAAATTTCATGCAAATTATTTACCTCAATTTGTCTTTGATTTTCTGCTTGAAAAAGGGGGAAAAATACCACAAATATTTAAGTGTGCATATATTTGTTGCATTATTAATTAGTTCAAACTAATTAATTAATTAGTTTTATTAACGATAGTATTATATAATTATATTTTTAAATTCTTCACTCTCTAATTCCTTGTTTTTCTTGTCAAAAATTAAACTGCTAGTCAGGAAACTTAACAACCACTTTAACGCATGAAAAACTTGGTTGGTTTTTTATTTTTTTTCAGTAGGCGGCGATTTGAAATTCGTCGGATTTTTCAAGGCACCAGCCCCATGTTCACATAATCGTCAGTCAAAGTCCAGTTTTTGAGCTGAACACATCTAAAAACTAAAAACCGTAAAAAAAAAAATAAAATTACAATATTTATATATTTTGTAAAAGTGAATCGGGTTAGGTTGTAAATTGAAATCTTGGAAAAATTTGGAATATCAAAATTTGTCAAAATATTTAGTATTCACAGTGTGTCAACAAAACGTTATCCAACATGAGCAGTAAGTATCAGTAGATCGCAGGATTGACCGATCTAAAAAGAGAGTTCGTGATAATCTTATTTGAGCCTTACCCTAGATAAAGCTCCCGATGTTCGTGAACCACACGCCCTAGAGCGTGATCAGGTTTGCCCCGTATCGCCCGTGCCTAGTGCTGAAGCGCCCCGTCCAGTCGATACATTGAACATCGATCGGCCATGCAATGATAACGCTGTTGGGCCAGTGCCGGCTAATAACGCTTCGTTTGTTGAGTCGGACAAACATGACGTATATTTACAAAGCCGTTGCGATTCGAGCACAAATTCCGAACGTCCGTACTCGCTGAACAATATGCGGCCGGAGCCCGATCTAAAGGAACCGCTGGGACTTTGCGGGGACTACGTGGAGCAGTCGCATGTACCGTGCGTTAAGATCGACAACAAAGATAACTTCTATTCGCGCAATCCGATTACCGGCTCTGGTCTGAATGGAGATGGCGTCGGCGGTCTAAAACCAAGGAAACTCAAGAACCGAGGTATGTAGAGAAATATATACATCTAGATCTGGGGATAGGCGAAAGTTTATCGACAGATCATACAATTGCTATAGATAAATTAAGTTCTTTTGCGGCAAACATTTAGATTTGTTTGGGCAGCATTTAGATCTTGTACGGAAAGCCTTTAGATCTAGTGTGGGAAATATCCATAACAAAATTCCCCCGCATAACTTTCACCTCATAATCACTTATTTAGATCTTGTATAGTAAATATTTAGATGTAGTATGGAAAATATCTCCCGCATTTCCATATCCTCCGCTAACATTTTATATTATCATGCACTTAGATCAGAGATAGGAAAAATTTAGATCAGGTATTGAAAATAATTCCCGCTCTTCCAATTTTTCGGCTAACCTTACAGCTTAGTCATTCCTTTAGATATGTTGTATAGAAAGTATTTAGATCTAGCATGGGAAATATTTCCACCATTCCAAATTTTTCTCCTAATTTTTTACCCAACATCATTGTTTGGGAAGAAATATGTCCACTGTTTCTCGTAAGCTCCATTTTCTCATCACTCCTGATCTAATAGCTGTTTATTTCCCTCATTGTCTATTTGTATGTCGCTCCATAATAGAGGGTAATCCAGTTACCGGAGAGGGTTACAAACCGGGCGCAACCGACTTTATACAGCCGCCTAATCAAATGGGCGGACAGCCGATGCATTCCAATACGAATAATCGAGTCCCACCCGGCGGTTATTCGTCGGGACTTTGGTAAGCTCCATATCCATCCAGAGCATATTGACCAGCCCTGCAATCTAAAACCACCAAAAAGCAAAAGGCACCCACCAAAAACAGCAAAAAAAAAAAAGATAAGAAAAGAAGATGAACCAAACGTATTAAAGATGGTATATTGATAACGATCGCGAGACCCGATTTTAATACCAAAAACTACAAAAAACAAGTGCAGAAAAGCAAAAAAAAAAAAAAAAAAACATGGACAACTGCAATACGTTATTTGACAGAACAAATTCCAAAATATATAACAAACACAAACATCTCCGAGGAATCAACAGGCTGCAAATCACAAACCAAAAATACTTTCTTTATATTTTTGACAAGAAAAAACCGTACTGACTCACTAAAAAAAAAAAAAAATAAATCTTTAAATACCGATAGGCATATCACAAAGGATCGCTTACACAAAGAAAATTGAAAAAAAAAAAAATTGAAAAAGAAGACACTGAACGAAATAGAAAAAAAAAATCAACTTTTCTTTCTAGACCAAAGAAAAGTAAAAGGGACACAACAAACCTAACAAGAGACTGCATAGAAACCAATAAACACTGAACCAGACCCAAATCCATGAACAAAATACTTTTGTTACACATACAAAATTATGAATTTACTGTCAAATACTGCAAAGAACAATCTGTTAATACTACAGACGGATAATATGAAAGAATAGCTACCAAATAATAATAATAATAATAATAATTGCCCAGCACACAAAGCAAATGTACACAAAAAAAAAAAAAAGAAAAAAAATTATAAAAAACTACTCACGACCTATATATTTGGTATATATATATAAATCAATATATGTTTAATATGTATATGTGAATATATATAAATATATATAAAAATGGATCAAATACAAATATATATATATTTATATACATAGTCGATACCTATGTAGTTATATTTTTATATATACATACATATATAATGTATATCCATACATACATATTTATATGTATACAAAATAGGTATATAATTATATAGATTCATATATACGTCAAAATTCAAAATTATTATCTTATATATTGTATAAAATTCCATCTATATAAATATAGAGATAAATATATATGCGCATATGTCTTGTAACGTTTTTATAATTGGAAAATAAAATTAAGATCTGTACAACAAACAAAAAAACTAAACTTTTATCTATTTCTACTAGTTTTGTGAAAATGAAACAGGTAAAGTATATATATTCTATACATATTCTTATTCAGGGTGACGAGCCGAGTCGATTTAGTCTTTGTTTGTATGTCCGTCTGTACGTCCGTTTTTCCGTCTGTCCCTATGCTTGAACGCGTCGATCTCAGAACTTTTAAGAGCTAGAGAACTGAAATTTTTTTCGTAGGTCCCAGTATAGCACTTGGATATCACGTTCATTGCAAAAATATCGATAAAAAATCGTTTTAAAATTATTGATTAAAAAATTATCAAAAATCATAATTATATCTCATTCATGTTGAAAGCTAGAGTCTGCAAATTTTGCATATATTTATGTGAACTTCGTACAGTTTTGATTTGTTTTGTATTTTGGAGACCAATCCACCCATTTCCCTCAAAAATTCAGATATAAGAAAATATACACATATGAATGATAAATATATTCCGTCTACGGAAAAGTTTTCAACAAATAAATTTCTATAATAATTACATTTTTTTTTTTACAAATTTATATTTAGTTTAATTTCTAATTTCAACTATTGTCTTTTTGCCACTTGCAAATTGAGAGTGTGACCACTGTGCAAGCGCCTTGTCAACATCAGCGTCGATGCCCCGACATCGACATCGACGTCGACGTCGACGCCTGTCGATAGGCAGAGCAAAAATGTTCGTTTGATTTGTTATCAGGTGGCATTTTTGTTGTTGTTGTTGTTGTTGTTGTTGTTGTTGTTGTTGTTGTTGTTGTTGCTGTTGTTGTTGTTGTTGTTGTTGTTGTTGTCAGCGTTGATGGCGTTTGTAATTTCGTTTACGGCATTATGTAATTTATTAACTTTTCATTGAAAGTTATGTTGCGGGCGCCGGCTTCAACGGCTGCGTTGACGACATCTTTAATTAATTACATTTTAACATGATAATTAATAGTGCCGCGGCCTCTGACGACAGCCGGGCGCGAGGCGGTCTGGGCTGGAGCGGGGGCGGCGGTGGTAGGCGTGGCCAGAGCGAGACCAATTGATCGCCTGACATAACATGACAACTCACACACACACACACACACACACTGAAGCACAGTGGCAAAAAAGTGTTTGGCAAAATGCAATTAATATTTGCGACGGTCACACTTTTGAGGTTATCGATAACTGTTGACAGTTATAGTGCAGCACTTAGTGTTGTAAAGGACAGAAGTGAAGAAAAAAGTAAAGTAAAGTTAATATATATATATAATATATATAATCGTTATGGATGGAGATGAACAATACTTTCTATGGGCACACACAATACAATTTATGCTTAGCAGTTGATGGTTATCCAAAGTGAAACGGTTTTCATCAACAATTTATCGATAACATTTTATATTTAGTATGTGCATATCGATAACTGTTCTAAATCTGCTTTAGTCTATTTGTAAAATATCTCAGCAAATGCAAATACAACTGCAAGTGAGCTAATACGATAAAGAGTGTTATAAAACGGTTATAGTTGTAAGATGATCGATAACTGTTGCGGCTTACAGTGTTGTACAGGGTCACTGGACATACTTGTATATTGTCTTTGTAGCAACAAAACATAATGACGGTCATACTGGCTACTTATCGATAACTGCAGGCAATCGTCATGGAGCTGTCAGTGTTGTAAAGTGTGGAATGTCTCGAAAAAACAAGCAAGCGATTTCCATATTGCAAAAAGAACAAAGCATAAGCAGTTGCAGTTTTCGATTATCGACAACGGCTGGCAATGAAAATGCAGATAGCAGTGTTGTAAAATATCTCAACTTTTACAGAATGCAGCTATATTGTCTGTATGTATGTAAGCAAATATATGTGTATGTACAAATTTGTTGGGGGTGTGAAGCTTGCACATGCTTAACCAACACTATTTATTCACATTATGCAACACTAAAAGCTGGTTTACAAATTAATTTGATTGCAGCATTTGCGATTCTGATGGAAATAAACAAATTATCCATTGATCATCTTATGGGCTTGGCAAGGCTATAAACAGACACACACACACACATTTATATATATACAAACATATATGTATATATAGATATATTTGTATTTTGGGTTGGGTTTACATTTCGCAATTTCGCATTTCGCCCAACTCGTAAAGTCAATCAATCATTTAGCTAAACGTTGTTAATTGGAATTCAATGGACATAGCGTGTATCTGAAGATGTCCACTCATGCCCAATGTTTGCTCTCTGACATATCTGATGCAAGGTGCCGTGGTATACATGCACGACTTGACACATACCCTATAATCGAAGCGGGGTCGGGGGAGACTATAAATAGTATGCGAGAAATGGGGAGAGTTAGGCATTGCATTAAATTACAATTGAATTGATGAAAAGTATAAAATGGTGAGGATATATGGGGAAATTGGCTAAAAACGCTTTACGTTAAGATACCCTATAATTAACTTGAACTAGGAACAAAAACTTTACTGAACTTCAGTAATATTGAGAACAAGCAAGAAAATCACATAATAGCTAAAGTATGGGCTAGTTTAGAAATATAGTAGGAAAGTTTGACCACATGATACCCTATAATGTATTTTAACTATGAAAAATTATGAGTTTCTTCAACGTAAACTAGATTTGGATAATATAAACTACAAAAGTAACAAGCAAAAACGAAATCTGTTCGATTTGTTGGAAATGCTTCACTTCAAGACACCCTGTAATTAATATCAGCTAAGAAAAACCTTCATTTGATTGAAATATTAGCGAGTAGAGTGAAGAAATTCTTCTCAAAGCGAAAGTATGTATTTGATTAAAGATTAAAAAAGAAATACTTGACTGCAAGATACCCTGTAATCGATTTCAACAAAGTAAAAACAGTTCTTTACTTAAATATTGACTAGAAAAACATAGTTTGAGTGCCAGATTGAAAAGTTGGCTGGTGGAATTGAATTAAAAAATACCCTGTAAAATGCCCTTTAGCTAAGATAAACTCACCATTACATTAATATCAACCAGTAAAAATGAAGAAAAGCTGAAAATAGCTAAAAAGCTAGCAAGATTAAGAAGTTGTTTAGAAGTGCTGGACTACGACATACCCTGTAATTGGTTGCAGTTATGAAAAATGTTACTTCACTTAAATAGATTCGCGATAAAGTAAGATATGCACTCGAATATATTGGCATGGAATATTTGTATGAGTAAATGGGAACAGATTGACCATAAGATATCCCTTAATTGTTGCAATCAATAACCAAATTGTTTTATATCTGTTGACTCATGTCGAAAAGCTTACTTAAGACTCGTAAAAAACTGAGCTACACCAACAGCGCATTGGGCCTTAAAATCCATGCTGGCCCAGCTATAAAAAAAAAAAAAAAAACACACACACAGCTAGAGTTAGCAATTGATGATATATATCTATAGCTATATTTATATATATATATATATATATATATATGTGTATTTTGATAGAGAGATATATGCATCGGGTCGGCGACAGCTGGCGAGTCGATGAGCACATTGATGATGACTATAATGATACACAAACAATTGCCCGACCATTTCAATTCAATTCCATTCAATATATAGCTGTCCTTCGTCCCTCCCCCTCTCCCTGCTCTCTCCCTCTCCCTCTTATTCTGTGTGCTTGTTTTATTTTTTTCTTGTGCCTCTTCCAAACTTTTTTTTTTTTTTTTTATCTTTCCGCCTCGTGCTGCGGTGTCCGGTTGCCAGGACTACCCCAACCGACCCCGACCCCGACCCCAACCCCGAACCCAAGCCAAGCCAGAGAAAAGTTGTTTTGACAGTAGCCAAGATTGAGTTCTTATTCAATTTGTACGGAT
This sequence comes from Drosophila hamatofila, assembly GCA_035045345.1. Classification (NCBI taxonomy): domain Eukaryota; kingdom Metazoa; phylum Arthropoda; class Insecta; order Diptera; family Drosophilidae; genus Drosophila; species Drosophila hamatofila. Next base: position 4,702,672 of record JAWNPA010000041.1, read on the forward strand.
TTGTAGCGTTACCCCTTAAAACCCACTTCGCAGCCAACCTCTGCCCCTCAGCACCCCCCCCCCCCTGCGCTGGCAACCTCTATTGGAATTTATTTCATATTATTGCCCTTCTTCTTCGGTTTGCTGTTGTTGTTTGCGTCACAAGTTGGCCTTGTTTTGGCAACTCACAAAACTTCTTGGCTGGCTTACTCCAAGTGCTGCGGCCTCAGCTGCAGTTAACTTGACCCTACCCGACCCCACGTCACCCCATTCCGATCCCATCCCTGTCCGTCCGCCTGGTTGCCTTGGCTCTCGCAAGTTGGAGCGGCAACAATTGACTCCAACGACTGGACACTCGGCTGCCAATTGGCTGCCAGCTGCCCGCAAAAGTATGCTACAAATTTGTAGCGAGCACTTGAAGAACTCTTGGTACAGTGAGCACACGCTAACGGCGAGCTGGTTGAATATGCAAAAAGCTCAATTGTACTACAATCAAATATTACAAAATATCTGTACATATAGGAAGCTTATTTCAAGGTATGCACGGTTAATATATACCCTCTATTTCTTTTTGTTAGTTTTTAATTGAGTTTATATTGCGCAACTCATGGATAGCGCTTGAGTTTTGTCTGACTTCAGAAGCTTCTCGATAACGTGTATATCGATATTTAAATATTCAATCTCGATCTTACCAATAACAGTGGGGAACAACTTAAGCAATAAGAATAATAAAGAATAATGTATCAATAGTATATGATAAACGACATCTTTACACAATGTTTTTCTTGATCGATAACAGCCAATGATTCTGTATGTATATAACATCTTTATAAGTAACTGGGCGTATCGATAGCTCGATCGATATACTTACCGATGAATGCATAAAGCCAAGACACATATATAATATGTTTATCGACAGTAGCTCATAGCTCCTTAATGAATATAACTGTTATCGATAGCACTTCACAGCTTATTCGACTTTGCATTGCAAGTTGATCGATAACAATTTAAGGCATTTCAACACATTTATTGATAACACTTCATATATTCATTATCGACTACTAACTGCAAGCTCATCGATAACAATTCCAATCCCATATATCGATTTCCGCATTTTCGATATTCATCCATCAATAGTGTTTATTTATCTAGTTACGCGCCATAATAGCGGGTGTCCACCGTACATTTTGGGCATGCAAATGCACATGAGCTGCTCTGCTGACAATCAGTTCGTGACGACTTCGACAATTGCTCTTTTTGAATGTGGGTTAAGGGGAGTCGTCCTGCAATGCAGCGCCATTTCTTGGTAACTCTTGTTTTTGATTTAGTTTTTTGTTTGTTTTGCTTTGTTGATTTTTGTTATTTTTGGTCTAATAATGGGGTAAATTGTGTTGTTGTACAGAAGTTGGCTTCTATTTTAATTTTTGTAATTGGTACTTTACTGCTGTTATCGAAAAAAACAAAAAGTGAGCTTGGCTGCTTTGTGTTGCCAAATGCCCAAACAAATAAAAGTTAATCAAATTTTGTTTACATTTAATTTGCTATAAAAATATTATAACTATGCTTTTTTTTGTAATATACACTCTATAGTTGTTATCGATAATTTGATAACTGAAGATATTTAATCAGACAACCAGTGACCAGTGATAGTGTGGTCAAGCCATACAAAATGAAATATATAACAAATGTCTTTCATCTTTTAAGTGCTATCGATAGAGGGTAAACTGAATCGATAAATTATTGGTTTTTTTTTTTCCATTTTAATTCTGAATTTAAATTGCGTATTATTCAAAATTAAATTTTTGTTGCACATAATTGTATTCTTAATTAATAACTTTTTAAACTGTTATCGATAACAGCGTTAGTCGATGAAGTTTAATGGCAAACAATTAACAAGAAAATTAGGTTGATACATTTCACAGGGCTTTCTAAAATGTCTGTTTAATTTTTGAATTCTATGGCAAATCGCTTGAATTGTTGGCAAGTCAAGTTGATTTCGATAACTGGAAATTTCGATAACAATAAATCAAAACTCAAGCAATTTGTATACACTTTAGTTGAATTTTTAAATGTTTAAAGCAGTTGCTGCATTTCAGCCGTTATCGATAACTTCGCCGCGCCGATAACACACGGAGCTCATCAAATTTTGTTTTTTCTCTGATATTTTTTGTTTGTTGGTTGCAGTTGCTTTGCCTTTTTATTATTTATGAACTGGCCAGCTCCTACGGCTCATCATCTGTCCCTTATCCTCCCTGCCCATCCTTCTAATTTTGTTCTGCCTCTGTTGCTTCGTCTTCTTCTTCTTCTTCTTCTGATACAGCTGCATGTACTACATTCTTTTTTTTTTTTTTTTTGGCTGGTCTTTCGGCTGTGGGTTTTCGCGACTCCAAATTGCCAACTTAGTTGTTATTTGTTGGCTGTCTGGCCCACCAGCTGTGTGTGTGTGTGTGTGTTGTGTGTGTGTGTGTGTGTGTGTGCTGATGGCTCTCACGTCACCACTTCTGCAAATTGCGGCAATAATGCAACAAAGGTTTCTTGGGAAACACACACCAAATTGCATTGCCCCTACCCTCTCTAGCTCTCCCTCTCTCTCTCACTCTCTCACACACACACTTCCCCTCTCTCGCTCTCGCTCACTCTGAAGTGTGTGTGTGTGTTTGTGTGTGTGACTGGCGACTCGAAGACGCCGCCGCCAAGTCAGTCACTCACTCGCTACTGCTGCTGCTGCTGCTGCTGCTTGCCCTTTGCTGCATTTCATTTTCATTTTCAGTATTTTTCTTTGCCTCGTATACCCTAACAATAGATCGGAACGAATCGCCATAGAGTTTGATTTTTGGTCTCTAACAGTCTAGAGTCTAGACTCTGATTGAAGCACTGATTACTTCATTAGTAATATGTTTTCTATTAACTGAGTTTCTGGCTATGATCAAATTGATGGCCTAATTGATTGATTGATTGAATGCATGATTGACTGTATGAGGATTGATTGTTGAGGCTCAAAAGTGCTTCAGTTGTCGCTGCTATTTATTTATGTGTAGTACTATAGTTAGCTGGTTTTCTAGACTATAATTAAATGTAGGCATTCATGGATTATAGATTTTTCTTAGTAAACCTTTTTTTGAAACTATTAAAATGTGTTTCTTTTTAAATGATTTTTGACTGATTGATTGATTGACTGATTGCTTGATAGCTGATGATGGACAGACTTTACTTTCTTCATATTTCTTGATAAAACTAAATACTTCTAGTTCATGATTAATTGATTGATTGACTGATTAATCAATCTATATTTTCCAGAATTAGTATCAGCTCATCAGCATCACAAAGCTTGTTTTCTACTTTTGTTAACATGGCAACTGATTGACTGTTTGATTGAATGATTGATTGATTGATTGGTTGACAGATTGGTTGACTGATTGATATATAGCTTATTTATAATAGAGAAAGTTTCTGCTTTGCAGGCTTTTATATTTATACATTAAACCTATTTTCTAGCTATAGCCAAAAATCGATTGACTAGTTGATTGATTGATTGATTATTCACTCAATAAGTTTGCTTCCTAGCTTTTTAAAGAATTCACTTTTGATCTACTTTTTATATAATTCTATCTCTTTCTCTCTGAAAGAGCATTTAGCTTTCTTATATTTTCCAAAATTTGCGCTTAGATTTTTCCAACTTTAATTTTTTGTTGCTCGTTGCTTTTTTGTGGTTTTCGTTCTGATTTTTTTTCTATTTACATTTTCAGTTGCTGCTGTTGCGGTTTTCGCTTTGGTTTTCATGTTGCAAGCAACATTTTTGTTTGTAATTTAGTTTGGAATGCCTTCGCGCTGTCGCTGCCGCTGCCTTAGCCGTTGCCTTAGCCACTTTTAGTCGCTGTCTCAGACGTTGCCTTAGCCGTTGCTTCAGGCGCTGCCTTAGTCGCGGCGGCGCGTTTCGAAGAAAAATCTTTGTTGGCCAACATCTTAACGGTGTGTGGGGAATTCGCGTAATTGCAACAACGCGAGCGAGTACACTCTACCTACCCTCTCCCTCCCTCCTAACCATTCGCCACCTCCCCCTCTCGCCATCTCTCTCACTCTGCTGTGTGTCGCTTAAGTGACTGTTGACTGTTGACTGACGGCAGGCAAATCAACTGACAATGCAACTGATGCGGGTATTTGCCATAGAAAAAATACCTTAAATAAAGCAAAACAACAAACAGACAAACAATGTTTGAGTGGGGCATATCAGACTACCACATACTCTGCACTGAGCGTATGCAATTTGGTTTTGGTTTTAATAAACATAGATTCGATTCGATCAGAATTTGTTATTTCATTGTCATTGTCATTGTCATTGTCATTGTCATTGTCATTGTCATTGTCATTGTCATTGTCATTGTCATTGTCATTGTCATTGTCATTGTCATTGTCATTGTCATTGTCATTGTCATTGTCATTGTCATTGTCATTGTCATTGTCATTGTCATTGTCATTGTCATTGTCATTGTCATTGTCATTGTCATTGTCATTGTCATTGTCATTGTCATTGTCATTGTCATTGTCATTGTCATTGTCATTGTCATTGTCATTGTCATTGTCATTGTCATTGTCATTGTCATTGTCATTGTCATTGTCATTGTCATTGTCATTGTCATTGTCATTGTCATTGTCATTGTCATTGTCATTGTCATTGTCATTGTCATTGTCATTGTCATTGTCATTGTCATTGTCATTGTCATTGTCATTGTCATTGTCATTGTCATTGTCATTGTCATTGTCATTGTCATTGTCATTGCCATTGTCATTGTCATTGTCATTGTCATTGTCATTGTCATTGTCATTGTCATTGTCATTGTCATTGTCATTGCCATTGTCATTGCCATTGCCATTGCCATTGCCATTGCCATTGCCATTGTCATTCATGTTTTCGGCTCAAAGCCTTTTCATTAGATGTCCTGTAAAGTCTGAAAGCTGCAGTGAAACTCTGCTTATAAAAAGTTCAAAGTAAATGTAATGAAAAAATAAAGCAGGACTCTTAAAAAAAATTGAATGGTAAACAGAACTCTGATCCATAAAAACTTCATTGAACAGGGCCCTAACCAAAGAGACAAAGAACGTCCAGGCGGCGCAGCTCTGGCAGGCAGGCTTAAATCAATGGGGATGGGATGGGGGATGGGGGGATGTTTGGAGGTGCGAAACACCTATTGGTAATACCTATTTTCAAACAATTTGCGACGCATGCTGTGCACAGCACTCGCATTGATTCGCACATGGCCACTCCTGCTCGTTTTTCCACGAGCTTCCGTTTGTTGCTAATTTTTTTTTTTTTTCCATCGATTCGATACGTTTTTTTTTTTTTTTATCTTTGATTTGGACTTTTGGCAAACATTGAATCGAATTCAAGTTTAACCTCAGCGTCGCCTTCTGAACCCACCCCTCCATCGCAGCTCTCGCCGCCCTCGGTTGCCGTTGCAATTAATTCAGGATATTCACATCACGTTCGAGATTCCATCACCAAACAATTTCATACGTATTAACGCGATGTCGAAAGTGAAAACAGGCCAAAAGACATTCGGAGAGTCAGCCACGCCCCCACATCCCCATGCTCCCGCCCTCCATTGCCCTCGCATCTCAACGGGAGCAACTGGCGAGCTTTCATTTCATTTCATTTCATTTATTAGCTGAGTTGAATGCGTGACTCGTGACTGGGTTTCCTCTCTACTGCTCCCATATATAGGGTATACTCCATAAAAGTAATTCTTGAATAGCTTTTGTAGGTTTCTCTTTGATTTATAACTGGCTAGAACTAGTTTTGCAGTCGGGCTTAACCAACTGCATAACACTCTGTAACAATCTACACAGAATATTATAAATATATCTGTTGTATCTTAAAGATCATATTACTGATATATCTATGTAATATCTTATAGATCTATGTGTGGGGGAGCAAGTCAGCAATGATCGACTTGTGAAACTGAACGATTTTAGCACTAGAACTGAATGACCTTCGTTGGGGAGCATATCCTTGCCGAGAGTTTCTATTTTGGCACTCAATAAGTGAAGATATATATATCCTATAAACATTTCTTAGGTCGGAGATTGTCTAGACTAATAAATATTCCAACTTTCAGTTGTCTATCCTCAAAAGCGTCTTTAATGTTTAAAAGAGCAATAATTTAGTATTTTCATGATTTCCCACGCCTTTAGTGGGCGTATTGGTATTGGATCTGAGCACTATAAATTGATTAAAAGTGTTTGGCTTCTATAGCTACGAAATGCTTTGCTTTCACACAGAAAGACACAAGGATAGACGATCGGATGGACAGATATACAGACGGACGGAATAAATAGACGTGTCAATAGATGACCAGACAGCAAGACGAACGCAAAACCAATATGCTCTTTTTATTTCGTGAACAAGTATCAAAATTAGGTGTATGTTCTATGGAGAGGTGAAAGAGGCATGATTAAATCAGATATAGTTGATATATGGATATATAAATACCAAATTTTCTAGATAAAGTTTTTAGAAATCAGTCTTAAAATATAGTACTTTCGATAGACTTACATGTTCCAAAGACCTGTAAAGACCTACGTAAGCTAGTTGTTATTGCCTATCGATTGTACAATAGTTTACATATCACATATCGTAGATCATATATGTTTATAAAGGCAATTCTTGATCATTTTATAATAAATATTAGCTATATCTCATATAAATCTCGTATTACTAAGCTTGTCTCTCCCTCTCTCTTTCTCTCTCTCTCTCTCTCTCTCTCTCGTGCCTTATCTTATCGCACTTATCTCTAGCTAGAGCTGTAAGCTTCTCAAATATGGTCACATTCTATGTAAACTAGTTGTATTACTTATTATAAATAGGAATCTAATTCTTAATGATTTTATAATAAATACCAGACTTCATATATATCTTGTATTACCTAACTTGTCAAACTTTCTCTAGTGCCTAGCACGCGCTCATCTCTAGCTAGAGTTGTAAGCGCCACAGATCTGGTCACACTGATATGCATACAGTGGCAAATGTGTGCAAAGGTAAGTTTATTCAGGCAGGTGGCTTGCCAAAGGACAGGAGAATGGGGGTAGAGGTGTACGAGAGGTACGAGAGGTACGAAGCTGTGTTGCCTTTGGGTCAAGGTTCGAGCCACTAAAATGAAGTCGATTTAATTTCATTAATTTGCACATACAAAACTCAGGCATAGTTGGGCGATTGGGAGTGAGAGGGTGACGGGGCTGAGGGGGTGAGGGGGTGCGACGTGGTGTACTACCATTGAGAAAATGTGCTCTTAATTTTGGTAATTTCTTTGTAAAGCCCTCGACCTAAACCTGAATTGGGGCTAAGGGCAGCGGCCATACGGCATGACATCATGGAAATCGGCAAATCAGAAAATCGCACGCGTTTTATCTGGCCATATTAAAGCAATGATGCCGCAACAAATGCTGGGCGAGCAGACAAGGAGAGAGGGAGAGGAAGACAGAGGGTGGTAGAGGCTGAGAGCGAGTCAAAAAAGAATGTAAGAGAGGTAGCTGAGGTTTTTTTTAAGATACTCTGTTCGCTGAGTGAAGTGAAGCATATTGACTTATTGAAAGAACTGAACTTGCTTTAGATGTGACAGTAGAGATAAAGTAGGAAGTTTAATGGCTATAGATGATATTGAGATATACTGTCGGGAAAATTGAAGAGCTTTTGGTCTTTCGTCTGACAGTTTGTCCGGCCGTAGTTATTATGCGAACTGAGTGCTCTACATGAATGTCAACTTCAGAATTCGTAGAGTTTATTTCAGTGAAGATTTGTGCTCGAGCTCGAACAGCATGTTGAGAAGTCTTCCGATGACGAAGGATGACGAGTTGAGCACGCATAAGTTGATTGATAATCAAATGATAGATAATCGAATATGAGTGAATATTTGAGCAGTAAGATGTTATCGATAGCTTAAGCCACTGTTATCGAAAATGGTATCAATCTTGCCTGATCAGCTGACTATTTTTCAACCCAAGACCAGCTTTCTAGCTATGTATATTTCAGTTGTTACAACAAATTTCAGTTGAGTTCGACTCAATGTGTGAGCAGTGAGTGTATGAAGCAGTCTATATCATAGTATTGGAGCTTGGTAATGTGTCTTTCTATTGATGTGGCAAAATGTTTGCCCGATGACTGCGCAAAAATAAAAGAGAGAAAAAAAATAAAATAAAATAAAAAACCAAACAAACAAAAAGCGATGCCACTCGACTGAGAGGCAATGAATAACAAACCCCGAAACAGTGGGATTTCGTACCGCCCGTCGCTCCCCATCTTCCTCATCCCCCCTGCCCCCAACAGCCACGCCCCCCTCTGTGACCGTCTACCTTTGCATGTGGGCTTCTGGCCAAGTGTTTGCATGAGAACCTGTCAAAATGTTCGCAATGAAATTAATTTTGACATATGCCAAAATACGTGAAGGCTTCAGCTCATGACGAACGTGTGAGAGAAGGAAGGAAGATGGCATGTGTGTGTGTGTGTGTGTGTGTGTGTGTGTGTGAGTGAGTGTGAGTGTGTATTTATTAAATTAAAATTAGCAGAGCGAAATGCGTTGAAAATTTTATTTACTGTGTGATTGATGCTGGGGAGAGGGAAAATCAAATCAGAAAGAATGGGCGAGAGTAGCGAGAGGGAGAGAGACAGAGAGAGCAAAGAGAGGGAGAGGAAGAGGAGCTGAGAGAGCAACGGAGAGATAGTTGGAAAAGAAAATAAGGACAGAGAGAAGAAACATGAGAAATATATAGAGATACAGATGCGTACAGAGGGAGAGAGAGGGTAGAGAGCGGAAAAGAGAAGAAGAGAAGACAGAGTAAATGTAAGAGAGAGATGGAGAGATAGAGAGAGAGAGACAAAATGTGACAGAGCGAGAGAGTGACAGAGAGAGAGAGAGAGAGAGAGACAGAGAGAGAGAGTGAGCGCGAGAGAGAGAGAAAGAGAGAGAGAGAGAGGGAATGAGAGAGAGAGAAAAAGAGAAAGACAAGAAGAGAGAGAGATAGGAAGAGAGAAACACTTTGGTATTAGTCTATGATGTTTTGGATGTCATTTGACTTATAAAAAGTCTCTCAAAAGTAATTCGTGAATCGTGAACCGACCTCTATCTCTATATATAGATACTTCCGTAAAGTTCTTTATTGATTTTAATATTGAAAACAGCAAATTATATTTTCCGTTTTATGAATCAATCAAGTGAAGCTGCTGTCTATTGTATTTGAGAATCAATTAGAGAGGCGACAACAGCAGCTGGCATGAAAAAAAAAACCGAACAACAAAATGAAGGAAAGTTGCGTGTCGTTGGGTTTGCCAATTACTCAATGGGATGAATGACACCCAAATGGCCAATGAGCTGCCAAAGGTTGCCACGATATGCTATATGCAGTATGTCACACAAGTACACACACACACACACACACACACACACACACACACACAAATATCGTACACATTCAGTTTAATGGATGCGAGGTAACAGGTGAGCCGCAAGAGTTAAACAAGGCAAGGATTATGAGAAACTGGCAGACAGTAGTGTGTGTGTGTGTATGCTGAGTGTGTGTGTATGTGTGTGTGTGTGTGTGTGTGTGTGTGTGCTGTGTATGTGTGTGAGTGTGGCGAGGTATGCATATGCAGCCGCATGCTCAAACAGTGCTCAAATACAAGTCAAAACTGCAGCATGCCATCTGTCTCTCTCTCTCTCTCTCTCTTACTCTCTCTCGCACTCTCTCTTTGCCTATTGCCATCTCTGTCTGAGCTAAAGTGCTCGCAAGTAAATTTGGAAGAAACAATTTTCAGGAATGACTTAACTTTTGCGTTTATGTGAAAACTTTTGGCAACGTGATGCTATGCGAAACGCCAAAAGGCGAGGCAGTTCACCAAGGCAAGCAGTTTAAAGCAATATATACGTATATGTATATATATAAACAGAGAGAGAGAGATAGGGAGAGAGAGAGAGAGAAAGGGAAAGGGCGAGAGCTGTATATATGTATAGGCATGTGCGGCTGTGTTAAGCAAAAGCTAAGGGAGTGGCTCTGATCGAGTCAGTTAATGCTGTCCTTTTGATGCGTCTTTCCATCCATCTGTCATTCTTTCTATATCTCTCACTTTGTTATTCTTCATTTTATATCTGGCATGCGTCCTCTCTCTGTCATTTTTTATTTTGCGCAAGCTTTGTATTTTATTTCGTAGGTCTCTCTCTCTCTTACTTTCTCATTCTCTCCCTCATTATTTTCCTCGTTCTTTTCCTGTCCTTCTCACTCGCTCTCCCTCTCTCATTCTTTCACTCTTTTTCACTCTGTCTCATTTTCTTTCCCTTTCTCTCTCTCTCTCTCACTCTCTCTCTCTCTCTCTCTCTCCCTCTCTCTCTCTCTCTCTGTTTGTATGTTTATGTCTCTCTGTATCAATATGTCTTCTCGCAGTCTATCCATCAGCTTATCTTTAACTCTTGCTCTGGCTCTCTCTCTTTCTTCTTTCTCTTTCTCTCAATTTCGTTCTCCCACTTTATTTGTTTTTATCGGCATTTTTCTTTCTAGACTTCCTATCTTCTTCTTTCTATTTTTCTTTACTTGTATATCTAGTCTATTTTCAGCTCTCGCTCACCTTCGCTCTCCCCCTCTCTCTCACACACGCTTCTCTCTCTCTCTCTCTCACACTCTCTCTCTCTCTCTCTCTTTTTTCAGCTCATTCTATTATTTCCAAACTTTGTTTCTCTTCTTCTTTCCGTCTTTCTCAATCCCTTCCTCTCCTTCCACCATTATATGCCATGCTCTTGCTTTTTCTAACTCTTTGTCCCTTACTTTTGATCTCACTCTGTCTCTTGCCATCTCTCCCTTTTCCTCTCTCTCTCTCTAGTTGCCTCCAAATTCATTTCCCATTAAGCTCTTATTGCTCAACTCTGCTCACATTTCGATTGATAGTGCAAAAAAAAAAAAAAACATCAAAAAATATAATTGGTATAGGAAAAGCTTTTACGCGCTACTTTACGAGCGGCCCACGAGCTTCAGAGACACACTTAGTTTTATTCCGAAATGGAAATTAAGTCGTAAGTGCAATTTGCGTAACTAGATAAATGGGCGGTGCATAGGCGGACCTCCGCTTGCCCCCCTTAACTATCCCAGCACCTTCTGCCGACTCTCCATCGCGCTCTTTCAGTCTATTGCTCTCTCACTCTGTCCGTCCTATGCTTGCATTGTCTTCCTGAATTCTGTCGCGCGTTTTTTGTCTGTTTCACTTTGCTGGTTTTTGCGACTGATTGCATTTTTATCCCTTTACACACGAAATCCATGAAATATGCACACTAACTCATGCGTATTTTATAATAATAAAAGCGCACGGCGAGCAACCACACACATTGACTGAGAGAGGGAGGGCGGGAGAGGGATGATGGGCGAGATGGGAGGCGTGTAAGTGGGGGAGTGTAAAATAAAAACAAAATCAACAACGAAAAAGGGTGCACTCCATGCCAACTACCTAGATTAACTCCGGGTCTATTCGGAATGTTATCCTCTAACGATGGCTTAGCTGTATGGCATGTGAGTAGGTTTCCAACTGGGTTGCGTGAAGTGTTATGTCATCTATGCTATATATTTACTGAATTAGGTTGATTAGAGTCGAAATGGTGATACTATAGAAGCCATTTGACACTCATTAAGGTAATTGCTTCGCATAGCTAAAGCTTTACTACTACTATACTAGTTCCTACTTTAATATCTAATGCTATACTACCTCTTACTATACTATCTCCTATTATACTACTATACAATATGGTTTCTACTTTATTACCTCTTACTATACTAGCTCCTGTTTTACGAATACAATATGGTTTCTACTATACTACCTCTTACTATACTAGTTCCTACTATACTACTTCTTACTACTTCTTTTAAAATACCTTCTAGTATACAACGTCCTTCTATACTACTTCCTACTATACTATCTTTTACTGTACTTCCTCCATCTAAAATACCTTTTACTATACTTACACCCCTTTATACTACCTTCTACTATACTACCTTTTACTATATTTACACCCCTTTATACTACCGTCTACTATACTACCTTCTATTATACTACCCCCTCCTATACTACTTCCTACTATACTATTTTCTACTGTACTTACTCCATCTAAAATACCTTTTACTATACTTACACCCTTTTATACTACCTCCTACTATACTACCTTCTACTATACTACCCCCTTCTATACTACTTCCTACTATACTACCCCCTTCTATACTATCTCCTACAATACTACCTCCTTCTTACTACATCCTACAATACTACATACTAATCCCTACTGAGCTAGGCCGAATAGCTTTACATTTTAGATAATCTACTTTAATATCAGCAACTGAACTACCCTAGTTGGCTATCTAGCATGCCCCTATCTTGATCTCTTCACTAAACTTATTAATATAGCACCCATTGGACTAATTACTATACTTCCCAAAAGTTAGCTCACTAGACTTCTTATTGGATTATACACTATAGTATTATTTATAAAGCTGTCGTATAGGTTGCTATTAATATAGCACCCATTGGACTAATTACTATGCTTCCCAAAAGTTAGCTCACTAGACTTCTTATTAGATTATACACTATAGTATTATTTATAAAGCTGTCGTATAGGTTGCTATTATTCCTATTTAAACGAGCATATGCGACATACAGTGCAATCCATTCAAATCATTCAAGTCATCGACTTTCACTTAAGTTTATCCTTTCTACTAGAGCATCCATTGTAATAACCGATTGTCCTCCTAAAACACAGCTCATTTGAATTCTTATTTGACTAGCTACTAGACTAGACTTAACTAGACTTCCCATCCAAGGTCTCTGACCGGGTAAACTCCCCATGTAGCCCTCGCCAAGACTCGAGTCTCTTATGATGCCCTCCACAAAATGTACCAAAGTTGACCTTGACTTGACTGGACTTTGAATTACCGCAAACCCCCAACAATGCTTGTCATAATATAATACCCTGTGCCCTGTCACTTACCCCATTGTACCCTCTATGCTACCCCCGCTGCTACCTAGTGAGCTACCCTGTATGCTATCATAGTGCCACCCACTAGACGAAATACTATGCAACCCACATGACATCCCACCTCCACTAACCACTAGACTATCGGCTAGACTACCCCAATTCCAAGCCAAGTTCAGTTTCCTGCTGACTTCTACGCTCCTTCGCTATCTGTACAGCTGCACACCCACCTGTCCACCTGTCCACCTGTCCACCTGCTTACCTGTTAACCTGCTGTGGCGGGCAGGGTTGTCACAGCAGCTGCCTGGTTGTCAAATCTCTTCACACGTGTTGGTTAAGACACACACACACATACATACCTACACACCCACACACACACACATATGCCGTCTAACAAATCGCTGTCGAGTCGTTGCTTAGTGGGGCAGCTTATCCACTTTGCTAGCTGCTTGGCAACCCTGGCCAAGGCACCTGCCGAATCGAATCGCTTGGCATACATAAGCAGGCCACTTGACAATTTGCTTAATATTTAACGCGTCGCAAAGTGCATCTAAAGCCGATCCTGGGGCACAGCTGCTGCAGCTGTTCCTGATCCGGCAACGCTGATTGCCACTGCATCAGCGATCCGGGCATCGTTATGGCCACAAAGCAGCGCTATGACAGTCGTAACTCAATCTAGGCAAGCTACCCATAATTTCAGACTATGCTAAACCAAATTTTACACTCTCCTCTAAAATATCCTCACTGAGAGGGGGCATATCGATTCGCAGTTGAAGCTAAATCAATATGAACATATCAGCATGGAATGGATTATAGAAAGTATGGATTGATTGAATGATTGGGCGATTGATTTGTTCATTAGGGGGCATTGATTGATTGGGTAACTGATTGATATCGAAAATCTAAGAAAAAACTATCTTTCTTTAAGAAATAAAGCTGATTGATGGATTTTGTGGTTGTTTGCTTGACTGATTCATAAATTGATTGATTGATTGATCCCACCTGTCTGTAAGAAAGGGAAGTAAATTCGATGTTCTAAGGCTTTAAGATATAAGCTTATTTTATAAAGAAATGTCTCTCATTGACAAACTTAATAGCCGATTGATTAATTGACTGACTGACTGATTGATCTATTGATTGATTGATTGTTTTTGCAAGCCTATTGAATGTGTTCGGTGATTTCCGAGGGATTGCACTTGAGCAGGGCGAGAGCATTTGACAGTCAGCTGCATTTCGAGTGCAATGCTCTTGCTTGTCTTCCTGATTGTTTCTTCTCGTTTTTTGTCACGCTTCCTTTTTGCATCTTTTGTTCCATTGGTCGTCGTTCTTTGCTACTATTTTCACATCCTATTTTTTTTGTTCTTTTTGCATTATTGCTTTTCATGCATTTGCAGCAGCTGCTTAAACGTGTTCCAAATACGCAATAGACGCCTGACTGCTCCCCCCCTCTACCATGCTTACCACGCCCCCAAACTGTCCCGTAAAAATATATATATATACAGAGAGAGAGAGAGAGAGGGAGAGGGACAGGGAGAGGGAGAGGTCGAGACGCCCATGCGAATTTGGTATGCGAAATTGGCATGCGCTAGCGTCCTATTTGGTGCATACGAATGAACATTCGCCTAGCTGCCTAGCTGTTTTATTAGCCGTCATATAAACCAGGCCATATACGCCTTTCCTTCCAGCTGCCCCGTACCCCTCTCCTCCAGTCCTTTTGGCCTGAGATACAGTTATGAATAGCTGCAGCAACTGACACTGAACAGATTTTTCGTGTGTTAATTTGACCAAAGGCTTTTCCTGCAGCTCAACTTTATAATGATAATGACAATGACAATGACAATGACAATGACAATGACAATGACAATGACAATGACAATGACAATGACAATGACAATGACAATGACAATGACAATGACAATGACAATGACAATGACAATGACAATGACAATGACAATGACAATGACAATGACAATGACAATGACAATGACAATGACAATGACAATGACAATGACAATGACAATGACAATGACAATGACAATGACAATGACAATGACAATGACAATGACAATGACAATGACAATGACAATGACAATGACAATGACAATGACAATGACAATGACAATGACAATGACAATGACAATGACAATGACAATGACAATGACAATGACAATGACAATGACAATGACAATGACAATGACAATGACAATGACAATGACAATGACAATGACAATGACAATGACAATGACAATGACAATGACAATGACAATGACAATGACAATGACAATGACAATGACAATGACAATGACAATGACAATGACAATGACAATGACAATGACAATGACAATGACAATGACAATGACAATGACAATGACAATGACAATGACAATGACAATGACAATGACAATGACAATGACAATGACAATGACAATGACAATGACAATGACAATGACAATGACAATGACAATGACAATGACAATGACAATGACAATGACAATGACAATGACAATGACAATGACAATGACAATGACAATGACAATGACAATGACAATGACAATGACAATGACAATGACAATGACAATGACAATGACAATGACAATGACAATGACAATGACAATGACAATGACAATGACAATGACAATGACAATGACAATGACAATGACAATGACAATGACAATGACAATGACAATGACAATGACAATGACAATGACAATGACAATGACAATGACAATGACAATGACAATGACAATGACAATGACAATGACAATGACAATGACAATGACAATGACAATGACAATGACAATGACAATGACAATGACAATGACAATGACAATGACAATGACAATGACAATGACAATGACAATGACAATGACAATGACAATGACAATGACAATGACAATGACAATGACAATGACAATGACAATGACAATGACAATGACAATGACAATGACAATGACAATGACAATGACAATGACAATGACAATGACAATGACAATGACAATGACAATGACAATGACAATGACAATGACAATGACAATGACAATGACAATGACAATGACAATGACAATGACAATGACAATGACAATGACAATGACAATGACAATGACAATGACAATGACAATGACAATGACAATGACAATGACAATGACAATGACAATGACAATGACAATGACAATGACAATGACAATGACAATGACAATGACAATGACAATGACAATGACAATGACAATGACAATGACAATGACAATGACAATGACAATGACAATGACAATGACAATGACAATGACAATGATAATGACAATGACAGCTTCTATAATTAATTAAACTAGTTTCCTACATAACAATAAAAATGCTAATGCTAATGATGTGCACATAATGATTTTGACTATAACAGCAATTATAATTACAGTAATTAGTGTTTATACAAGTTTGATTGTCATATTAACTCTCTATCTCTCTCTCTTTCCGTCTCTCTCGCTCTCTTTCTGTCTCTATATATATGTTTTGGTTGCCTGCAATGTTTGGGGCTGGCTCTCATCTCGGCTAATTGGGGAAATTTGAGCGACTTGTTGTTGTTTTTGGGTAGCTGAGGCACGGTACGGCACGGCTGGGGCGAACGTGTGAGAAGTCTTGTTGCCTCAGCTCACGCGGCTTCTCAACTATATTTATTATCATGTCGAAGTGTTATCCTAGTTGTTATCCTATCTGCCAGGCTATGCTGTCTGGCTACACTAAAGTTGTTATTGCTGTTGCTGTTGCTGTTGTTGTTGCCGTTGTTGTTGCTGTTGTTCCTGCTCATGTTAACATGTGTTCAAATCGTTAAGGCGAGAACTTTGTGCAAAATTATTTGCTACAAAACACTCGACGTGTTTGCGCCTGGCTGACTGTGTGTAGCCCCTGCCCCTTTGCCTTCCCTCTCTATCCCTTAACCCTATGCCTGTCTGCAATTCATTCCCTCTCTCTCTCTCTCTCTCACTCACTCTCTACATCTATGTGTGTGTGTGTCGTAGCAAGGCTGCAAGCAACTACACAAACAACAGCTCATTGAGTTTTAGAAAAGTTGTTAACATGAACATTTGATGTCACAACATTGCTTCACAGGACACCCCCTCCCCTCTCTCTCTCTCTCTCTCTCTCTCTCTCTGTCTCTCTGTGTGTGTTGTGCTTGTATGCAAGTGTGTGTGTGGCCTCCATATGGTTGGTTATATTGCCATTGACCATTTGGCAACGAGAACGACGACGACACAAGACGCACCAAGCGTAAACATTTTTCCACCAACCAAAGCTCAAGGACCCCTCTCTCTCTATCTCTCCCTCCCATCTTGCTCACTCCCTCAACCCCGGCCCTAACCCTTTTAACTGACAAACACTACAAAAAATAGACAAACTTTTACACTTAGCAGCAGAAAATTGTCTACAAATTTTGTTAATTTATGTTATTTATTTAGTTAGTTATTGTTTTTGTTTTCACTAGCCTCTTTTGAATCCTTTTTTTTTTTTGCTGTTTTTTTTTTTTTTTTGGTTGGCCTCCAGCTGCGACCAAGCTGTCTTTGGCCTGTTGCTTTTGCGGTCAACTCCATTATTGGCCCTATTAAAGAGACGACGACGAAACTGCCTTTCAGTTACTCCCGTTTCCCATTTTCCATTTGCCATTCTCTATTTCCCGATTCTCGACTCTCGACTCTCGACTTTCCTCTTGGTGCAGGCTGCGCTTTCGCCAACTACAACAATAGCAGCCAAGCCGCAAACAAGCTCAACAATATTAATACAGCATGTCACAGCCACACACACACACACACACACACACACACACACACACACACACACACACACACACACACACACACACACACACACACACGCGCAGACAATACACAATTACTTATCCTATACCCTACACCAATTGTATGCAGATTTACTGTAAAAGACAGCTGAATTTCTGAGCTCTGCAAGCTTTCAGTTTGATTGAAGTAAGAAAGCTGCTTAAAGCTGTTTTCCATGCTAAAAGAGCTTTCAACAATTATAAGCTTTTGAAGCAAGCTTAAGTTTGTACCTCAACAAGCTTTGGGTTGCTTTGATGTATGAAAGCTGCTTAATGTTGTTTTCATCATCCAAGAGCTTTTAACCATAAGTGTGATATTTTTCAATTATTTGATCTGATTAAGCTTTAAAGCAAGCTGAAGAGAGCGTGATATGTTATTATTGAGTTTTTTGGCCAAGCTTTAAAGAGCTTTCCTGCTGCTTTAATGAGCTTGACCAGTCTGAACAAGAAATGAATAATTAAACAAAGATAAATATAGAAAACTTTTTCCTAAAAGCATGGCAAAAATAATTTGGTACAAAAATTCAAAGTTAGGGACTCAAGAGTTTGCAAAGGACTTTAAGGTTTTAAAGCTTTTAGTGGGAAATGTCGAACAAAACAGTTGATTAGCTTCAGAACTAACTGGTTTTACTAATTAAAACCTGTAGATCGAGGAAACTACTCGATTGAGTCGAAATACAAATGTAACATAATTAAACGATATGCTTGACCCTCAACCCAATATCGATAAATATCGATGTTGAGCTTTGGGCAACAGTAACGACTTAAAGGGTATCTGCTAGTCAGTTGCTCATACTTGTTGTTCAATATTTTTTTATTTTGGTACTACGAAAACGCAGCAGACGCATTAAAATCGCCCAGGCACAACGGCTGCTTGTGGGCGTGGCAGGGCAACGGGCATAGAAGGGGCGGGAGGAGAAGTAAGAGGAGGAAATACAGCGAAGAGACAAAGCCAGAGTAAACAGCGACATAAAATCAACAAGCAAATGTGGGGTGATGGGAGGAGGGAACGAAAGGGATCTGGCATGCGTGTAGGACAGTGTTGTCAGCATTTTAAGAATTTAAGAAAGAACAAGAAAAAACAAACAGACAAAAACTGTTTATGTAAATAAATATTTAAGAGCTCTCTCCATATGCTATATGAATATTTCATTTTCGATCAATCACAGCTAGTTTGCCGATAGATGACTTAAACTGCTTATACATAAATGATGAGGTAATGATGAGATGATGGAGTGAAAAGTGGAATAGAAAGGGAGATGGGATGGGTAAGGATGGCATAGTAAGGGATGTGGGAAAGCAAAAGGCGGAATATGAAACAAGATGAAAGGATGGGAAGGTAGGCGAGGCTAGAGGGTTAAGAATGGTTAAGGCAGGAGTACGAAAGGGGAACGGCTTAGAAAGAATAGAATGCAAGAGAAGAGGCAAAGATGGGAATAGAAGGAATACAAAAGAAGAAGGAATGGTTCAAAAAAGAATGTAATGTAAGCGAAGAGGCTAAGGTAGGATTAGAAGTAATACGAAAGATGACAAAAAGGTTAAGAAATAAATGCAAGGGAAGAGGAAATTATAGGAATAGAAGGAATACGAAAGGAGAAGGAAAGGTTAACAAAGAAATAGAATGAAAGAGGAGAGCTAAAGCTAGGGATAGAAGGAAGATACGATATGAGGATAGGGGAACAATAAGAGAGAACTGAAGATAGTAAGTAAAGGAATAGGAAAAGAGAGGTAGAGATAGGACAGGATGGAATACGAAAAGAAATTGATCGATTGCAATGCCAAAGAAGAGTTACTAATTCGATAAGCTGGAAAGCAAAGGAAGAAGGAAAGTTACAAAAAAGATGAAATATAAATTAAGTGAGGAAGAGGTAGGATAAGAAAAATAATAATAAAGAAAAATAGCAAAGGCAATCAGAGAATAGGCAATAAGCATATTTATTCGATTTCAACATTGTATCGCCATAAAAAAAGGGTAAGCTCTTTAAAAGTAGCCAAAAACTAGCCAAACTCTAAGTTCTGTACACAGATGATGCAAAGCTGAAAGAGTTAAATAACCCTAAAGAAAGGCTAACATTGCTCTCTTGCTGTATTTTTTTTGGAGCCCAATCGCTGCTCGTCAATTGGAAAAAAAGGCTCAAATATGACGGTAAACAAGTGCAGTTGGCAGAACTGTTAAGGCGTTGGGGGCGTGTTCGTAAGGGGGGCGGAGAGGTGCTTTCATGGCAGTGTGTTAGGTGACGGTCTGCGGGTCATAAATGCTGATGTGTGAAGCGCTTGCGGCATTCAGATCAATTGTCTCGATTGAGACACACACACACACAGACACACACACACACACGCACACACACAGACACACACACACAAACAGACACACAACTGTTACATGCGGCGTATGCGCAATTTTCAACAGCGTTTGATGTGGCCTTATTGCTGGTTCAGCGACTCATCGTTGGCGTTGTTGGTGTTATACGGTTTATTGGTCTGCCATGGCCTCAGTTTAGTGGGCATGACACGGGGTGGGCGTGGCAGGCGAACGGCCAGTCAGTCAGTCAGTCAGTCAGTCAGTCAGCTAGACAGACAGACAGAAAGGCCACGCGAGTGTCGAGCCGAGTCGAAATGATTGCAGACAAATATTGGCAGGGAATCCGCGTTTATTGTACACTTGAAACGCGGGCAGTAACAACAACAACAACAACAACAACCTCAACAACAACAACAACTTCAACTACTTCAACAACGGCAACAGAAAGTGCGCAACTTTAATGCAAACAGGCAAACAGTTTGGCACAAATGCGGAGCCAAATGAAACAAAACGAGTAATACAACCAAGCAGCATAAAACACACGCACACACACGCACACGCACACACTCACACACACACTCGCACACACACGCACACACACACACACTTAACACACAGCGGAAGTGTGGCAACACCGGCAAAAATCATCAGAACGACCGCAAAAATCAAAATTTTTTAACGCTCGCAAGCAGCTGAAAGTCAATTGAGCTATTGAAATGAACGACTAGCAGCTACCCTGTAGACAATTTATTTACTCCAGCTTTTGTATTCTTTGGAGATAGGCTAACCACAGTGGAGTTAGCAAATTGATATGACGGTAGATAGAAGAAATGCTCTTTCTACTTAGAATCAGTTAGCTAATCAATTGGTCTGTTGATCTGTAGGGCAGTCAGCTATTGGGGGTATCAGTCTGTCAATCAGTGAGTCAATGTCAATGAATTGTTTGAGAAGTGACTTAGAAGCTCCTGTATCAGTCAATCAGTCAATGAGCCATCAGTCAGTAACCAGTCAATCCGTCCATCATCAGTCAGTCAATCAGTCAGAAAAGCAATCAATCACCATTCATTTATCTCGCCAGTCAGTTAATCTATCGTTCAATCAGTCAATGAGCCATCAGTCATGCAGTTAGTCAATTCATCAGTCAGTCAATCAGTCAGAAAAGCAATCAATCACCATTTAGTTACTTAGTCAGTGAACTAGTCAATATATAACTCAATCAATTCAATCATTCTGAAATGCAGTCAGTCCATCGAGCAATCAGTCAATAAATCAATCAAAGTTATCTTATATTAACCAATTAATCACCATTCATTTATCTCGCCAGTCAGTTAATCTTTTGTTCAATCAGTCAGTCGATCAGTCAATGAGCCATCAGTCAGTTTGTTAGTCACATAACCAGTCATGCAGTTAGTCAATTCATCAGTCAGTCAATCAGTCAGAAAAGCAATCAATCACCATTTAGTTGCTTAGTCAGTGAACTAGTCAATATATAACTCAATCAATTCAATCACCCTGAAATGCTGTCCGTCCATCGAGCAATCAGTCAATAAATCAATCAAAGCTATCTTATATTATATTATACAATTCTGTGGGCTTAGCGAATTTGACAGTCCGTCAATCAATCAGTAGAGTAGTTGATCAATCGATCAATCAAAGCTAATTATTTATCATCAAGTCTCCCTATAATCATCTTCAATTACAGGGTACAATAAGTACGAGCAGCAGCAACTGAAGAGCATATTGTGTGTACTTAAAGCCGACATTTATTTATGTATTTATGCATATTTTGTGCAAAAATGCCCACTATGTGTGTATATATGTGTGTGTGTGTGTGTGTCTGTGTGCGTGTGTTACTTTTTGTTTGTTGTGCGCTGCATCGACCTTTAACCTTCTCCCTTTGGATAGCCCATCGTCGGCCTATAGTAGTTCCGCTGACAGTTTGCTGAAAGTTGTCATGAAAATTGCATTGCCGGACAGTCAACAGCGGCGACAGTGATTGCCTGATTGATTGACTGATGGAGTGACTGAAAGAGTGACGGAATGAGTGACTAACAGAATAACTGACAGACTGATTGACAAACTAGCTGATTATCAGACTAGTTAGTATGATTGACTGATTGACTGATCGACTGACTGATTGATTGATTGAGCACAACAATCGCTTCGTCACCTGCGCATTAAACTTTGCCAAATAGCGATTTCATTTTTGCTAAGTCAGCTTTGACTGGTTCCCATTCTCTTCCTCTTCCACTTCTTTTTCTTGTTCTCTTTCTTTCTTGCTTACCCTAAGTTTACTGTTAGCTATAAAACATTTAACCCAAAACTAAATACAGAAGCTGTAAACATTTCAGCGAACTTTGAAGCCAACAAATTTCAGCATTACAAGCGAAAAACTCCAAAGACTAGAATTCGAATCGAGTGTGAAATGCGCATTGACAATACCCTGTTCAAAGCTTATTCTAGATAGCTGTAATATGTTTCTATCTATTACAGACAGATACTCAGATGAATAGATAGATAATTTGATATTTTCAAAGAGAAGTTCACAAGTGAACTAGTTCCTTAACTGAATTTTTTTGATAGACAAGAGATACATACAGAAACTATTTCATTGAAAAGTTAGAAAACATTGGAATAGCTCATAACTGAACTAGTTCGTTTATGAATTGATTGCTTAGCATTCTTTTAAAGGACGGGTATACAGATATACCTATATAGAGTAATATAAATACATATGTATATGATTTCAAACAATGATAGCTAAAGAATTATTCTAATATAGCTCACATGAGAACTCGTTTTTTTTTTATACCCTGAGCCCATTGAAAATGGGAAATCAGCAGTCTCGACTAGAGTTTTCTTACTTGTTTTAATTTTAGACAGATGGATAGACAGATGGACTAGTTCTTTTTGGAATTTTCGTTACATATATGAACAAGTTCATTTGTTGACATTTTTGTGACTATATGATAATATATTTTCGATAATTAGATATAAACAGTTAGATAGATAGATATACATACATATGTATATATTATATATTTTTACAACACTTTCCAACAGTTGAACAGTGTTGTAAAGCTGCTGTGCTGATTGTTATTTTTTTATGAAAGACTTTTGCTTAAGAAAGACTTTTGGTCAAGCGAATTTCTAGCAGAGCTCGCGTTGAACTACCTGAGAGAAGGGGGTTTGGGAGGCTACGGAGAGCTGGTTGAATAGGACTAAGATGGGCATTGGGCTTGGTTGGTATGTGTGCGATTTGTTCATACTTACACATTCCGCATTCAGTGCGCGCTGCACTTTAATTAAATTTCTTAATTATGTTGGATTAATACGTTCACACACACACAGAGAAAGAGAGAGTCAAGCAGGTGTGTGTGTGTGTGTGTGTGTTTGTGTGTGTGTGTGTATGTCAGTCAGTCAAAGACAGCTTCCAACTAAAATTTCATAGTTCTATTCTACTTTTTCGTTTAATCAACATGCATACGCAGCCAGGCCAGAGGCGGCAGAAAGAGAGCGAGAGAGTGTGAGCGGGAGGTTTGTACAAGGTGTGGCCGACTGTGGCCTGCCCAAGTAATTGCGAAAACTTGGCAGCAAGTGCTTGAACAACTAGCTGGGGCAGCCCCCCCCTTGCAATGACGACGCCTCTGTACCGTGGTGAGAAATGCATATCAACTTGAAAGAAATGCACTCAGTAAGGTAAAAAGATCTAGCCATAGACTTGAACTATATTAATACAAATTATATGTACCTTTTGGGAGAGGGTTGATCGATCAATAGCTCTGTAGGTCTTACCTACATGGAACTATTATAACATATTCCCCTAAAGCAAGAATTGATCGGTGAATCAGTAGATCCTGGAACCGATCTATAGATCTTACCTACATGGAACTACTATAAATTGTAATTCAACATTTAGAATTGACGAGTAAGTTAGAACTGAAAGTATGTATGTAAATGGAACTAGTTCTTTTCAGCTTTTTCAGTATGAACAACTAAATCATCTTCCATGTAGTAATCAAATGCTATGATATATCCAATAATTGTTTATGTGAATGGAACTAGTTTGAACTGAACTGAGCGGAAAGATAACAACAAAAGAAATAATATATCTAAAGGGAACTAGTTCTAGTTCCAGTCCCAGTAATATTGTAAATATATATATTATATTGTCATTAACGCTTCTTCATTAATAAGTGCTTTCACTGTACTGGCTTTAATTTTATTTGAACTATAATTGTGAGCTATTTAATTAGGCTTTCACTTGCTCCACTGTACACGCTGCAAATGAGTCGTACTCCCCGCTTCAACTTGTTCTTGTACTCTCCCCCCTACACCCATAGCTCCCTCCCTTTCGACCTCTCTTCACATTTTAGTTACTTACTTGAACATTTACCTTTGCGTCTGGCATTCAACAGCCGGCGTGCAGGCAGCCAGGCAGTCAGGCAGTTGGCCAACAACAAGGATCAGGCAAAGGCGTCCTTCAGTGCCTTGCCACAGGACTCATCTGTTGGAGGCTGCCAATGGAATGCCAGTGAGAAGGGGCGTGGCGCATTAGTTGCAGCACGTGACTGAAATGCTAAGCAACAGATAGAGAGAGAGAGAGAGAGAGAGAGAGAGAGAGTGAGAGAGAGAGAGAGAGAGGGAGAAGCGAGCTGAAAGAAGCAAGCAGCGCGGAGCTTACTAAAAATTAAAACACATGTAAAGAAATAATTAAGATATTATGTAGTGCCACGCCCCCAATGGCAACGCCAGCAGCTCACACACCACCGCCCAACACCCACACCACCAACACCACCCACACCACCCGGCCACACACACAAGTTGGTCTTTGGGCGTTGGGGCTGACGGGTGCAGCGGCTCGTAAACAAAGCACGATAAGAGCAAACTGTCAGTTCTGAATAGGCCACTAAATGCAGAGGGCGACACTTTTTGCACTCTCCACGAAAAATACATATTTACACTAGACAACACAATTGAGAATTGTGAAGCTCTGTTGAGCTTAGACTAACCGGATTGTTGATTGTTCTCTCCCTGATAAGACAACATCAAGCAAAGAGCTTAGACAGATGATTCAAGCTCTTTTGGCTTATTAAATCGAATCGTTTTAGATTTGAAATCTTTTCGTAGCAATGGCTTAAATAATTATTGTAGTTCAACTCGGAAAGAGCAGTAATCCGATTGTCTTCAATTCACTCACTTTCTACGGTATCTTAAGCTTTATTTATTTAAAGTTATTTAAAGGGTATTGTCAGATTGACTTGTCAAGGCACTAAAAACTCGATTAACACCAACAAGTCACAAGTTACATCAGACATGTAATAAGTACGACTTCGTGAAAACGCAGCGAAATCTGGAGACTTAAACTGAAAGCTTTTCAAAATGATATTAAGAATTTGTAGATATGCAGAGCTCACCTAAATCTTTATTAAAGCCTATTTCAAGCAAATATAAAGCTCATATAATATCTCTAATACAATATATACCTCCTTCTCAAAGCTTACACCAAATGTATTTAGTTATTAAGATATCATATTTTACTCTTTCCGCTATCTTTGTAGTCCAGCCTTTTCCTTTAAAAGCTGATATATGATCTAAAGTCTCATTTATGCCATACTCGCTGTTCATTGAAAACTTACTTAAAAAGCAGTCATGAAATCAGCTATTTGCTTGAAGCTCCACTGATGTCAATAAGACTCTATTGAAGGTAAACTTAAAGCTCATGTATAGTGCATTTAAAGTCAGCTTAGAGCTCATCATAAACTTTATTAAAGTCAGCTCAAAGCTCTTCGAAAGCTCTATAGAAGTCGACTTAGAGCTTGCATTAAGCTAACAGTGGCTTAATCGCTTAAGCTATGAGTGGCAGTAGAAGCTTAATGTCCGCTTTTAGCTGATTTAAGTAGAGCTTTAAATAAGCTTTGAGCTCATCTCCTCGAAAGCTTTACGGAAGTCAACTTAAAACTGGCAGTAATCTCTCACTGCCACTCACAGCCTAGACGTAGCTTTTACATTCGATTAAGCCATTGTTAGCCAAATCAACGATAAGCTTAAAGCTCAACTGATATCAATTAAAAGGCATATACAACTCTTTTAAAGTCAGCTTAAAGCTCGTCTATAGTTCAATTGAGATTAGTTTAGAGTTCTTCATAAATTCAATTGAACTCAGCTCAATAAAACGTCTATCGAAATCAGCTAAATGATTATGCAAAGCTCTATTAAAGTCAGCTTAAAGCTCATCAAAACATCCATTGAAGTCAGCTCAAAGTATATCCAAACTTCTGTTAAAGTCAACTTGTATTAAGCTTCTAATACCACCCCTAGCTTAGATCTAGTTTGCCATTCGAATGACCTACTTTTTAGCATAGGTCTAGGTTCATCCAGATTTTGTTGGCCAGTGTATGTTTATTTTTTTGACTGCGCCTTGTTTCGCATTCATTGCCACCTGCTTGTTTTTATCGGGCACTGGGCACGTGGTTTTCTTCTTCTTCTGCTCCTGCTGCTTTTGCTTTTGTTTTTACCCGTTTTGCCCAACTCAAGATGTGCCCGCAACACATTTCCGTATCCGCAGTCCAATAGATATAGTACATATATACTGCACTCCACTCAGCTCACTCACCTCGTCCACTTGGACGAAGGTCAGGTCGGATGCTCAGCGCAAATTGTCGGACAAAAGAAAAGAATTGTGGAATCTGTGCACCAATTGCTGTTCTCACCTTTCCATTGTTCATTGCTCCAATTTTATTTCCCTTTTTCGTTGGCTTTTTTTTTTTTTTTTTGTCAGAGTGAAAGAAAGTGAATTTAGATATGGTATAACTGAATAAATAGAATACATATATCAGGGAAGCTGGTCACCAGGACTGAAAGTCTTTTCTCATAGTACTCACAGCTTTGTGTTTTAGTTAGATGCATATGGAGTAATGTCAATAAATCAATGGAATCAATACTATATCATATATAATATATAGCAGTAAAAGAAATTTTACTAAAGTGACGTACTTTAGTTATTCAATCAATGGACTTTATTCAACAATTTGGAATTTAGACTAAAAATTCTCTAATATTTTCCCATAATTATCTAAGTAGGAGTATTCCCGTTTGAATATATATCCATATATAATTTTGTACATAACTAATCTTATATTAATTATAATATACGAACATTCGACTAGAACTTATTCGCAATAAGATTTATCTTAGTAGGGGTACTCCTCGTTGATTATCTGTGAGTATATTTATACTTTTTTATCTAGGAATTATTATTAATAAATGTTTTTAAGTAGGAGTATTATCTTTTCAATACACATATATTTCCATTTATATCTACCTTAACATTCTTCCATTCTTCCATACATAGTAAGTAGATGTATCTCATTTTGAATCTATGTACATATACTTCCACTTATATCTACATTAACTTTCTTCTATTTTTATTCATATACATATCAGCTATATTATAAGGGATCAATAATCCACAATGAGATTTTAAGTGGGGGCATTCCCTTTCAATTGAAGTCCCTTATTTCACGTTTCACTCAATTCTATATCTAATAAATACTTATTAGCTATTTCATATAAAGGGTGTCTCAAAAATTACGCAAGAAGTAATTCTGACAGAAAACATAGTTTTTTTTTTTAAATTGATTTTTTTTTTTTTATTTATATAGTATATAATTAAAGTTTCAATTAATTGCAAATCATTTCGCGATACAATTATATCGCCAATTGCAGCGAACTAATCGATTATTGTGCATCATATGATTAATCGTGTCATCACTACTCCACTACTCCTACTACTTCTCTCTCTCTCACTCTCCCTCTCTCTCTCCCTCACTCTTTCTCTAACTATAATTTGTTTGTTGTTTTACTGTTGTTGTTCTCTCATTCCCTTCTGTCACATTGTGCGCCTCATTACTTCTGCATTTTCATTTCTGCCCAACGACATTGCGATGTATCATTAAAAAGATGTCTTTTTCGCCTAAGCCTCCAAGGCGGCTGGATGGTTGAGGGTGTGGTGCAGGCGTGTAGGCGTGGCATAGGCTGCTTGAAAATGGTTGCTTCATCTTCATCTTCATAAAGAGAAAAGTTGCTTCAGCTGCAACAGCAGGAGCAGCAGGAGCAGCAGGAGTAGCAGCAGCTCCTTCTGCAGCTCGACAGTTTATAATTTCAGCTTGTTTTATTTACGGTACTTACGCGCACTTCCACAGTCCAGGGGCGTCGAGCAATACGTGCAGAGTGGGGGTGCGCTGGGGGAGGGGTGAAGACATGGTTCGTGCTCAAAACGTTTTTACATTTCATTGACTGGGCGCCAGGCCAAAAGAAAACAACGAAACAGCAACAGCAGCAGCAGCAGTAGCAGTAATACACACACACACCCGCACACACATGCCACACACACACACACACACACACACACACATACAGGGAGAAGAAGAAGAAGACGCAGCAGAATAAGAGACAGCGTGAGCTGCTGTGGAAAAACAGTTGCCAGCTTCTCACGAGTGCCGACAACAACATTGAACAATTAAATTTAATTGCATTCCCAATTTGTATAATTATGCCCCGACGCTCTAAATATATATGTATATATATAAATATATATATATATAGTATAATCTACATTCTTAATTTGCGTCAACGATAAACGATGACAACAGCAGGAGCATCTCCTTCTCACCATCTCCCTCTAACTCGGTCATGTCAACGCGTTGTGCCGCAGGCTTTTGAAATGTTTGAAATAGTTTCTAAGCAGCATTAGGCAGTTGTTAGCAGCACTAATTATAGAGTTATCGATAGCAGCGATATTAACGTGTAAGATCATGGCGTTAGTTCTGTTGCAGTGTTTTATTACCAATAATGGGCCCATGGCTGAAAAATAAACTAGACTAGGATTAAGTGGGCTGAAAGACAACTATTTGTTTAGTTATCGATAGTATCGCTAATAAGTCGAATACAGTTAGGAAACATGTTGGGACATAAATAAAAAACGCTTATAGAAGGTGGAAAAAGCAAGCTGAAATGGATTTCAAGCAGCATTGAGCAGTAGCTTCGGAGTTGATAACAAAGTTATCGATAGTATCGATAGATAAGTAACGACAATAGGAACTATATCAGAGGTGATTTAAACAGGCTTTGAACTAAAATGAATAGGAAAAAAATGTTCAATTTCGAACAAGCTATTCAGTTATCGATAGTTCGATAAAAGACAATCCAATTTCGATAATTGTAATCAATAATAAGTTCCATAGCATTAAAAGTATCTGGCAGTTATTTAAGAGCTATTTTTATTGTTATCGATAGTTGCGATAGTTACACAGTTCACAATGAATGCGTGTAGTACAGAATAGAAAAAACTCTAGGAAAACGTAAATGACATCATACTGAAAATTGTTCAAGACAGCATTAAGCAAACATTCTAAATATATTTTAACACTTAGCGATAGTATCGTTTTCAATAATTCAATAATTCTACTGGAATGCCGATTATTGTTGCTTAGAAACTATTTTAAATACATTTTAGAATGGATCAAGATGTCTAAGATATCTGGCAAGATAACAATTCAAGACAAGTTTTTATCTATCGATAAGTTTTGTTGTAGGTAAGATAGTGTTCAAGGACTGCATTCAATGTAATTCTAAGTTATCTTTAATGATTGCTAAGCTTTGCAAATTATATATATGCATTGCATATACATATTTGAAGCAATCGATAAGTTATCGGATTGAGTTGCATACCTCCATCGCTAGCTAAAGCAACATAGGTGCACTATTGAAATATCGATATGGCCATTTTGAATATTTGCTCATATCGCGATAAGTTTAGCCCATCTGTGATTGGTTTAATTGACACGTTCCATCGCATGGTGGGCTAATCAAAATTGATGGTCGGCCAAATGGTGGACAATACAACAGCTGCTGACAGCTGTCAACACTGACCAGTCAGGCAGAGTGTTGGAAAATGAAGATAGATAGAGAAAGACAGAGACAGACAGAGAGGAGTGAGGTAGAGTGAGAATTTTGCCAATTTAGATGATTAGCGAGTCGAGTGCTCATAATTAGCCAATGGATTGATGGAGCAAAGTCTGCTAAGGCTGAGCGATGAGAATGTGGTGGGAGTGAAGTGGGGAGAATGGGGGGAGGCTTAGGCTTAACTGGCTCAGTAATCAGTGCGAATAACAAATAGAAATTCAATGCCTGGCGATTAATTCAATAAGTTTCTATTACTTTGATTAGGTGTTGATTATGTGTCTGGGTGTGTGGCAAAAGTTCCTGTCGACAGGTGGCGCTATGCCAAGCTCTGACTGCTAATAAAGTCATGACACACACACACACACACACACACACACACACACACACACAGATATATATACGTATCTATATATAAATGTATATATGTATATATAAATGTGGGACAGAACAAAGTAGAGACAGAGCACGGCAAAGTCTAGGAGTTTGGGTATTATTTTTAGGTGAACTATGCGAAATACTTGTACGCAAGCAAAGCGGGAAAGATTTTTGCAATTTATTTAAGTCACGTGCCACATGCCACCCACACACATAGAGAGAGTGAGAGAGTGAGAGAGTGAGAGAGAGAGAGATAGACAGGCACACACACCTGGCTTGGCAGGCTGCCTGACTTGATTTGGAACTCAAAGTGACTGACGAACTGACTGACTGACTAAGTGACACACACACTGAGACAGACAGAAAGACAGACAGAAAGACAGAGAGAGAGAGAGGGAGAGAGAAGGCAAGAGGTTGAGGTTGAGGCCAAGTGGCAAGTGCGAGTTGCACAAGGGCAAAGTTATGCCACAGCCAGCAAATGTAACATAAATTATATGAAGCAAAGGCGCAAAAACCTGATGCCAAAACCCAACAGCAGCAGCAGCAGCAGCAGCAGCAGCTAAAGCCAGGTGTTTGGGTGCAGGTAGAGACAAGCTTTAGCTACCTGCTTCAACTGCGGCAACATCTTGCTGCTCATCATGAGGCAACTTACTTACTTTTTACTTCCAAGGCACTTAATTAGTGTGCGCGAATTTTGAGCACGTGAATTTTCACAAGTGTGTGCGAGACAGATAGATAGATTGAGTGTGAGCGAGAGAGAGCGAGAGAGAGAGAGAGATAGAGATGAGGAGAGAGGGGGTGTGGGTAGAGGTGGCGGAGTAGAACAGGGCAAAAGGAAAAGCTAAGATATAGGCAGAGCTTCAAAAGAGCACAGTGGCCAAAAGCGGAAAAATGTGGAAAAATTCTCAAAATCATTTTAATATTTCAGAATTATAGAGCCTTTTTATTATATATTGCTTAAGCAGAAACCTGGCATTTATTGGAATTTATATTTTATTATTAAGTCTGGTTAGAGCTCAGAAATGCTGAAAAAAACTGAGATTGTTAGAGAAATGTATATAGAAATGGTAATGATAGGGATAGTGTTGGCACAGACAACAAAATAAAATATTTAGAATTCACTAAAAAAGTTTTTATCCAAAAAGTATCTCCAGATTTAGATTTATATTTAAGCGGGCCTTAGAAGCTTGTAAAAGGAATCCAAAGTGGGGAGGAGAATAAGCGAGAAACTTGATGCCAATGAAGTTAATCCTTTAAACTAATTAACTTTTAAAGATACCCAACTTTTGAGTAATACTGATTACAGATTACTTTTGAGTAATACCGGTTAAAGAAATATAAATACTTTGTAAATATATAAATAATATAAATAATAATTTAAATATGAAACCAAAAAAAAAAATAAAAATAAAATAAATAAATAAATAAAATAAAAATAGAGACTTCAATGATCCATGAAATTAATCATATATAAATAAAAGCAACTCAAAGCTTTGTTTATATATTGTTGAGGAAAACTTGGCCTACAGAATGCACACAAAAGTTATTAGAAAATGTTTAGTTGTTTTGCTTTGTTTTGGTGCCACTGTGCGTGTCAGACAATTCCGCCTTAAAAAGTTGAAGTTGCGTTTTTCGCGTCGCGTCTCTTTTGAAACAGTTTGATTAAGTTTAATTGATGTAATTACACTCTTAAATTGGATTGGATTTGTGAATACAAAGCGCAGCGCTGTGGGGCAGAGTTGGCGGGCAGAGCGCGAAACAGGGACGAAAAGGATGTGCGGAAGTTGGCTTAGGTTTGGGGTTAGAGCCAAGGCCAGGCCAGGGTAGGGCAGAGATAGGCGGGACGGTGTTGGGCTAGGCGGGGCAGATTTTTTGGTGGTGGGGGTCAGCTAGCGAGTGGCGAGCTGGCTTAGCGCGACTGCACGAGCTGCCAATCGAAGTCCTTTAACAACATCAAAGTACGCTGACAGGCACACACACACACACACACGCACGCACACACACACGCACACAGATACAGACACGCAAGTTTCATCAATTTGAAAATGAATTTGAAAGTGTTGTTGTTGTTGCTGTTGCTGGTGCGTTGACAACACAGGCCTAGCCAGTTGGGAGCGGACATCGCAACGCTTGCCAACACTGAAAACACACACACACAGCTATGTCCTTCCGTCCATTCCACTGTCCAGCCGTCCGTTGGCTGGCTGGCTGTGTGAATTGTGCTTTCGGTTTTGGCTGGCGCGCATATTTTGCATAATTTAAGCAATTTGTGCAACTGCAACGGAGGCAGAGGACGAGGACGAGGACGAGGATGAGGATGAGGACGAGGATGAGGATGAGCGACAAGTGAGAGATTGCACTGCTGCTGTCCAGCTGTAGGGCATAGGGCCCATATGCGGGGTTAAGGGTAGGTTAGGGCCAGGCACTGGCATTGGGATTGGGATTGGGATTCGGATTGGGATTGGGTGGAAGCGCCCCACATTATTGCATTTGAGTGTGCCGAGTGTCGACGGTAGCAGAGGCTGGTAGAGGCTGGCGGTAGAGGCTGGCGGTAGAGGCTGCTGGACACAGAGGCCAGATAATGAAGCAGCAACATTTTAACCAGCCAAATGCGCAAACACCCAGGAGTACCAAGGCTAAAAGAGAACTAAGAGTTGTGGGAGGGGCTGTGGCTGTTAAGGGGTGGGTGTCAAGGGGGGTGGGGGGCGGTGTGGGGTTTTGGGTAGAGGCGCTTTGGTGTTGATTGCCAGACGAACGCAACGACTGACTGTGGCGTCTGACGTGGTCGACAGAACTGATTCATGAACTGACAACGAGCTGCTCTGCACAACCTGAGCTGCAAGTGTGAAAGTGTGTGGCAGTGTGTGTGTGTGTGTGTGTGACAGTGTATGTGTGTGTGGCGCTTTAGCTCATATTTCGTGCGTCCGCAAACGTGGCCAGCAGCAACAGCTACAGCTGCTTTTTGATGCTGTTTTTTATACGCATTCACGAGGCTGAAATGCGTATATTGGGTTTGTTCAATGAACGTCTTGCTGTCCGCCTGACCGTCCGTCCGTCCGTCTGTCCGTATGAACGGAAACCATTTCACTGCTATTGAAGCTAGAGACTTGAAATTTGGAACATATACTCGTGTGTATCTTCGATTGATAAAGGGTCAAAATTTTTCCGATCCGCCCACTAGAGGCGTGTCAAATCGGAAAACGCATTTTCCGGTATCTCAGTAACCATGATAATTAAAGTGCTACAGGGTTGAAATTTGGACTGTATAGTTGCGTTGACAAAACAAGCTAAACAAGATATGGCGGATTTATCTACGCCAATTGGGGGCGTGGCAAATCGAGTAAAACTTATCTTCTACAGTTTTAGAGCTAGAAGCTTAACACTACACTACTGTTGACATTCTCTATTGATTTGCTTAAGAATAATATGTATTAATACCAATTGGGGGCGTGGCAAATCGCAAATGGATTTAGCAGCGTTCGGGCCGTGAATGAGTATTCTGCAGTCGGTAATGTCTGATTGCAATGCTCGTACTATTTTTTTCTTTTGCTGTATGCGTGTGTATGTGCGTGTGTGTGCGCGTGTGTGTGTGTGTGTGTGTGTGTGTGTGTGTGTTACCATGACAGTGGATTTTACAGAGCCTTAAGTGCCGACTGGCACACTGTCCCACACTCAACACACACAGAGCACTGCATGGCTGTTGATATATGCAGCTGACTCATTCTGCTGACACGCTCCAAAATTCAAACGCAAACACTGTTGCATATACTTTTACAGCAGGAGAGAGAGAGAGAGAGAGAGAGAGAGAGAGAGAGAGAGAGAGAATGTGTGTGTGTATGTGTAAGAGAGAGCGTGTGCAACGGACACATATTTTCTGATAAATTATTGCATTGTTGATTTATTTTTGGCTTTTCGCTGTCTGCGGCTTAAGATTAATTTCCTTGCGTTGTTGAATTCACACTTACTAGCGACAGAGTGAGGGAGAGAGAGAGAGAGAGAGAGAGCAAGCGAGAGAGAGAGAGAGAGAGAGAGACTGAGTGGGCGCTTTTGAAGCGCTTGTCACAGCCAGTTAAATGGCTTTTGAAGAAGCGCCAATAAAAATTAAATCAAATATATATAATTTTTAATTAAAATACCCTTTAATCTTTTTACAATTATTGCAGGCACATTGAACAAGCAACAACAACAACCAATGACAACAGCAACAACAATTGTGAATATAATACCATTGAGCTGGCATCCGCTTGCCACAGCCGTTATATGAGCTGGCAATTTCACGGCTCTCGTGTGAAACGTGTGTTATTTTCCTGCTGCGTCAATCAGTCAATCAGTCAATCAGCCGATCAAATGGTCAGTCAGTCAGGCACTCAGGCATTTCCCAATAAATATTTACGCTTGCACAAAAAGTAAGCAGAAAATACAGTTTAACCACTTTAAGAACTGCATAGTTTCCATATCCATTTCACGTCCAGCGACAGCTCTCCGGCTCGTTGGCCAGTTGATGCTCGTTCAGGGAGTGAGCTGGGTATATTGGGCTTGCTTATTGGTCACTTGGCTGTTCTGTGCTGTTTTTACTGTCTGTCTGACGGTTTGTCTATCTGTTCGTTCATTTGTCCTTCTGGCTGTCCCTCTATCTGTCCGTCCACCTGCCTGGACGTCCTGCTGTCAGTCAGTCCGTCCGCTGTCTGTCTGCCTTTCCGTTAGTCTATCCGTTCGCCCGCCTGCCAGGACGTCCATCTGTCCTGCCGCCAGTCTGTCTGTCCGTCCGTGTGTCGTTCCGTTAGTCTATCCGTCCGTCCGCCTGCCTGGACGTCCATCTGTTCTGCCGTCAGTCTGTCTGTCTGTCCGTCCGTGTGTCGTTCCGTTAGTCTATCCGTTCGTCCGCTTTCTAGTCCGCCTGCCTGGACGTTCATCTGTCCTTCTGCCAGTCCGTCCGTCCACCTGCCTGAATGTCCTGTACTGCCGTCAGTCTGTCTGTCCGGCCGTGTGTCGTTCAGTTAGTCTATCCGTCCGTCCGCCTGTCTGAATGTCCATCTTTCCTGCCGTCAGTCTGTCTGTCCGCCCGTCAGTCCGTCCGTCCGTCAGTTCATCAGTATGTCCGTCCGTTTATTTTTCCGACTGCCTGTACGTTAGTCTATCCGTTAGTCAGCTTGTTCACCTGCCCTTTTGTCCGTCTCCCCGCCTGTTTATCCCTTCGACCGTCGTCCGTCTGATTGTCCCCCTAATCCGGCTAATCATTCTAGAAGACTTCTACAGCTCTTACCTATAATTGATAGGGTACGCAAATTGAGGCATACAAACTTGATAAATATCTTTTTATCACTAATAATCTTAAAAGCTTTCTAAGTTTGGACGATTATGATATAGTCAGTAACATGTATTTCTCTCTTTAACAAGGATTTAGAGCGAAGATCGTTAAGTTTTAGTTTGAAATTCAGTGTTACTAACATTGATTGCCTCTATAGATTTATCGATTTAGTTTTTAAACTTTAAGTTTTCTTTTGTTGGGTGAGCTACGTCCGATTGTCAGGTTCGTACTTGTTTCGGATTTGGCCTTTAGCTTTAACCATTGGCTTCAGTTCTCTTAACCGTTCTTTTTTTTTTTAGTTTTTTAGGCATCGCGGTTCATTGTCTGGAGCTGGGGTTATCTTCAGCGTTCAGCTGACCCAGCTACGTTGCATTCTTATTGTATTTATACACCAGTTTTTCATCTTTTCTCTCTCTCTCTCTCTCTCTCTCTCTCTCTGTCTCTCTGTCTCTCTCTCTCTCTCTCATATTTTTGTTGTTGTTGTTTGCATAAAAAATGTGTGCGGCTGTCCAGTTGCTCGCCACGTCTAATCTGTGGACCTTGCGTGCATTGAACCTCAGTCAGGGCAGGAGGAAAGCGAGCCTTGGCTAAGCCATAATGTGTGTGTGTGTCTGTGTGTGTGTGTGTGTGTGTGTGTTTGGCCCTTGGCAAGGGCCAGCGCACATATTGAATCCATGGAACGTAAATATTTAAGGAGTACTTTATTTTGTTGCGCATCAGCTCCTCAAATCTTTCGTTTGCTGTACTCCATTTTTTCTTTCTTCCATTTTTTTTATTGTGGCTGAAAGCTGTTGAGTGGCAAAGTTTGCCGAGTGGCATGCAACATGTGTGCTGCTGGTGCTTGTGTGTAGGCCGTGTGGCAGGACTTTAATCTGTCCCAAGTAACTGTTGCCCTTGGCTGAGCTCCCACATCCATAATGCTGAGCATCTGTCTGAGCTGAGTGAGAGATCCGAGATCCGAAATCTGAATTCTGATTAAATGATGACCTATGCTTTGTCATCTTCGTCCTTTTCCTCGTCCTCGTCTTTGTCTTCGTCATCGTCTGGTTCTTTTGCATAGCCAGGCAATAGTTGACAGCAAACAAATTAGTGTGAGATATCACGTTGAGTGATAGCACTATATGCTACCCTGTACCAACTGCTTAAGTAAATACTGAAGAGGATAGAAGCGATAGCTACTCTGCAATGTCAGGCATAAATGTCAATGAGAATGCATTAAGAGACTGGCGTGCCTTCATCGCTTGTTGTCTGCCTGTGTCAATCAATCAATCAGCTAATCAGTCTATCAATATTTGTATGCTTATGTATGAATCAATCACTCAATTAATCAGTCAATCATCATTGAGGCAGTCCATTAAAGAACGATACTTACACGTTTAAGTATAGATTATGTTCCGTCTTCAGAGACCCAACTCAAAGGGTTGATTGATGGATTGATTAATCAATCATTCAGTCTATCAATCAAAGAAGTATTGTTAAGCAATCATGTATTGGTTGCATAAAATATTCAACTACCTAGCTCTATAGCCTAGCTCTCATCAATCAAAGCCATTTTAATGATTTTTGATCTGGCAATCAATCAACCAATCAAGCAGTCTATTAATCAAAAAAATTATCGCTGAACAATCATGTATTGGCTGCAGGAAGTATTCAACTACATAGCTCCATAGTCCATCAAACATCAACAGCGCTAGCAGCTTAATCTACGCATTTATCAATCAATCAATCATTCAATCATTCAGACTGTCAATTATAGAACGCTTATATACGGATTGCATGAGCTATTTAGCTCTAGCAGCCTGGCCTATCCATTAATCAGCCATTTATCAATCAATCAATCATTGAGGTACTCCATTAAACAGTTGTGTCTACCCACATAATTATTGATTGCGTATTGTTTTTAGCTACCTAGCTCTTAAGGCTCACTATAGGCATTGATCCATCAATCATTTGATCAATAATTTAGGGCATCAATCAAAGCGGTATAACTAAGCTTTTATTGCATATTGATTGTATGTGGCTTTCAGCTAACGAGCTCTAATAGCATGCGCAATGCATGGCTCATCAATCAGTCAATCATAAGTCAGTAAGAATGAGCTACACTTTATTTGCTGTGCCTAACACTCAATCATTCAGTCATCAATCAAACTTGAAGTGGAATATAAGTGACTGCCAATAAGAGTTGACATTTTCAGATCTTTTTCGGCTATTCAAATCTTTTTGCAATCAGGCTACCCGATTAGTAGTTAACGCTAAAGTAGAGGGTATTAGCCAAGTCAAAGCGAGCATAAAAAGTGGCAAACAAAAGTCGTGTAATTGTTGCCAAATGGCTGCAAAACCGAAGCCAAATCTTGTCAACTGACATCAGGAGCAGCCCAAGTTACCCAACTCCCAGCTGGATTTATGGCACGAGGGGCGGCTGTGGGGCGTGGCTGGGTTGTTGAACAAATTGCAGCGTTAATTGCAGACAAAGAATAAGAAAAGTGCCCAAGAAATTGCAACAAATGGGACAACAATAAGAACAACAAAACGAAAAAAGCACGAGTGACGTCTGTCTAACAGTGGGTAGACTATGTATGTGTGTGTGTGTGAGTGCGAGTGCGTGTGTGTGTGTGTGAAGGTGGGGCGAGGGGTGTGGCAGGGGGCTTACTGATATTCCGTTTGGCAGTCAGAAAGTTGACAATTGACACATTTGCAATTCAACGCAAGGCATTACAGAGGCGGGGGTGTGTGAGGGGTAGAGGGGGGGGGGGTGTGTGGGGCTTGTGTGTGGGGGCCTGCTGCTGGTCGTGACGCGTGCAATCAGCAGCGAGCGCCAACGCATTGCTCACGTTCCGGGTCTCTGCTCCATGGCGATGGCAACGTTTAGGCCGTGCGACATTTGCATTTTGATGCCGACGCGCGATGGCATAAATATTTGCAGTGTTTGACGTGCCGGCTTTTTGCCAGCGGGCGTAGACCGACCCGAACCCAGCCACCCCCGCCCCAGCCGAGACACTCGTATTCATTAAGTCGAGCAACGTATGTGTGTGTGTGTGTGTGTGTGTGTGTGAAGGACTCGCTGTTGAAGCTTAATTATTGCCTGACGTTCAAGGGAAAACGAAAGAAGTGTCAACAGTTTATGAAGAGGCAGTTAGTGTTAGGCGTGTGGGCATGTGGGCATGTGGGCATGTGGGCGTGGCC
Source organism: Drosophila hamatofila (assembly GCA_035045345.1). NCBI lineage: Eukaryota > Metazoa > Arthropoda > Insecta > Diptera > Drosophilidae > Drosophila > Drosophila hamatofila. The sequence goes on from JAWNPA010000041.1 coordinate 4,741,593, forward strand.
GGGCGCCACTGATCAAACGGTAATTGGTGCGGCCAAACGATTTGCAAATTGAAAGAATCAAACAAAAAATGAAGCGAGCAGAGAAAGGAAGGGCGAAAGAAAGCAAAGCCAGTCAAGGATGCGAACAGTCGCTGACAGCAGCTGCTGATTGCGGATGCTAGACAAATGCTTTTTTTTTTTTCTCTTTCTCTCTCTTTTCTCTCTCGCTTTTTGTATAAAAACCTAAATTTGAAATTGTGTTGACTTAACAGGCAAAATGGCAAATGCACTTGCACATGGACATATGTGTGTGTGTGTGTGTCTGTGTGTGTGTGTGTGTGTGTGTGTGTGTGTGTGTGTGTGTGGCTAGCATGTAGCACTTTGTGCCACGTCTCGCCTCATAGTCGTCATGTTGTTGGAAATTTATTTTCATTGCCGCCGCAGGCAGCGCATCGAGTGGATCGTTGAATGGTGCAAATCGGGGTGAAGGAGCGGAGGCAGGGGAGACAGGGGCCGTTGGCTGAATGTCCGCAGCAGTCATTGTACAGTGGTTAGAAGTTAGCAACAGAGCCGGGCTGTTAAATCAGCTAACATTGCCTCTAACATCAAATATTTGCAGTAACAGTGGCACTCGATTGTACTATGTTAATAATTAATATTGAATTTCAATTATAAATTAAACATAAATACATATAATGTGAATGTTAAGTGCTTTCTGATATTTCATTAACACTTTTAAAGCAATATCAAATGTTCAATTAACAGTAGTCCCAAGTGTAGAGAATATGTGTTCAGCGACTTAACATAAACAATGATGCCAAACATTGCATTGCTGTTATTATAACAGAAGACATTGCATTGCTGTTAATACTATTTGAAATGTTATCAAATGTTAACAGTGGTCCCAAAATTTAACATAAAGAAATCAATTCTATTAGCATAGCGAATAACAGAGAAATTAAAGTTTCTGTTATGAAATAACATTAGCAATGAACTGTTATTTTTAAGCTGAGCTGCTTTTGCTAGTGTTATTAAATTACTGAAAATTTCTATTGAAATTTTTTTGAATTGCTCAAATGGCTGACAAATGGAGTAACACTTGAAGAAAGTATGTAAATGTTCAGAAATTAAAGCGGATTTTAAAATAAAATTTCGGCTATTTAATAACATAAGCATAAGAATGATGTATCATTGCACTATGGGGAATATTCCGAATTATCGGGTATAAAATAATAACAGAGAAAGTTATGAACTTATATCTAACTTCAAATTGCCTGCTGCCATTATTGGTTATCATTAACCCAAGTAACTGAAATACTCTTTTATTTAACTTGCACACCAACTTACCTTTGACACTTTTCATCATTCCATATAAAGACTTGAAAGAGCCTAACTTGATTGTTGATTACTTTCATTGCGGAGACCTCGCTCAGATTTCATTTTATATTAATCTAGTCAAAACATTCATCTTGAAATAAATCCCAATTTATAATTGTTTTATTAAGAAAAACAAAAAACAATAATAATAATAATGCTAATAATAATAATAATAACAATAATCTTATCAGCAAAGAAAAAAAAAATATAAATTTGATTATAATAAATATTCAATTATCTCAGTGCTATGCACAAACAATCAGTTTTGCTCCACAGTGCAACTGTGGCAAGCCGCAGCGCACAGCTGAAAGTCGCTGCAGAACTTTTGCATGCGCTGTGTCAAAAACGGTTGCCTACTTCTGTGGCCATGCAGTCGGCGTCGCTGTCAACAGCAGCAGCGGTACTAGCAGCAACGGCTTGAAGAGCTTTTATATTGGTTGCTGCTGCTGCTGCTGGCTTCATAAGCATAAACGTTGATGCGAGTTGTTGTTGTTGTTGTTGTTGTTGCTTTTATTGCTGTTGCGTTTTGCTCTTAACGTTTCAATAAGTGCGTCAATGCGGCTGGCAGCTTAAAGTCGTCGCTCTTCCGCTCTCCCGCTCTCCCACTCTCCAATGCTTTAACTCTCCCAGTCTGCTGCTCTTCTTGTGTGTTGTCTCCCACTCTCCAAAAATGTCAGAGCGAGTATGTAGCGCGATTTGTTTGTGTGCAGATTTGGCAATGCTTTACAAAGCGACGTCGCGACTAAAAAGTTCACAGCTGTCCAAGCAGCGCACGTGTGTGTGTGTGTGTGTCTGAGCAGTGCAAATATATACAAGGAAGCGCGTATGTGCGAGCAGTGCAATTACATATGTATGCGCGCGTGTGAATGTGAGTTTGTGTGTGCGGCTAAGCTTAGCTTTGTTTTACTGCTTGCCGCCGTCCAGTCTGAAGGCAGCGGCGAGTGGAGAGAGGAGAGACGTGACACACAGACAGCACGAGCGAGTCAGCGAGTGGGAGGAGGGCAGCGAAGCGTTGTAGGGCAGCGACAGAGAGAGAGAGGGGGAGAGAGAGTGTTAGTGAATGGGTGCCAGAGTTCAGGTTCACTGGCGACCCTCGCCTAGCTGACCTTATCCATGCCCATGCCCATGCCCATGCCCATGCCCGTGTCAGCATCCTCGTCTAGTCCGCCCGCCAGCCCGCCATGATAGCTGTAATCGAGAAAATCCCGTAAGAGACGATTTAATCCCATATTTCAAAGTTATTCAAGTGCAAAAATGCCAAAAAGGAATGCAAACATAAGCACTGCCAGAGCTCTGTCCCAAAGACACGCCAAAATGGGCAATGGCCAGATCCAAGGATGCGAAGCCGGTTGCTCGGTTGGCCGGGGCAATCGCTGTGCGGCATAGCCAACCAACCACTGCTGGGAACCGCGCCACCTGGCATCGCCCACCAAAATGCAACCAACGCTGCCCAGCTGCCCGGCTGCCCGACTGCCCGACTTCTCGTCTATTCTGCACCAGCATTTCCCTCCTCCCCCGACTCTCTCTTTGGCAGCTGGGCATCCTAACCACATTGGGACACTTTGTTGCTCGGGCGTTGCATAGAATCAATTTGCCGTGCAGCGTGTGCCCGCTGACTGATGCCGACAATGATGAGCATGTTGTATGGATGCTTTCCCTCGCCTTCGCCTCGCCATTGCCTTCATCTTGCTGCTTGGCCACTAACTACAGTCGGGGGCATACCAACTATTTGCTGCCGCCTGCAACTTTCTGTTGCTAGTTGCATATGAATGAAGGGTAAGCTATTGCAAGACCAAGCAAGAGTGATACTATTTCCGTTAGCAATACTTCTTCAGCTGATCAAGTTCAACATGACATTTAGTTGTGAAACTATTGATTAAGCCCTGCCATTGATTATGATTTAGCTTATTGCTGAGAATGGGTAAAAAGGTCATGAAGTTAAACCCAATTTTAGATCAGTTAAACTTAGTAAGTATCAGTACTCAGGCTATGACTATATTCATACCACACTTGAAGCATGCTAATACTCTTTAGGATCATAAACCAATATCC